>CM037088.1:125553824-126153824 GCA_020916435.1 Oxytropis ochrocephala
AACATGTATTGCTTGTAAACAAGAGAATTTATAGTCAACTTCATTTGTTCATTATGAAGAGTCGTTTATAGAGGATTGCAAACCTGAAAATAACTTCATTCTAGTTAGTAAATTTGCGGCTAAGCACAAAGATATGAACCTTTTCCTCGTTATTTTCACTTTCCTAGAAATTTGAATATATATAGTTTAATTTCTTTGTAAGAATGTTAATTTTATTTCTAAGTTCAAATCGTTATTTTAATGTCTTACTATTGTTTCATTTTTAGATAAGATAAATTTTTAAGATTGTAATTAATATGTGGGTCACTGAATTATTAAAAAAAATTAAATGGGTCTAAACAAAAAATTGTAATTGTCGCTGAACTATAATATGATTTTTATTAATTAAGTCAACTTCGATTTATTATAATTAATCAACAGTTAATCAATGTTGAAATGACATTGATAATTTATGCGCTACATCTATGAACTAATTAACAATTTTTAAATGAATCATGCGCTAATTTAAAGATGCAAAAGTTGGTTCTTATAGAAATAATCAAAATAACAATACTAATTGATAGATAGTAATTATAACAATACTAATTAGAAAATAACAAAGAGTATTCTCGTTCTTATTTGAAAAATTGTGGATTCAATTCAATTATCCTTTATAGATAGTATTATAACTATTATACAATTGATAGTAAATTAATATTGCTTTTCTTTTATTGTGGATAAAGTCCACTATTCAACAAATCACCACTCTATTCAAAAAACTAGTGTACTGCGTGATGTAGAGATTTGTTTTCTATATATATATATATATATATATATATATATATATATTATAGGTATAGGGAGTATTATATAATTGAATTTATATCAGTATTTCGTTTAATATGACAACATTTTTATTCTGTAAAAGGAAATACAAAAATCCATAGAAGAGAAATCGATCTCTGCACATCTATTAAAAAATGAGCACTAGCCAACACTACTTGAAGAACATTAGTTATTATGCAAATTTTTATAAATATAACTTAGTTAATCAATAAAGAAAAGTCTGCCTCTACCCCTTCTACTCAATAATTTATGTATCTATATTATGCTTAGTTATTTATTGGAGAATCCATTTCATTCCTACAACATTTTGGACCTATGATAACGCCTAACTTTGCAACTATAAAAACCATTCTGATATATAAAGGAATAGGCAACATTTTTATGATTCAGTTGCTATATTGAATTTTTTAAAGAACAAATTATAAGCAACACTTTAAAGCGTTGTCAAAAATCTCCTCAAATTCTTTCTTTTTTGAGATAATTAATTTGATGTTTAGGCTAAGTTTTACCGGTAAAATAACTTCAAGCGTCACAAAATAACTTAACACATCAATTTTTGTGCAAGATGTGTGTTTTGCTTGTTTGAGTGTGATAGATTTGGTTCAGTAGGAAACAAATGACTAAACACATCAATTATATGTTCAAGTGGTCTTTGATGCATTAGGTAAAACTTAGCGGTTTTATGGTTTTGATGCAGAAACTTTTTTCGATTTATTATGAATTGTAATCGTAATTTTCGGTGTTAGAATCAAAAAGAAAAGAGAAGAAATTTAGTGTAACTATTTATGTATTGGTTATGTATTTGTTTTTAGGAAACGTTTATGTTAATTTGTTTGGATAATTAATGGATTTCATCATTGAATTTTAGTAGTATCACGCCTTTTTTTTGTGCATGTGAAGAAATTGACTCCTCCAAATCTGTAATTTTTAATATTTTTTTATTATCAACAACAACTGTTTTAAAGTGTAGTCTTTAAGGATCATAGACAATGGTTTTATAATAGAGCAAAATTGGAAAACCGTTGTCCCTTAATGCTAACGATATTATGCCATTGTTATAGAGTACAACAAAAACCATTGTCTTTTTATCTCAACAACAACGGTTTATGTTGGTGTTACCTTTTCTTGCAAAAAACCGCTGTCAAAAGAATAGACAACGCTTGCAAAATACCACGGTTTTAATAGCTTTGCTAATTAAAAGATCACAAACGTTTTTAATTAAGTTTTGGCAACGGTTTTTAGGCATTGTTATTGTTTTAAAAATGTTGTAGTGTTTGTGATAACAAGATATAAGATTGGACCACTTAAAGAAGAAATATGAGCCAAATTTTCATGAAGAACTGATCGGGTAAATTCCGCCTCCACTTTAGAGATTTATGAATCTGTCTCTTAACAATATTATTTGCTTTGATGTTTTCTAAACCTATTTCTTTGAATGTGTTTAGTTTAGCTTTAAAATGTGTTGTAAAATAGTTTTGAAAAACTGTTTTACATGTCCCATAAATTCTCTACCAGTAACGAATCTAGCTATTTTTGCACACATGAATTATTGGTTGAATCTAGATTAAAGTATGGCTCACTTCATTCAAAGTATTTGTGAAAGATCTTGAAAATCTTACTTTACTTTGAAATAGATTTCAGATGTGAACCATGGAAGTGAGAATTAGGCATCATTTGTGGATATCATCTTTGAAAATGTTGAGAAGAACATTTATAAAGGGTATTCATTTATAAAGCATCCTGTGTCAAAAAAATAATTTTATAAAAGCATCCTAATGCCAAAAATATTCTCTTTGCATAATTACCCACATGCGCATGAAACATGGTTACATTTATAATGGACATTGTGTAGTGGATAAGCCCGACAAGCTAGCGAATAGCATATGAGTAGATAGCGGATGGTAGATGACTCAACGGATAGCGGATGGTGGATAAGCTAGTTGATAGCAAATGATGTGTTTAGTAGAAACTAGCGGTTAAAATAAGTGATAAATGGAAAATGACATAAAAAGATATTTAATTAATGAATACATTATTTAATGATGACAAAATGTTTAATGAAGAAAGAAGTAATTTAAGAAAAATAAAAAATTAAAAATGTCATAAAAAGTGAAGTGCTATCAACTAAGCGTTTGAAAAAACTCTCACTCGAAGTAGCGTCGACAAACTTTAAACACTATCCAAAAAACAACTAGCGTCAATGCTTATCAAACAAGTAATTTCTTCACTCATTAATTTCTATTTGCTAATTTTATCACGTTGCTTGGATGGGGCGACGCCAAACAAAGTCTCCAAAGCTTTGTCTCGAAAACTTGTGAATTGACAATAAAAGAATATATGATGTGTAATTATGATTTAATATTTATTGTTCTTTGTTTTGACATGATTGAATAATTATTTAATATTTACGTGCTAAGTTTTTTGGTTATTAGTTTTTTCTCCCCGTGTAGATCTGTTAATTCCCAAACACACATTTGAGATGCTGCTAGCGATTGGAAAAGAGCTAGTTTCGCTTTCTCAATGTCTTTGAGTTCAAATCTCTGCGAGGACGGTTGTAAAATGGTTATTAACTTTGATTAATAAAATTTCTTACTTACCCATTTTTAAAAAAATAAAAATTCCCAACAACAAAATATTTGTAATGATTTTTTTTATTTTCTCCAAATTATATTTACTTATTTATTAGTCATTCCATTTCCCCTTTATCGAACCCAATGAATCAAAACATTGGTTAGAACCTCTTATAAAGTGAGTGGGGGAATTGTGTTTTGTGTTCATGTCCATGTTCAAGCAAGCACAGCTGAAGTTGAACAAAGGAAAAAAAGGAAAAAGGCTGATAATAGTGTAGGGGGACTAGACTAAACCTTGCCATCGTAATAGTTAAATCCAAAATAATAATAGAGAGCCTCTAAAACAAGCGATTAACCTAGAAGCTAAAAGAGACCTAATTGACAAAAGTTTGGGAAATTATCATTAAGACTTGAGCACGTGATGATAGTCCAACTTAAAGACTAGCTTTTCTTTTCTTGGGAACTTCACACTTATCGGTAATTACCTGCGACTTTTCACCAGGTATCAAAATTTAGTCCCTTGGTGAAAAGTCGGAGACTAAAATGAACATTTTCAAATGTCGAGAAACTTAATTGGCTATTACCTCTATCGGTAATTGATGGAATAACTTAATTCGCCAATATGTAACCATATATTTGGTGGCCAACCTTAAAAGACTAGTTCATTAGGTGAAGAGTATCGTATCTTAATGGCGAGATTGAGTTTTGTTATTGGCTCAATATGAAACTCTTAACATTAAACCTAACATCCCTGTTATAGAATACGTGTTAAATTCTTATTGATTAGACCAACATGCTTATATGCACGTGTGGGATTAGGATCACTCTAATTTTTCCTAACTTTAGTGTTTTTTTGATGAGAGAGAAAAATAAAAAAAGGAAGGAAATAGAGAAAATAAGATGAGAGAGAGAATGTATTAGATGAGAGAGATAGATCTGAAAGTTAGAGGGAAGTTCATCCAAAAGTTAGAGGATCGCTTCTACATGGCGTGGATTTTTAAATTTAATTATTGTTTGGAACTTTTGTCTGACTTTGGACCAATTGTATTTTGAATACTTATTGTATTAACGTGCGTTGTTGTTTCTTTGAAGCTTTATTAAATCTTTGGAATGCCATTGAAAGTTTGAAACTTGAGGTGGTTGCATTACCCATGCCCATCACAATAAGTTCATTAAAAACATATATTGACAACTCATCTTGTCTCTCTCAACTTAATATTGTATCCTTTTGTTGCAGGAGAATTTGTTAGTGTTTTCTATCTTCACTTTACTTCTATTGAAAGAATATAGAAAAGTATTATCGAAATACAATTAAGAGTGATTGCGAAAATATTTATAGAAATATATTATTTTAAATTATTTTACAAAAGATTTTATATATCACTTCTCTAGTTCTCTATGTATAGTGTATACCATCAAATGTCTATTCTTGTCTCAGAGAAGATAGCTCATTTGGTAAATGAATGAACATAAAAGAGTTTAAAAGAAGAATATGAGTTCGAATTCAAATCCTAAAACTAACCGAATAGAGTACTAACCACTAGTATTTCCCAATAAAAAGTGTTTTATTCACCATATAGCTCTTTTTTAGTAAAAGAAGTGGATATGAAGTCTCGTTAAAATCTTTTAATGCACAAAACCCACTTTATGGAAAAATCGTCAAGAAGGAAAAAAATATCAAGAAGGAAAAAGAGTAGTCTCCTCTAAAAATTTTAATTTTTTTGACGCAAACTCCTCCTAAATTTTATTGATGAAAAGGGAAAATAAATAGAAAACAGAGGACTAAACCAATACACGTGAGCAAAATCAACATTATAACCAAAGGAAATCAAAACAATCCTACGTAATGTATGCAAAAGCATCATTATAATACTTCATCCCCAACCAAGTTGGCCCCAAAGCCATTAACAATCATTTACATCAAACCAAATACATGAAGTAAAAAGGAAACTTAATCCATCAAAATGAAGACCATTAAGCTCAAGGAAGAAATTAGAAAAATCTGTAGCTAGGCAAACAAACCTAACTCATTTTAGAAAAAATCCTCAACAATGAAGCTAGTTAGGAATAAGATCCCACCCAACAAAATCACTTAAGTTAGTTCCATGACATACTGACTTATAGCGCAAACATTATCCTATCTATAAATATGTGAGTGCAAACAAAGTTCATTTTGCCTAGTTAAGTGTAAACAATTATTTTACTCAGTGCTTCGCTTAATTTAGAGTGTCTTATTCACCATATAGCTCTTTTTTTTTGCAAAAGAAGTGAATTTGGAGTATCGCTAAAAACATTCGACAAAAAATCCACACTTATGGAAAAATAACAAGAAGGAAAATGAGTACTCCCCTAAATTTTATTGATAAAAAGGGAAAACAAATAATCTTATATAGGTATGCAAAACATAACTATAATGACTTTCATCCTCAACGAGTTGGCACTTCACAAAGTCATTAACAATCATTTCAAAGACACGAAATACATGAAGCAAAAACAACCCATCAAAATGAAGACCACTATGCTCTCGAGAAGAAATTAGCAAAACTTGTGGCTAGTCAAACCTATAATCAATTTGATTTTGAGAAAAAGTCCTCAACAATGAAGCTAGAAATAAAGTCCACCAAACAAAATCACTTAAGTTAGTTCCATGACCTACAAGCTTATCAACACAGACATTACACTCTTTATAAATGTGAGTGCAAATAAATTTCATTTGTTTAATCAAGTGTAAATAATTACTCAACCAATTTCTAAGCTTCTAAGGAACAACTTTGCAATTCTTGAAAGTAGAAACCACTAATTGAGAATCACATTCAAACCACAAAAACTTCAAACCTTTATCAAATGCAATCTCTATAGTCAACATAGCCTCAATAATTTATTAGCATGAAGCGCATAATTATTGCCAATGAAGCGAGAGAAAAAATAACCAAGAATAACAACACTTCTATCTCTAAAATACAACCACAAGGCAACTAGAGGCGAGGACAAACACCACCAATATTGCACTTTATCAAGTAAGGAGGCAAGTGCGGAAGGGTCTAAATAACATCTTTGATTTTTGAATAATTTACTGCAATTACCAATGACATTAGAAGGCCTTTATAATCATAAACTTAGCAACATATGAATACATTGTAGACTATGCTTCTCCGATACTTCAAAAATGGCAACGTGCACGTGTCGGATCACGTAATCCAATACCGATATGCACCCGATACTTTCCGTCACGCACTCCAAAGAGTATCCAATAAATTTTTAATTCTTTTTTAAAAATATTTCACTCGATACTTTCGTAGGATCTTCTTTGATACTTCTTACCAACTAAGGATACTTCCGGATATACTTTTCGATACCTCTTGCCAACTAAGCACATGATTGTCACTCATATATGATACATTAATACCTCAATTGCTTAAAAGACAAAATTATATCTTTTTCGTAACACGTCATAGAAGAAATGAAACATTGTGATTTGGGTGACATAAATATACGTAATCATCTCTACTTGATATGATCACAAGTGATTTCTACATTGTGGTCATCATATATTAACTAATGATATGATTATGTGTTATTGAGCAACTACTAATATGAATATCTTTGTCTATAAAAATCATCTATTTATTATATTTTAATATATAAGTCATACATATTTATTACATCTATCTGCCTATATATATATATATATATATATATATATATATATATATATATATATATATATATGAACTTCTCAGTCAATAACATTTTAGTTAGTAATTATCGCCCTCCTCAATATCTAATGTAAGCTTTGCCACTAACCATTACGATTATACGGTTTTGGTGGCTTGATTACTTGTTCCACCTACTTTTTATGACTAGTTCTTTCAATACATAGGTGTGTGATTTATCTTCCTTTATCTATTTGTGTGAGTTTTTTCATCTTTATTTATAAAATACAATATTGTTGTTTTCATTTTATTTTCTCATTGTATTTTTATATATTTAAATTTTAATTTAATTTTTATTAAAAATATCAACCAAGTGTGTCGTATCTTGATTTTCAAAATTTTCTCATATCCAGTATCCAGTATCGTATCATATCGTGTACCAGGACTCCATAGATTGTAGATTTAGGGGCGTTTCCTACTAAATTCATATTGGAAATAATTAAAATGGGAACAAAGTGTAAAGGGGATCACATGATTATCAAATCTAGCATGATTCTTGCAATATAAAATTGCCCAAAAATGTTAACAATCGTGCTATGAGAGACAATATCACTCAATTCAAGGGCTCCAATCATGAGAAGTCAAGGTTAAAATACTCAAAAGAAGAATTATCAATAAGACAATCCCAAATATGTTTGGCAAATGAGGCTGGACAAGGCGAAGAGATGTTGAGAGGTCTCTAAAGCACTACCACAAATACTACAAATAGAAACAATGGTGCAACCTCTAATCTAAAGTTGATCATCAATTGGGATTTTATTATGAAGAAGCCCTCTAAAGAATAAATGATTTAGAATACAGGAACCATCTGTCTAGCGAGTTTGTGGAAGAAAAGAATCCTTGAAGGCCATGTCTCTCTTGAATTAGAACAATCTCACATCAGTTAATCCTCCACCGTAACAGCGAGAATAACTACTTCTTGAATTTCAGAATGAAGCTAGGGGAAATGATTAACGAGATCGCATGGATCAACCATCTACCATTCCCTATAAAATTACTAGAGTAGCTTTAATGTCACTATGCAAATTAGAAGGTATACCAATAATATTTACGATGGGTCTAGAGAGCCATGAGGTCGATCTTTGAAAATTTATCCAAACACCATTCCTAAGCTTCCAAGTAGAATCTTTCAAGAATAACATAAATACACGATTTAAATCCAAGGAAAATAAAAGAGATGACATGATAATTCACTGACTTATTATTTTCACATACTCTAGATTTCAAAGAAGAACCCATCGCAAGTTTGTAGATATAAAATTCCACCAAAACTTTAACATATTCATGTATTAATTACTTTGATAGACCTTAGTCCACCTTTTTAGAATGGTTTGCACACCTTACTCAAAGCAAGAGTAACACCATATAGCTGGTTTGACCTTCCCCTCCATCTTACTAGAAATAATTCTTACATTCTTTCCTTGGTTTGTTGATCTTTGCTTTTCCTCAATTTGACGCTTTTCTCTTTCTCACTCCCCTTTCAAATAATGGCCTCCTCCTTTTAGTATTAAGAAAATATAATCTGTTCCTTTCTTTTTCAATTAATCAACTAAACCCTTATCTCTTTCCCATTTAATAAAAAAAAAACTCAATTAAAACCATTACTATAACATGCACGTGGTTAAAATCAAAATAATTAAAGTTCATTCCCAAATAAAATAATCCTGAAGAATCTTATCCTTCCAGAGATGCAGAATAATACAGGCCTTAGTATAATATTAATACTCCCTATGCTTTAATTATATTTTAAAATCTATTGTAAACGTGCTTAAAAACTCAAGATGCTTCAAGGAAACAGAGCAACATGGTCTCAGAATGACAAAGAAAAACCAACCACTATAAAGACACACACATTCCATTTCCACTACAACATCAACACTCACTAAAACACAGTTTAAGGTTATTGGTAAAAAAAAAGACACAGTTTAAGGTTTTTGGATTTGAAGCAACTACCAAACAATGGATAAAACTACAACTACTCTCGAATATGAATGCGATCTTGCTTTTCTTGAATCCATTCAACGCTATCTCCTCGACGACCAACACCACGACTTCAATGCTCTCATGGCTGTTTCCACCACATCTCACGGCGTCGCTCCGGTGATCAACCAAGGCTCTCCACTTCATCCACTGATAGTGCACCTGAAACAGCGCGTGTAGGTCACGCGCCACCGAGTTGGCAGAAATACAAGGGAGTTAGACGCAGGCCGTGGGAAAGTTTGCGGCTGAAATAAGGGATCCTAAAAGAACGGCGCGAGAGTGTGGCTTGGGACTTATGAGTCGGCTGAGGATGCAGCTTTGGCTTATGATCGAGCCGCTTTAAAATGCGCGGCTCTAAAGCTAAGGTTAATTTTCCGCATCTGATTGGCTCTGATTCTGATGTTACCGAGCCGATTATAGTTACGGCTAAGCGGCGTGCGCCGGAGACATGTTCGTTGGAGCCGAAAAGGAAAATTAGCCGAGTCAGTATCCTTGACACGTCAAGGTCAACCTCAATGAAATCGGATATGGAGTCTCTGCTGTTTTGTGAACAATTGTTGAATTATGATGATACTTCATTTCAGTAGATTTTATTTGATTTTGTGTTTTCACTTCATTTCTTTTCAATTCAATTTGATTTGTTTATATCAATGTTTATATTTTAATCAACATTCCTTTCTTTTAACCGTGGCGACACTAAAAAAATCATAATTACCCAAATGGGACCGTAATGATATGTTATTACTAAAATATAAAATTTATAGAGTTTAATCGGTAGACATTATCGTCGATCGATAAAAATCATGATATGAGTGATTCTAAAGGTTGGTGAAATAAAAAACAGTTTCATAGACGATCAAATCATCAGTGACAGCCACACCAGCAACAACATACTACTGTTATGGATCAACAACAGTGGCTTAGACCAGCACCAGGCTGTGTTAAATGCAACGTGGATGGGTCTTGGTTTGAAGAAAATTCTCGCTTCAGTCTGGGCATGTTTCTTAGGGGCCATTTAGGGAGGTTTCTTCGGGCGAAGACCATTTGGGTTGATGGATACTTGCAACCAAATGAGATAGAAGTTATGGGATTATTGGAAGCTTTCCGTTGGATGAACTGGAAGTGGAGAATACAAACCTAGGAAAGATTAAGATTGATAGATGGATGAGTCTAAGTTTAAGATGGGTTTAATCTTAGAAGCTGGAATGGAAGAAGAGAGAGTAAAAATGAAGTAAAGCAGACGAGGTTAGGACCAAAAAGTTGACTTTTGGCAAGAAACTTTCGGCAGCTTTAACCCCTACAAAAATGTTAAAACATGCTCTCTATACTTTCTTCTTATCACATACTCTCATGATGGTTCAAATTAAAAAAGGCATGATTAACTTAGGGGTGTTACACAAAAATTTAGTGGGATACATACACATTACAATCAATAGAAAGAAGCGTAAAAGCAGTGCGTTAAAGTGTGTGACAAATATTTTGATTTAAACTAATTTTAATTTTAAAGTGTTTCACTCAAAGGAATGAAAATTTACATAAGAGTATAGCATTACAGAATGAGGTCTCACAAGATACTAAACAAAAGTGGAGAATACAAACCTAGGAAAGATTAAGATTGATAGATGGATGACTCTAAGTTTAATATATGTTTAATACTACAATTGAAGCGAACAAGGTAAAGAATACAAACCTGAAATTTTTAAGAATGATAGATGGATTGCTTTGAGTTTAAGATGTGTTTAATACTAGAAGCTGGAATGGAAGAAGAGAGTAAAAAATGAAGTAAAGCGGACAAGGTTCGAACAAAAAGTTGACTTTTGCAAGAAACTTTCAACGACTTTAACCTCTACAAAAAATGTTAAAAACATGCTCTCTATTACTTTCTTCTTATCACATACTCTCATGATGGTTCAAATTCAAAAAGTTGTAATTAAGTTAGGGGTGTATCACAAAATTTTAGTGGGATCACGGACACTATGCAATCAATAGAAAGAGCGTAAAAACAAATGCGTTAAAGAGTGTGTGAGAAATATTTTAATTAAATTAATTTTAATTTTAAAGTGTTTCACTCAAAGGAAATAAACATTACATAAGAGTAAGGCATGCGAGAATGAGGTCTCACAAGATCACTTGAACAAAAGTGGATAATACAAACCTAGGAAAGATTAAGATTGATAGATGGATGAGTCTAAGTTTAAGATGTGTTTAATACTACAAGTGAAGCGAACAAGCTAAAAAATACAAACACGAAAAGTTTAAGAATGATAGATGGATTGGCTGAGTTTAAGATGTTTGTAATACTAGAGGCTGACGGAAGAAGAGAGAGTAAAAAATGAAGTAAAGCAGACAAGGTTCGGGCCCGAATAGTATACTTTTGGCAAGAAACTTTCAACGACTTTAACCCCTACAAAATATGCTAAAAACATGCTCTCTATTACTTTCTTCTTATCACATACTCTCGTGATGGTTCAAATTCAAAAATGCATGATTAAGTTAGGGGTGTTACACAAAAATTTAGTTGAATCTGAGACACATTGCAAACAATAGAAAGAGCGTAAAAACAAGTGCATTAAAGAATGTGTGTGAAATATTTTTAATTAAATTAATTTTAATTTTAAAGTGTTTCACTCAAAGGAAAGAAACTTTACATAAGAGTAAGACATGCGAGAATGAGGTCTCCCCAGAATCTTGAACAAAAGTGGAGAATACAAACCTAGGAAAGATTAAGATTGATAGTTGGATGAGTCTAAGTTTAAGATGTGTTTAATACTACAATTGAAGTGAACATGGTAAAAGAATACAAACTGAAAAAGTTTAAGAATGATAGATGGATTGTTTGAGTTTAAGATGTGTTTAATACTAGAAGCTGGAATGGAAGAAGAGAGAGTAAAAAATGAAGTAAAGCGGACAAGGTTCGGGCAAAAAGTTTACTTTTGGCAAGAAACTTTCAACGACTTTAACTTACACAAAATATGCTAAAACATGCTCTCTATTAATTTCTTCTTATCATATACTCTCGTGATGGTTCATATTCAAAAAGGCATGATTAAGTTAGGGTTTTACACAAAAATTTAGTGGGATCTGGACACATTGCAAACAATAGAAAGAGCGTAAAAACAAGTGCATTAAAGAATGTGTGTGAAATATTTTTAATTAAATTAATTTTAATTTTAAAGTGTTTCACTCAAAGAAAGAAACTTTACATAAGAGTAAGGCATGCGAATGAGGTCTCCCGAATCTTGAACAAAAGTGGAGAATACAAACCTAAGAAAGATTAAGATTGATAGATGGATGAGTCTAAGTTTAAGATGGGTTTAATACTACAAGCAGAAAGCGAGAACAAGGTAAAGAATACAAACTGAAAAAGTTTAAGAATGATAGATGGATTGGCTTTGAGTGTAAGATGTGTTTAATACTAGAAGCGCAGCGGAAAAGAGAGAGTAAAAAATGAAGTAAAGCAGACAAGGTTCGAGGCCAAAAAGTTGACTTTTGGCAAGAAAATTTCAACGACTTTAACCCTACAAAAAATGTTAAAAACATGCTCTCTATTTCTTTCTTCTTATCACATACTACTTAAGATGGTTCAAATTCAAAAAGGTATTACTCAAAATTTTAGTGGGATCTGGACACTTTGCAATCAATTGATAGAGCGTAAAAGCAGGTGCGTTAAAGGCGTGTGAGAAATATTTTTAATTTAATTAGTTTTAATTTTAAAGTGTTTCACTCAAAGGAATGAAACTTTATATAAAGATAAGACATGAGAATGAGGTCTCTGAATCTTGAACAAAAGTGGAGAATACAAACCTAGGAAAGATTAAGATTGATAGATGGATGAGTCTAGGTTTAAGATGGGTTTAATACTACATTTGAAGCGAACAAGGTAAAGAATACAAACTTGAAAAGTTTAAGAATGATAGATGGATTTGTAACACCCCCTTACTTTAATACTACTTAGCAAAATAAATCGAGTTTTCAAAAAACCACTCGAGGAGTGCTACATTTTCTACATGAATTTCAACCAAGCAAAACAATATAATAATTGTGCAAGCTAAGCGATTGTAGTGTTATGTACATACAACACCTCGGCCTAGAAGGCCAGGCTCAACAATTAACGGGTTATTAGTTACATCACAGTCAAAATAATACATGTTCCAAAGACATAGGTTTATAACTCAAAATAATTCTACATATGCAGAGACCACTACACTACTCGGCCCCACTGTGTTACACTACGAGGAGCAATGGCGACGCCCGACGACCTTGAGTGAGGGTGACCTCACTACGGAATACGCAAGTTGCTGACATGAGAAGCAACATAAAAGCGGTAGGGTGAGTCTCTAAACACAAATAATAAGGTCTATGACAAGCATTATGCTAAGTAAACACATATAAACATCTCGGCACAAACACACTGACTAACCTGATCATTTAGTGCATGAGTTATATGCATGATGCGAGACCAACACTCGAGGGCATATGCATGATGGATCCATTAAGGACCAAGAAGTCTTCTGCTATCACCTTAGGACCCGAAGTCCTCTGTTTTCACCATAGGGCCCGAAGTCCTCTGCTTTCACCATTATGCTTATGATTTATGCGACACCATGAACAATGCATAACACCTGCGACATATACATCATTCAATTTAATCATAACACAACTCGAGTAACTCACCATTTAGGCCATGCGACCTTACATTTCATAATTAGGACCTAAGTCCTCTGCTCACCTCTAGGGCCAGAAGTCCTCTGCGTTCACTGCACCGTTTTATTTAATGCCCCTCGGGGACTTGACATTTGTTACTCCTCTGCTCGTAGCCTACGGCCAAGACAACTCTCATACGTCATTACGGCACTACGGCGGAAGGCGTCTGTATCGGCGTCTGGCGCTAAGGCTATCGCCCTCGACTCCACCGATCACCTCGGTTCCAAGTGGTGGACAAAGAGTCACCACGAGGACTACCTGCATCACTTAGGACTAAAGCGTCAAATAGGGACTAAAATGACTACACCCACAGCCCCTCACGCGCTTGGCACTCAAGCGGCGCTCACGATTGCGTCCGGCAACAACTGCGCTACACTAGCATTAAAACAACACCTCGGCACCTATAGCACCTCGGCACACTCGGCGCGCTTGGCACCTCAGTGCGCTGCACTCTACTCTCACTCATAGTCACTTCAATTCACGCGAGCGTGCTTTACTTCCTCTATAACACCACCTAGTTACTCTACGCTTGGGCATCTGGCGGCAAAAACACAACATCTCACCTCGGCAAGTACACTGGGTATGTTATACTCTACATCTCGGCCGTAAAGCCTCGGTTACTACGCATTTATACACTATCAGCGACCTTGACATCTCGCTAAGTACTCTATCTCGGCCTAAGTATCTCGGCCTACTTACCTTACACTTGACAAGTACAATAGATACTTATACCTAGTCTCGGTGCTCATACACTTGAATTCTTGGTGCTCTACCACTCACCTCGCTCCACATGACCTCGTTCTTACATTCTTGACACTTTACGATTATTCAGCCAAGTTCCGACTTACGTATGGCAAATAACTACACCTCGGAAATCCTAACCGACTACTCAGTTTATCTCTACACGCACACTCGTCACTTTATGATGTACGTTTTTATTTACTCCTCTATTATCCTAAGCTATTCTTGAGAACCTCTCCATGACTATGTTGCTCATTTCACTCACTCTAGCTCACTTGGGGTGAGAGTTTTCTCGACTCCCATTTCACTCCGTGATCCCTCGTATGATCAACTCTCTCATCCACTCACCTGACCCAACGAAGTGAGCCAAACCTGACATCAAAAACATCAAAAACACATCAAGCATGCAAAGCAACTCGTGAAACATAACTACTGATCTACTCGCATAACAACTCATCATAACACAAAATTATACGTGAAAAGAGAGCCCCTAACCTTGTTGGTTAGGTAGAACACTCTCTCTTCTTTGAAACTCTCAGTTAACACTCATGACAACTCTTCTCCACTTTGAGCTTGAGCTTCTTCTGTATGGAAGCTCTTCCTTCTCTCTAGAAAATGATCTCACCTACCAACTTCTCTCTCTTACTTTCCCTTTGACTTTTCTTGCTAATCTTTGGTAATGACATGTTCCCTTTCCTTGACACTCTTCTATAAGGCACACACTTGGGCTTCTAATGGCTCATGGGCCTCCAATGGCTCATGGGCCTCACTCCCTCTCCATTCAACAGCATCTCACAAATGAAATAAACTCCTAATTAATACTCGGCTTAATTAAAAAGTTGTAAACCTTAAATAACTCAACTAAATAATTAATTGAACTATTTTTGGGGTGTTACAGGATTGGCCTGAGTTTAAGATGTGTTTAATACTAGAACTACAACATAAGAAGAGAGAGTAAAAAATGATGTAAAGCGGACAAGGTTCGGGCCAAAGAGTTTACTTTTGGCAGAAACTTTCAATGACTTTAACCCTAAAAAATATGCTAAAAGCATGTTTTCTATTACTTTCTTCTTATCGCATACTCTCATGATGGTTCAAATTCAAAAAGGTGTGGTTAAGTTAGGGGTGTTTCACAAAATTTTTGTGGGATACAGACACATTACAATCAATATAAAGAATGTAAAAATAGGTGCGTTAAAGAGTGTGTGAGAAATATTTTTAATTAAATTAATTTTAATTTTAAAGTGTTTCACTCAAAGGAAAGAAACTTTACAAAAGTTTAAGGCATACAGATTATGAGGTCTCCGAATCTTTTGAACAAAAGTGGAGAATACAAACCTAGGAAAGTTTAAGATTGATAGATGGATGAGTCTAAGTTTAATATATGTTTAATACTACAATTTGAAGCGAACAAGGTAAAGAATACAAACCTGAAAAGTTTAAGAATGATAGATGGATTGGCTTGAGTTTAAGATGTTTTTAATACTAGAAGCTGGAGCAGTAGAAGATTGAGTAAAATATGAAGTAAAGCGGACAAAGTTCGAGCCAAAAAGTTGACTTTTGGCAAGAAACATTCAACGACTTTAACCCTACAAAAAATGTTAAAAACATGCTCTCTATTATTTTCTTCTTATCACATACTAACATGATGGTTTAAATTCAAAAGGTATAATGAAGTTAGTTGTGTTACTCAAAATTTTAGTGGGATATAGACACATTGCAATCAATTGAAAGAGCATAAAAGCAGTGCGTAAAAGAGTGTGTGAGAAATATTTTTAATTTAATTAATTTTAATTTAAAAGTGTTTCACTCAAAGGAATGAAACTTTACATAAGAGTAAGGCATGCAAAATGAGGTCTCACAAGATTCTGAACAAAAGTGGAGAATACAAACCTAGGAAAGATTAAGATTGATAGTTGGATGACTCACAAGTTTAAGATGTGTTTAATACTACAATTGAAAGCGAACATGGTAAAGAATAGAAACCTGAAAAAGTTTAAGAATGATAGATGGATTGGCCTGAGTTTATGATGTTTTTAATACTAGAACAGGAACAGTAGAAGATTGAGTAAAATATGAAGTAAAACTGACAAGGTTCCAGGCCAAAAAGTTGACTTTTGGCAAGAAATTTTCAACGACTTTAATCCCTACAAAAAATGTTAAAAACATGATCTCTGTTACTTTCTTCTTATCACATACTCTCATGATGGTTCAAATTCAAAAAGGTATAATTATGTTGGGGTGTTACACAAAAATTTTAGTGGGATCTTTGTCACATTGCAAACAATAGAAAGAGCGTAAAACAAGTGCGTTAAAGAGTGTGTGAGAAATATTTTTAATTAAATTAATTCTAATTTTAAAGTGTTTCACTCAAAGGATAGAAACTTTACATAAGAGTAAGGCATGCAGAATGAGGTCTCAAAAGATCTTTTGAACAAAAGTGGAGAATACAAACCTAGGAATGATTAAGATTGATAGATGGATGAGTCAAAAGTTTAAGATGGGTTTAATAATACAAGCCCAAAGCGAACAAGGTAAAAATTACATACCTAAAAAGTTTAAGAATGATAGATGGATTGGCCTGAGTTTAAGATGTATTTAATACAAGAACTGAAACGGAAGAAGAGAGAATAAAAAATGAAGTAAAGCGTACAAGGTTCGGGCGAAAGAGTTTACTTTTGGCAAGAAACTTTTAACGACTTTAACCCCTGCAAAATATGTCAAAATCATGCTCTCTATTACTTTCTTCTTATCACATACTCTCATGATGGTTCAAATTCAAAAGGTATAATTAAGTTAGGGTGTTACAAAAATTTTAATGCGATCTGAGACACATTGCAATCAATAGAAAGAGCGTAAAAGCAGTGCGTTAAAGAGTGTGTGAAATATTTTTAATTAAATTAAATTTGATTTTAAAGTGTTTCACTCAAAGGAAAAAACTTTACATAAGAGTAAGGCATGCAGAATGAGGTCTCACAAATCTTGAACAAAAGTGGAGAATACAAACCTAGGAAAGATTAAGATTGATAGATGGATGAGTCTAAGTTTAAGATGTGTTTAATACTACAAGCCCAGAAGCGAACAAGGTAAAGAATACAAACACTGAAAAAGTTTAAGAATGATAGATGGATCGGCACTGAGTTTAATATGTTTTAAATACTAGAAGCTGGAGCGGAAGAGAGAGAGTAAAAAATGAAGTAAAGCGGACAAGGTTCTAGGCAAAGAGTTGACTTTTGGCAAGAAATATTCAACGACATTAACCCCTACAAAAAATGCTAAAAACATGCTCTCTATTATTTTCTTCTTATCACAAACTCACATGAAGGTTCGAATTCAAAAGGCATGATTAAGTTAGGGGTGTTTCACAAAATTTTTGTGGGATCTGAGGACACATTGCAATCAATAGAAAGAGCGTAAAAAGCAGTGCGTTAAAGAGTGTGTGAGAAATATTTTTAATTAAATTAATTTTAATTTTAAAGTGTTTTACTCAAAGGAAAGAAACTTTACAAAAGTTTAAGGCACGCTTGAGAATGAGGTCTTACAAGATCTTGAACAAAAGTGGAGAATACAAACCTAGGAAAGATTAAGATTGATAGATGGATGAGTCTAAGTTTAAGGCGTGTTTAATACTACAAGCCAGAAGCGAACAAGGTAAAGAATACAAACCTGAAAAAGTTTAAGAATGATAAATGGATTGCTTTGAGTTTAAGATGTGTTTAATACTAGAAGCTGGAATGGAAGAAGAGAGTAAAAATGAAGTAAAGCGGACAAGGTTCGGCGAAAAAGTTGACTTTTGCAAGAAACTTTCCAACGACTTTAACTTCTACAAAAAATGTTAAAAACATGCTCTCTATTACTTTCTTCTTATCACATACTCTCATGATGGTTCAAATTCAAAAGGTATAATTAAGTTAGGGTGTTACTCAAAACTTTAGTGGGATCTGAGACACATTGCAATCAATTGAAAGAGCTTAAAAGCAGTGCGTAAAAGAGTGTGTGAGAAATATTTTTAATTTAATTAATTTTAATTTTAAAGTGTTTCATTCAAAGGAATGAAAATTTACATAAGATTATAGCATTTGAATGAGGACTCACAAGAATCTTGAACAAAAGTGGAGAATACAAACCTAGGAAAGATTAAGATTGATAGATGGATGAGTCTAAGTGTAAGATGTGTTTAATACTACAAATTTGAAGCGAACAAGGTATAGAATACAAACTGAAAAAGTTTAAGAATGATAGATGGATTGGCTTGAGTTTAAGGCGTGTTTAATACTAGGCTGGAATGGAAGAGAGAGAGTAAAAAATGAAGTAAAGCAGACAAGGTTCAGTCGAAAAAGTTGACTTTTGGCAGAAAGAAACTTTCAACGACTTTAATTCCTACAAAAAGCGTTAAAAAGCAGGCTCTCTATTACTTTCTTCTTATCACATACTCTCATGATGGTTTTAATTCAAAAGGTATAATTAATTTAGTGGTGTTACTCAAAATTTTAGTGGGATCTGAGACACATTGCAATCAATTGAAAGAGCGTAAAAGCAGTGCGTAAAATAGTGTGTGAAAAATATTTTTAATTTAATTAATTTTAATTTTAAAGTGTTTCACTCAAAGGAAAGAAACTTTACATAAGAGTAAGGCATCTGAATGAGGTCTTACAAGATCTTGAACAAAAGTGGAGAATACAAACCTAGGAAAGATTAAGATTGATAAATGGATGAGTCTAAGTTTAAGATGTGTTTAATACTACAATTGAAATGAACATGGTAAAGAATACGAACCTGAAAAAGTTTAAGAATGATAGATGGAGTGGCCTGAGTTTAAGATGTTTTTAATACTAGAAGCTGGAGCAGTAGAAGATTGAGTAAAATATGATGTAAAAGGGACAAGGTTCGGGGCAAAAAGTTGACTTTTGGCAAGAAACTTTCAACGACTTTAACCCCTACAAAAAATGTTAAAAACATGCTCTCTATTACTTTCTTCTAATCACATACTCTCACGATGGTTTAAATTAAAAAAGGTATAATTAAGTTAGTGGTGTTACTCAAAATTTTAGTGGGATCTGAGACACATTGCAATCAATTGAAAGAGCATAAAAGCAGTGCGTAAAGAGTGTTTGAGAAAAATTTTAAATTTAATTAATTTTAATTTTAAAGTGTTTCACTCAAAGGAATGAAACTTTACATAAGAGTAAAGCATGCGAGAATGAGGTCTCACAAGATTCTGAACAAAAGTGGAGAATACAAACCTAGGAAAGATTAAGATTGATAGATGGATGAGTCTAAGTTTAAGATGTGTTTAATACTACAATTGAAATGAACATGGTAAAGAATACGAACCTGAAAAAGTTTAAGAATGATAGATGGATTGGCCTGAGTTTAAGATGTTTCTAATACTAGAAGCTAGACAGTAGAAGATTGAGTAAAATATGATGTAAAATGGACAAGGTTCCAGGCCAAAAAGTTGACTTTTGGCAAAAAACTTTCAAAGACTTTAACCCCTACAAAAAATGTTAAAAACATGCTCTCTATTACTTTCTTCTTATCACATACTAACATGATGGTTTAAGTTCAAAAAGGTATAATGAATTAGTGGTGTTACTCAAAATTTTAGTGGGATCTGAGACACATTGCAATCAATTGAAAGAGCGTAAAAGCAGTGCGTAAAGAGTGTGTGAGAAATATTTTTAATTTAATTAATTTTAATTTTAAAGTGTTTCACTCAAAGGAATGAAAATTTACATAAGATTATAGCATTACGAATGAGGTCTCACAAGATCTTGAACAAAAGTGGAGAATACAAACCTAGGAAAGATTAAGATTGATAGATGGATGAGTCTAAGTGTAAGATGTGTTTAATACTACAAGCCCAGAAGCGAACAAGGTAAAGAATACAAACTGAAAAAGTTTAAGAATGATAGATGGATTGGCGAGTTTAAGATGTGTTTAATACTAGAAGCTGGAATGGAAGAAGAGAGAGTAAAAAATGAAGTAAAAGCAGACAAGGTTCCATCCAAAAAGTTGACTTTTGGCAAGAAACTTTCAACGACTTTAATCCTACAAAAAGCGTTAAAAACATGCTCTCTATTACTTTCTTCTTATCACATACTCTCATGATGGTTTTAATTCAAAAGGTATAATTAAGTTAGTGGTGTTACTCAAAATTTTAGTGGGATCTGGACACATTGCAATCAATTGAAAGAAGCGTAAAAGCAGGTCGTAAAATAGTGTGTGAAAAATATTTTTAATTTAATTAATTTTAATTTTAAAGTGTTTCACTCAAAGGAAAGAAACTTTACATAAGAGTAAGGCATCTGAATGAGGTCTTACAAGATCTTGAACAAAAGTGGAGAATACAAACCTAGGAAAGATTAAGATTGATAAATGGATGAGTCTAAGTTTAAGATGTGTTTAATACTACAATTGAAATGAACATGGTAAAGAATACGAACTGAAAAAGTTTAAGAATGATAGATGGATTGGCTTTGAGTTTAAGATGTTTTTAATACTAGAAGCTGGAGCAGTAGAAGATTGAGTAAAATATGATGTAAAGGGACAAGGTTCGGGCGAAAAGTTGACTTTTGGCAAGAAACTTTCAACGACTTTAACCCCTACAAAAAATGTTAAAAACATGCTCTCTATTACTTTCTTCTAATCACATACTCTCACGATGGTTTAAATTAAAAAAGGTATAATTAAGTTAGTGGTGTTACTCAAAATTTTAGTGGGATACAGACACATTGCAATCAATTGAAAGAGCATAAAAACAGGTGCGTAAAAGAGTGTTTGAGAAAAATTTTAAATTTAATTAATTTTAATTTTAAAGTGTTTCACTCAAAGGAATGAAACTTTACATAAGAGTAAAGCATGCAGAATGAGGTCTCACAAGATTCTGAACAAAAGTGGAGAATACAAACCTAGGAAAGATTAAGATTGATAGATGGATGAGTCTAAGTTTAAGATGTGTTTAATACTACAATTGAAATGATCATGGTAAAGAATACGAACCTGAAAAAGTTTAAGAATGATAGATGGATTGGCCTGAGTTTAAGATGTTTCTAATACTAGAACTGGAACAGTAGAAGATTGAGTAAAATATGATGTAAAATGGACAAGGTTCCAGGCCAAAAAGTTGACTTTTGGCAAAAAACTTTCAAAGACTTTAACCCCTACAAAAAATGTTAAAAACATGCTCTCTATTACTTTCTTCTTATCACATACTAACATGATGGTTTAAGTTCAAAAAGGTATAATGAATTAGTGGTGTTACTCAAAATTTTAGTGGGATCTGAGACACATTGCAATCAATTGAAAGAGCGTAAAAGCAGTGCGTAAAAAGAGTGTGTGAGAAATATTTTTAATTTAATTAATTTTAATTTTAAAGTGTTTCACTCAAAGGAATGAAAATTTACATAAGATTATAGCATTGAATGAGGTCTCTGAATCTTGAACAAAAGTGGAGAATACAAACCTAGGAAAGATTAAGATTGATAGATGGATGAGTCTAAGTGTAAGATGTGTTTAATACTACATTTGAAGCGAACAAGGTAAAGAATACAAACACTGAAAAAGTTTAAGAATGATAGATGGATTGGCCCGAGTTTAAGATGTGTTTAATACTAGAACTGGAATGGAAGAAGAGAGAGTAAAAAATGAAGTAAAACAGACAAGGTTCCATCCAAAAAGTTGACTTTTGGCAAGAAACTTTCAACGACTTTAATCCCTACAAAAAACGTTAAAAACCTGCTCTCTATTACTTTCTTCTTATCACATACTCTCATGATGGTTTTAATTCAAAAAGGTATAATTAAGTTAGTGGTGTTACTCAAAATTTTAGTGGGATACAGACACATTGCAATCAATTGAAAGAGCGTAAAAACAGGTGCGTAAAATAGTGTGTGAGAAATATTTTTAATTTAATTAATTTTAATTTTAAAGTGTTTCACTCAAAGGAATGAAACTTTACATAAGAGTAAGGCATCCTGAATGAGGTCTTACAAGATACTGAACAAAAGAAGAGAATACAAACCTAGGAAAGATTAAGATTGATAGATGGATGAGTCTAAGTGTAAGATGTGTTTAATACTACAATTTGAAAGCGAACAAGGTAAAGAATACAAACACTGAAAAACTTTAAGAATGATAGATGGATTGGCCTGAGTTTAAGATGTGTTTAATACTAGAACTGGAATTGAATAAGAGAGAGTTAAAAATGAAGTAAAACGGACAAGGTTCCAAGCCAAAAAGTTGACTTTTGGCAAGAAACTTTTAACGACTTTAATCCCTACAAAAAACGTTAAAAACATGCTCTCTATTACTTTCTTCTTATCACATACTCTCATGATGGTTTAAATTAAAAAAGGTATAATTAAGTTAGTGGTGTTACTCAAAATTCTAGTGGGATACAGACACATTGCAATCAATTGAAAGAGCATAAAAACAGGTGCGTAAAAGAGTGTTTGAGAAATATTTTTAATTTACACTAGTGCAGAAAAGGGATTTAAAGTCAGACAAATTGGACATTTAAAGTCACGCGCCAGCGTGACTTCTATTAAGGCGACTTCGTATGTCAGGAGATTTAAAGTCGCGCGAGTGCGACTTCATAAGTTTGTTTCTAAGTCGGACCTTTACTTGCTTTGACTTTAATTCCTCGTGTTCTCTCAGACCGACCTACTGTGAATAGCTTTTTAAAGTCACAGCGCGGACTTTAAAGATGTTTTTAAGTCAGGCGTTTTAAATGCTTGACTTTAAAAGTTATGTTTTTAAGACATACATTTTAAATGCTTGACTTCAAAAGTGTTTATTTAAGTTTTAATTCTTTTTAGCTTTTGGGTGATCCCTCGTGCATATACTAATTTGGCCCCACATCAAATTCATTAAATCTAGCAACATACATATTCTATATAAAATAAATGTATTAAATTTTGCTCAAAAAATATCATTAGCAAACTAAAAATTACTTTAGCAATTCAACATTCATTTGATAAATTCTATAATTATGGATAGCATTATGATAACTCTAACAGATGGATGAGTATAATCCAGTTATGCCAGTAGTATATCTCCATAGTGACTCTGGTCTTTATTTATTCTTGTTATCTCTTCTTTCAAAGCCTCATATCTTTCATGCAGAAAATTAGCATCAAAATATACAGTATATAAATAAAACAAAAAACCAAAAAATTGAGCAGCTTTCTAATTTATAATAACCAACCTTGATCATTTTATTATCTGCAAACATTCCCAGAAAAATCAAAAATATCATTCTCTGAAGCGGAAAAGTAAGCCTCAGGACACCTACACATTATTCTATATCTTGTTACTCCAGCCTTAGTATTATTCCTTACAGTATGTATATATGTTCTTAGACGTTCTTCAATGTCTCAAGTCTTCATAAATCGCCGCCATAATTTCATTGATTAAGCTCACGAAATACAATAGTGCAAATATTAATTTTATAAAACATCAATGCCATTAATCATATAGTTATTTTAATATGAAGATATGAAAAGATGTTATGGCTTCACTTACCTAGAGAAAGTAGTATTTGTTTCTTACTTGTCTCTTAAGCTTAGTTTCTCAAATTGTAATGCAGATTCATCTAGTAGTTCAACTTCAAGCCAAGCATCCTCAATGGTCTGACCCAATTTCTTGTCATCAGTTGCATTATGGAAACAATTTCTTTTTTCTAGCATCAACTACCAACTTTCTCCACACTGAGTTGTTGTTCATTAATGTTGCTGCATTTCCGATTATCCATAGACAATATCTGCACAAAACAAATCTCACTTTTCAATCAACTAATAGTGCATTGCATATTCTAAGAACTTGAAAGCTACAACATATATAATAGCTCTAGTGAGTGACAAATTTCAAACATACCTAGCTCTAGTGATTGCCACATTTGCTCTTTGTCTATTGGAAAGAAACCCAATTTTTCCACTACCATTGGATCTAACTGTGGAAATTATTATGATATCTTCTTCACCACCTTGAAATCCATCAACCGATCGAACACTAACAGAGAAGTTAGAATCAGAAACTGAATTGTATTGCTTAACTTTCTTTTCAATTTCATTGACTTGAGCCTTGTATGGAGATATGATTCCTATGCTAACTCTCTTTCTTGTCCTCCCAAACTCTAAAACAAAAAAGAAGATATATAACAAATGTAGTATTAGTATATGATATCCTATAACTGAAAAATTGATTTTAAATGACAGTTATTGAAAAAGGAAGAGAAGATAGAGGAAGTAACCCTTTTTCAGTCTTCCAATAATCTCTGCGATAGCGCAGCTTCAATTACATTCTTCATACTATGGTCATGATTGGATTGCTCTTTACTCTTAGATATGTTTATAAAAGAGTAGGAACCATACATTTTCCTTTTAAGAAACGCTTCTCATAGCTTATTTCTCTTACATTAGGAGCATCAGAAAGTTGGCCATCATAGAACTCTTGGGATGGGAATAAGCTAATGGATGGATGCATTCTATATTGAACATTAAGCATATGTCTATTGTATCCCAATAATACCAGCCTCTCAAACAAGCTTCTTCCAAATTCAGCCTTATCAGCAATCTGGTACCCAAAAACATCTTAGTCATAGCCATCATAAATATTTCAATTACAAACTCTTTATATCATATAATCTAAAGTACCTTGCTTTTGACCATTGCAGAAAGTTGTCTCTCATCACCTATTAGGATACAACGGTTGAGGCCTGGCAGCTGTAATGGAATTGCGGATTCACATTCTTTCAACTGAGCCGCTTCATCAATCACTAAAAACTTAAATGATTTCATTCCTTCTGTGTACAATTTACAAGAACTTGATGCTGTACAGAAAAGTAGGCAAGCAAACAAACAACATCTCCTGAGCTATAATAGAGAAATTCAACCATCACTCAACTAACATTTATGTTAAAAGATAGCATTTCATTATCTTTCGAGGTAAGAACAGAACATAAATATACCTTAGTCGATGCCTGTTGCAGGCTGTGAAGAAAGCAGCAAACCCGTTTAACCTATGAGAGAAAATAAGTTTAACCTAAAAATATCAATCTAACCCAATCCTGGAAACACATAAACCCTATATACCTTAAGGAATGACAAACATTAAACAAACACTAAAATAGAAAATAGCAAACAACTTCACTATTTCTGATTTGAAACAAAACAAAAACCCTATATCTGAGAGAATCTACTAAATATTTACTGCTTTGTACACAGTTATACATTAAAACTTAGCAGTGGAACAAGGAAGAAGAAGAACAAAACTTATGAAAGAAGGAACAAACAACAAATTAGCATAAAACAATTGATGGCTTTGTTGTTTTCATTGCATACAAATCAAAGCCATAAAATAGTCTCATTAACCTTGGACTCAAGAGATTCTTGGTGTGACATGAGTAGGGAACTTTCTGGAAAACCATGAAAAATAGGAAAATCGGCTAAAGCAATAGCGAAATTCAAAGAAAGGCAAGCGTAGCAACTCTTTCAAATAAAAATGTTCATCAAATGAATGGGAAGCATATCTGAGAAAGTGCTTATAACATATAGCACTCAAAACAATTGATAAGCGGAACAAGCATAGCGGAGATTAAAAGTAAAAAGCGCAATTTAAAACTTCAAAGCGATCAAAGCAGAGCAGAATAGCCTAGTAGTATATCCATGATGTTCAAAATTCTAAACCCCTAAAGTAAAACACATGCTGCTTTGTTGAGACCGGGACCCAAAAGCGAGGAATGCAGCGATGGTAGCGGAAGCTAAAAGGCATGATACTTCTTGGCTAAAGCTTCTTCACTAGTTTCTTGTTTTTGTTCAGCTTTTTCAAGGCTTCAGCGTCCATGTAGTCAATCCTATCTTCTCGGCTGCAAAGTGCACATTCTGATTATGAGACATCAACTCAATAAACTTAGAATCACTTGATAGCGACCATTTTTAATCAAAAAAATTCCAAAAGCCACAGGATATAAAATCACCACCATCAAAACTAAATGAAATGCATTGTCATCTTGAAGTTTGGCTATAAATTCACATTAAGCAAAAGCCTTGTGTAAAAACTATCTAGCGACACAAAACTAGCGGTGTTCCTGCATGCTTATCTTCTCTCCTATCTCTACGTGTGTGTGATTCCTCTCTTCTCTCTTTATACGAACACCACTCTGTGAAATCCAAACAACATATATAAAAATAAACTTCAAAATCACCATCCTCAATGTATCATTATCAAATAACAAAAGTAACATCAAAGCGAAAATCTAAAGCGGTTGAAAACAAAACCCTAGATAGAGCGGTGAGCAAAGCGGCGGCGCCAGGAAACGGCGATAAGCGGCGTTGTTCGGTTTACTTTTTGCGTTTTATGTAAAAAGTGGGGTTTTGGCATTTACGGGGTTCGCGAGGAAGAGGAAACATTGCAAGGGTTTTGGTATTTCTAGGGTTTCGATTTGAGAGAGTTTCGGAGAACAAGAGGGTTGAGAGAAAGAGAGTTAGTGTTAGTTATAGGGGAAAATTTCTTGGCCAAGTGAAAGCGAAGGCATATCGTGAGCTGGAAATGGTGGTGATGAGCGGAGGAAGAGGAAGAAGGCGTGGTGCTTTGCTTGTGAGTGAGAGGGTTGAGGCGCGAGAGAGGCGATAGGTGATGAGCGGAGGAAGAGGATGCTTTACGTTTTTATTTTTATTTTTAATTGTGAAATACATTTGAAGTCAAGCAATATTACGGTTTGTCTTAAAATGTTAAAATTTTCCACTTTTGAAGTCACGCATATTTTCGCTTGACTTAAAAACTAGCGAGCCAAAAAAAGTTTTGAGTTTATTACAAGTTTGCCACCAGCGTCCTTATATCAGCGGGCATCGAGCGCGTGACTTTAAATGTCTATTTCTTTTCCTTATTTTGCACTAGTGTTAATTAATTTTAATTTTAAAGTGTTTCACTCAAAGGAATGAAACTTTACATAAGAGTAAGGCATGCAGAATGAGGTCTCACAAGATTCTGAACAAAAGTGGAGAATACAAACCTAGGAAAGATTAAGATTGATAGTTGGATGAGTCTAAGTTTAAGATGTGTTTAATACTACAATTGAAGTGAACATGGTAAAGAATACAAACCTGAAAAAGTTTAAGAATGATAGATGGATTGGCCTGAGTTTATAATGTTTTTAATACTAGAATTGGAACAGTAGAAGATTGAGTAAAATATGTAGTATAACTGACAAGGTTCCAGGCCAAAAAGTTGACTCTTGGCAAGAAATTTTCAACGACTTTAACCCCTACAAAAAATGTTAAAAACATGCTCTCTGTTACTTTCTTCTTATCACATACTCTCATGATGGTTCAAATTCAAAAAGGTATAATTAAGTTAGGGTGTTCTGAGAAATTTTAATGCGTCTGAGACACATTGCAATCAATAGAAAGAGCGTAAAAACAGGTGCGTTAAAGAGTGTGTGAGAAATATTTTTAATTAAATTAATTTTGATTTTAAAGTGTTTCACTCAAAGGAAAAAACTTTACATAAGAGTAAGGCATGCGAGAATGAGGTCTCACTGAATCTTGAACAAAAGTGGAGAATACAAACCTAGGAAAGATTCAGATTGATAGATGGATGAGTCTAAGTTTAAGATGTGTTTAATACTACAAATTGAAGCGAACAAGGTAAAGAATACAAACACTGAAAAGTTTAAGAATGATAGATGGATTGGCCTGAGTTTAATATGTTTTTAATACTAGAATTGGGACGGAAGAGAGAGTAAAAAATGAAGTAAAGCGGACAAGGTTCTAGGCAAAAAGAGTTTACTTTTGGCAAGAAACATTCAACGACATTAACCCTACAAAAATGCTAAAAACATGCTCTCTATTATTTTCTTCTTATCACAAACTCACATGAAGGTTCGAATTCAAAAGGCATGATTAAGTTAGGGGTGTTTCACAAATTTTTGTGGGATCTGAGACACATTGCAATCAATAGAAAGAGCGTAAAAGCAGTGCGTTAAAGAGTGTGTGAGAAATATTTTTAATTTAATTAATTTTAATTTTAAAGTGTTTCACTCAAAGGAATGAAAATTTACATAAGATTATAGCATTACGAATGAGGTCTCGGAAGATCTTGAACAAAAGTGGAGAACACAAACCTAGGAAAGATTAAGATTGATAGTTGGATGAGTCTAAGTGTAAGATGTGTTTAATACTACAAGCCAGAAGCGAACAAGGTAAAGAATACAAACCTGAAAAAGTTTAAGAATGATAGATGGATTGGCCTGAGTTTAAGATGTGTTTAATACTAGAAGCTGGAATGGAAGAAGAGAGAGTAAAAAATGAAGTAAAAGCGTGAGGTTCGGGCGAAAAAGTTGACTTTTGGCAAGAAACTTTCAACGACTTTAATCCCTACAAAAAACATTAAAAACATACTCTCTATTACTTTCTTCTTATGACATACTCTCATGATGGTTTTAATTCAAAAAGGTATAATTAAGTTAGTGATGTTACTCAAAATTTTAGTGGGATCTGAGACACATTGCAATCACTTGAAGAAGCGTAAAAACAAGTTCGTCAAATAGTGTGTGACAAATATTTTTAATTTAATTAATTTTAATTTTAAAGTGTTTCACTCAAAGGAATGAAACTTTACATAAGAGTAAGGCATCCTGAATGAGGTCTTACAAGATACTGAACAAAAGTGGAGAATACAAACCTAGGAAAGATTAAGATTGATAGATGGATGAGTCTAAGTGTAAGATGTGTTTAATACTACAACTGAAACGAACAAGGTAAAGAATACAAACCTGAAAAAGTTTAAGAATGATAGATGGATTGGCTGAGTTTAAGATGTGTTTAATACTAGAAGCTGGAATTGAAGAAGAGAGTTAAAAATGAAGTAAAACAGACAAGGTTCCAAGCCAAAAAGTTGACTTTTGGCAAGAAACTTTCAACGACTTTAACCCCTACAAAAAATGTTAAAAACATGCTCTCTATTACTTTCTTGTAATCACATACTCTCATGATGGATTAAATTAAAAAATGTATAATTAAGTTAGTGGTGTTACTCAATTTTAGTGGGATACAGACACATTGCAATCAATTGAAAGAGCATAAAAACAGGTGCGTAAAAGAGTGTTTGAGAAATATTTTTAATTTAATTAATTTTAATTTTAAAGTGTTTCACTCAAAGGAATGAAACTTTACATAAGAGTAAGGCATGCAGAATGAGGTCTCACAAGATTCTGAACAAAAGTGGAGAATACAAACCTAGGAAAGATTAAGATTGATAGATGGATGAGTCTAAGTGTAAGATGTGTTTAATACTACAACTGAAACGAACAAGGTAAAGAATACAAACCTGAAAAAGTTTAAGAATGATAGATGGATTGGCCTGAGTTTAAGATGTGTTTAATACTAGAACTGGAATTGAAGAAGAGAGAGTTAAAAATGAAGTAAAACAGACAAGGTTCCAAGCCAAAAAGTTGACTTTTGGCAAGAAACTTTCAACGACTTTAACCCCTACAAAAAATGTTAAAAACATGCTCTCTATTACTTTCTTCTAATCACATACTCTCATGATGGATTAAATTAAAAAATGTATAATTAAGTTAGTGGTGTTACTCAATTTTAGTCGGATACAGACACATTGCAATCAATTGAAAGAGCATAAAAACAGGTGCGTAAAAGAGTGTTTGAGAAATATTTTTAATTTAATTAATTTTAATTTTAAAGTGTTTCACTCAAAGGAATGAAACTTTACATAAGAGTAAGGCATGCAGAATGAGGTCTCACAAGATTACGAACAAAGTGGAGAATACAAACCTAGGAAAGATTAAGATTGATAGATGGATGAGTCTAAGTTTAAGATGTGTTTAATACTACAATTGAAACGAAAAAGGTAATAAAAAGGACAAAAACACGTCGGGTTACAATTAAAAAAAGAGAAGACTCAAAGGAATGCCAAAAAGAAAAGCCAGACTCACTATATGAAGAAAAAAGGCTAAAAAGTGTAATATTTGTGTGTTTAGAGAAAAACACCTCAAATGAAGTCCAAAAATTCCACAAAAAATTCAATAGATCAAAAATGAGTTGAGAAATTTAATCGATTTTTTTCAGAATTTTCTGGATTATTTTGGACAAGTTTGCCCTTAGTAGCGCCTTTTACTAAAACACTTTTTCTTGTTCTTTTTTTTCAACTTGTTTTTGCTACTTGGCTTTTGAATTTCAGAATATAATTTGAAACAAATTTTATAACATCAAATCAATATCTCAACTCAACTTTGTAGATGAAACATCTCTATGGTGATGAATATGGATGAATAAGAGATTTGTTTTCAACTACAATTCACAATATTCACTCAAAAACAGACTTAATCTTAAGAATTGAACTTCAAAACACACAAATAATGACTATATGTAACAACCAACTAGGATAAGAAATAACAAACAATAATAGGACTCAAGTAATTAGGATCACCTATCAATATTAGGGCTCATGTAGCATTGCCTCCAAGTGAGAACCAATATTAAAATAGCAACACCTAACAAATATTAGGACAAAAACACGTCAGGGTAGCATTAAGAAAGGAAAGAAGAAATAAATGGAAAGAAAAAAAATCTGGACAAAAGATTAGATCCAATTTGGATCGTCACTTATCAGGCTCAAAGACAAGAGGTGGACTATGTGGTGAAGAGAAGAGGTGGACTATGTTAAAAAGGGAGATTGCCGATCAATTGGAATTGTTTTGACGATTTGCAACTGATCTTGTTTGATTTGCAAATCTTCTTTTTTTTTCTTATGAAGAAATTTTGGACAAAAGTTTTGAATATGGAAGAGGCTCTGATACCACTTGATGTGAATTGTTGTTACTAATTCACTCAAATTAACGGATCGTTCCATAATCAAAGGGATAACAAGACAATAAACAAGAAAAGATAAAGAAAAGGGAAGAACAATCGAAAGGATGGAAAAGACAAGAGGTGGACTATGTGGTGAAGAAGCCACATCTTTCATGGAAAGATGATAATTCTCAAGATTGGATCGCCACAAAACCCTAAGTTCTTGATAAGATCAAAAAAGCGGTTCAAGGAAGAACCAGAGAGAGCACTTGTGCTAATTCCTCTCAAATTAAAAATAAGGTCAAAGGTCCTTACAACTTGCAAAACCACACCTATTTATAGATAATAGGTTGTGGGCTCACTAAAAATAAAACATGACAACTAGAAGCCCAACTTCAAGCCCAAACTAGGCCTCACACAATTGGACTTCTAAGAAAGGAAATAACATGCCTAAAAATGTTTGGCTTATTACAAATATACATTTCTATGAAATTTCAACTACAAGAGCACTTAAAAGACATCGGTCCAAGTGCCAAGTCTTCAAACTCCGTGCTTCTTGCGTCCATAACATGTTCTGAGAAATTTTAGTGCGTCTGGACACATTGCAATCAATAGAAAGAGCGTAAAAACAAGTGCGTTAAAGAGTGTGTGAGAAATATTTTTAATTAAATTAATTTTGATTTTAAAGTGTTTCACTCAAAGGAAAAAACTTTACATAAGAGTAAGGCATGCATAATGAGGTCTCACAAGATACTAAACAAAAGTGGAGAATACAAACCTAGGAAAGATTAAGATTTATAGATGGATGAGTCTAAGTTTAAGATGTGTTTAATACGAACAAGGTAAAGAATACAAACCTGAAAAAGTTTTAGAATGATAGATGGATTGCTTTGAGTTTAATATGTTTTTAATACTAGAATTGGAACGGAAGAAGAGAGAGTAAAAAATGAAGTAAAACGGACAAGGTTCTAGGCCAAAGAGTTGACTTTTGGCAAGAAACATTCAACGACATTAACCCCTACAAAAAATGCTAAAAACATGCTCTCTATTATTTTCTTCATGGATGAGTCTAAGTTTAAGATGTATTTAATACTACAACTGAAATGAACAAGGTAAAGAATACGAACCTGAAAAAGTTTATGAATGATAGATGGATTGGCCTGAGTTTAAGTTGTGTTTAAACCTAGAAGCTGGAATGAAAGAAAGAGAGAGTAAAAAATGAAGTAAAATAGACAAGGTTCAGGCCAAAAAGTTGAGTTTTGGCAAGAAACTTTCAACGACTTTAACTCCTACAAAAAATGTTAAAAACATGCTCTCTATTACTTTCTTCTTATCACATACTCTCATGATGGTTTAAATTCAAAAGGTATTATGAAGTTAGTGGTGTTACTCAAAATTTTAGTGGGATCTGAGACACATTGCAATCAATTCAAGAGCGTAAAAATAGGTGCGTAAAAGAGTGTGTGAGAAATATTTTTAATTTAATTAATTTTAATTTTAAAGTGTTTCACTCAAAGGAATGAAACTTTACGTAAGAGTAAGGCATGCAGAATGAGGTTTCACAAGATTCTGAACAAAAGTGGAGAATACAAACCTAGGAAAGATTAAGATTGATAGTTGGATGAGTCTAAGTTTAAGATGTGTTTAATACTACAATTGAAAGCGAACATGGTAAAGAATACAAACCTGAAAAGTTTAAGAATGATAGATGGATTGGCCCGAGTTTAAGATGTTTTTAATACTAGAACTGGAACAGTAGAAGATTGAGTAAAATATGAAGTAAAACAGAGAAGGTTCCAGGCCAAAAAGTTGACTTTTGGCAAAAAACTTTCAACGACTTTAACCCTACAAAAAATGTTAAAAACATGCTCTCTATTACTTTCTTCTTATCACATACTAACATGATGGTTTAAATTCAAAAGGTATAATGAAGTTAGTGGTGTTACTCAAAATTTTAGTGGGATACAGACACATTGCAATCAATTGAAAGAGCGTAAAAACAGGTGCGTAAAAGAGTGTGTGAGAAATATTTTAATTTAATTAATTTTAATTTCAAAGTGTTTCACTCAAATGAATGAAAATTTACATAAGAGTATAGCATTACGAATGAGGTCTCTGAATCTTGAACAAAAGTGGAGAATACAAACCTAGGAAAGATCAAGATTGATAGATGGATGAGTCTAAGTGTAAGATGTGTTTAAGAATGATAGATGGATTGACCTGAGTTTAAGATGTGTTTAATACCAGAGCTGGAAAGGAAGAAGAGAGAGTAAAAAATGAAGTAAAACAGACAAGGTTCCAGGCCAAAAAGTTGACTTTTGGCAAGAAACTTTTAGCGACTTTAATCCCTACAAAAGCGTTAAAAACATGCTCTCTATTACTTTCTTCTCATCACATACTCTCATGATGGTTTTAATTCAAAAGGTATAATTAAGTTAGTGGTGTTACTCAAAATTTTAGTGGGATACAGACACATTGCAATCAATTGAAAGAGCGTAAAAACAGGTTCGTAAAATAGTGTGTGAGAAGTATTTTTAATTTAATTAATTTTAATTTTAAAGTGTTTCACTCAAAGGAATGAAACTTTACATAAGAGTAAGGCATCCCGAATGAGGTCTTACAAGATACTGAACAAAAGTGGAGAATACAAACCTAGGAAAGATTAAGATTGATAGATGGATGAGTCTAAGTTTAAGATGTGTTTAATACTACAATTGAAGCGAACAAGGTAAAAGAATACGAACCTGAAAAAGTTTATGAATGATAGATGGATTGGCCTAAGTGTAAGATGTGTTTAATACTAGAACTGGAATGGTAGAAGAGAGAGTAAAAAATGAAGTAAAACAGACAAGGTTCCAGGCCAAAAAGTTGACTTTTGGAATGAAACTTTCAACGACTTTAACCCTACAAAAATGTTAAAAACATGCTCTATATTACTTTCTTCTTATCACATACTCTCATGATGGTTTAAATTCTAAAAGGTATTATGAAGTTAGTGGTGTTACTCAAAATTTTAGTGGGATCTGGACACATTGCAATCAATTGAAAGAGCATAAAAGCAGTGTGTAAAAGAGTGTTTGAGAAATATTTTTAATTAAATTAATTTTAATTTTAAAGTGTTTCACTCAAAGGAATGAAACTTTACATAAGAGTAAGACATGCAAAATGAGGTCTCACAAGATTCTGAACAAAAGTGGAGAATACAAACCTAGGAAAGATTAAGATTGATAGATGGATGAGTCTAAGTTTAAGATGTGTTTAATACTACAAGCCCAGAAGCGAACAAGGTAAAGAAATACGAACCTGAAAAAGTTTATGAATGATAGATGGATTGGCCTGAGTGTAAGATGTGTTTAATACTAGAACTGGAAAGGATGAAGAGAGAGTAAAAAATGAAGTAAAACGGACAAGGTTCCAGGCCAAAAAGTTGACTTTTGGCCAGAAACTTTCAACGACTTTAACCCCTACAAAAAATTTTAAAAACATGCTCTCTATTACTTTCTTCTTATCACATACTCTCATGATGGTTTAAATTCAAAAAGGTATAATTAAGTTAGTGGTGTTACTCAAAATTTTAGTGGGATACAGACACATTGCAATCAATTGAAAGAGCATAAAAACAGGTGCGTAAAAGAGTGTGTGAGAAATATTTTTAATTTAATTAATTTTAATTTTAAAGTGTTTCACTCAAAGGAATGAAACTTTACATAAGAGTAAGGCATGCAGAATGAGGTCTCACAAGATTCTGAACAAAGGTGGAGAATACAAACCTAGGAAAGATTAAGATTGATAGATGGATGAGTCTAAGTTTAAGATGTGTTTAATACTACAAATGAAATGAACAAGGTAAAGAATACGAACCGGAAAAAGTTTATGAATGATAGAGGGATTGGCCTGAGTTTAAGATGTGTTTAATACTAGAATTGGAATGGAAGAAGAGAGAGTAAAAAATGAAGTAAAATGGACAAGGTTCCAGGCCAAAAAGTTGACTTTTGACAAGAAACTTTCAACGACTTTAACTCCTACAAAAAATGTTAAGAACATGCTCTCTATTACTTTCTTCTTATCACATACTCTCATGATGGATTAAATTCAAAAAGGTATAATGAAGTTAGTGGTGTTACTCAAAATTTTAGTATTTTAGTGGGATACAGGCACATTGCAATCAATTCAAAGAGCGTAAAAATAGGTGCGTAAAAGAGTGTGTGAGAAATATTTTTAATTTAATTAATTTTAATTTTAAAGTGTTTCACTCAAAGGAATGAAACTTTACATAAGAGTAAGGCATGCGAGAATGAGGTCTCACAAGATTACGAACAAAAGTGGAGAATACAAACCTAGGAATGATTAAGATTGATAGATGGATGAGTCTAAGTTTAAGATGTGTTTAATACTACAATTGAAGCGAACATGGTAAAGAATACAAACCTGAAAAAGTTTAAAAATGATAGATGGATTGGCTGAGTTTAAGATGTGTTTAATACTAGAGAGCATAGCGGAAGAAGAGAGAGTAGAAAATGAAGTAAAGCGGACAAGGTTCGGGAAAAAGAGTTTACTTATGGCAAGAAACTTTCAACGACTTTAACCCCTACAAAAAAAAGGTGCGTTAAAGAGTGTGTGAGAAATATTTATAATTAAATTAATTTTAATTTTAAAGTGTTTTACTCAAAGGAAAGAAACTTTACAAAAGTTTAAGGCATGCAGAATGAGGTCTCACAAGATACAGAACAAAAGTGGAGAATGCATACCTTGGAAAGATTAAGATTGATAGATGGATGAGTCTAAGTTTATGATGTGTTTAATACTACAACTGAAATGAACATGGTAAAGAATACAAACCTGAAAAAGTTTAAGAATGATAGATGGATTGGCCCGAGTTTAAGATGTTTTTAAAACTATAACTGGAAAGGAATAAAGAGAGTAAAAAATGAAGTAAAACAGACAAGGTTCTAGGCCAAAAAGTTGACTTTTGGCAAGAAACTTTCAACGACTTTAACCACTACAAAAAATGTTAAAAACATGCTCTCTATTACTTTCTTCTTATCACATATTCTCATGATGGTTCAAATTCAAAAAGGCATGATTAAGTTAGGGATGTTACTCAAAATTTTAGTGGGATACAGACACATTGCAATTAATTGAAAGAGCGTAAAAACATGTGCCTAAAAGAGTGTGTGAGAAATATTTTGAATTTAATTAATTTTAATTTTAAAGTGTTTCAATCAAAGGAATGAAACTTTACAAAATTTAAGGCATGCGAGAATCGAGATCTCTGAGATCTTTGAACAAAAGTGGAGAATACAAACCTAGGAAAGATTAAGATTGATAGATGGATTAGTCTAAGTTTAAGATGTGTTTAATACTACAATTGAAACAAACTTGGTAAAGAAGACAAACCTGAAAAAGTTTAAGAATGATAGATGGATTGGCCATAGTTTAAGATGTTTTTAATAAAATAACTGGAAAGGAAGAATAGAGAGCAAAAAATGAAGGTAAACGGACAAGGTTCTAGGCCAAAAAGTTGACTTTTGGCAAGAAACTTTCAACGACTTTAACCACTACAAAAAATGTTAAAAACATGCTCTCTATTACATTATTCTTATCACATATTCTCATGTTGGTTCAAATTCAAAAAGGTAAAATCAAGTTAGAGGTGTTACTCAAACTTTTAGTGGGATACAGACACATTGCAATCAATTGAAAGAGTGTAAAAACAACTACGTAAAAGAGTGTGTAAGAAATATTTTTAATTTAATTAATTTTAATTTTAAAGTGTTTCACTCAAAGTAATGAAACTTTAAAAAATTTAAGGCATGCAGAATCGAGGTCTCAAGAATCTTGAACAAAAGTGGAGAATTCAAACCTAGGAAAGATTAAGATTGATAGATGGATGAGTCTAAGTTTAAGATGTGTTTAATAATACAAGCTGAAACGAACATGGTAAAGAATACAAACCTGAAAAAGTTTAAGAATGTGGAAGGATTGACTGAGTTTAAGATGTTTTTAATACTAGAAGCTGGAGAGCAGAAGAAGAGAGAGTAAAAATGAATTAAAGCGGACAAGGTTCTAGGCAAAGAGTTGACTTTTGGCAAGAAACTTTCAACGACTTTAACCCCTACAAAAAATGCTAAACAAATGCTCTCTATTATTTTCTTCTTATCACATACTCACATGAAGGTTCAAATTCAAAAAGGCATGATTAAGTTAGGGGTGTTTCACAAAATTTTTGTGGGATACCGACACATTGCAATCCATAGAAAGAGCGTAAAAATAGGTGCGTTAAAGAGTGTGTGAGAAATATTTTTAATTAAATTAATTTTAATTTTAAAGTGTTTTACTCAAAGGAAATAAACTTTACAAAAGTTTAAGGCATGGAGAATGAGGTCTCACAAGATACTGAACAAAAGTGGAGAATGCAAACCTAGGAAAGATTAAGATGATAGATGGATGAGTCTAAGTTTAAGATGTGTTTAATACTACAACTGAAACGAACATGGTAAAGAATACAAACCTGAAAAATTTAAGAATGATAGATGGATTGGCCCGAGTTTAAGATGTTTTTAATACTATAACTGGAAATGAAGAAAAGAGAGTAAAAAATGAAGTAAAACAGACAAGGTTCTAGGCCAAAAAGTTGACTTTTGGCAAGAAACTTTCAACGACTTTAACCACTACAAAAAATGTTAAAAACATGGTCTCTATTACTTTCTTCTTATCACATATTCTCATGATGGTTCAATTTCAAAAAGGCATGATTAAGTTAGGGGTGTTACTGAAAATTTTAGTGGGATACAGACACATTGCAATTAATTGAAAGAGCGTAAAAACATGTGCCTAAAAGAGTGTGTGAGAAATATTTTGAATTTAATTAATTTTAATTTTAAAGTGTTTCACTCAAAGAAATGAAACTTTACAAAAGTTTAAGGCATGCAGAATCAGGTCTCTGAATCTTGAACAAAAGTGGAGAATACAAACCTAGGAAAGATTAAGATTGATAGATGGATGAGTCTAAGTTTAAGATGTGTTTAATACTACAAGTGAGAAGCGAACATGGTAAAGAAGACAAACCTGAAAAAGTTTAAGAATGATAGATGGATTGGCAGAGTTTAAGATGTTTTTAATTCTATAAGCTGGAAAGGAAGAATAGGAAGTAAAAAATGAAGTTAAACGGACAAGGTTCTAGGCCAAAAAGTTGACTTTTGGCAAGAAACTTTCAACGACTTTAACCACTACAAAAAATGTTAAAAACATGCTCTCTATTACTTTCTTCTTATCACATATTCTCATGATGGTTCAAATTCAAAAGGTATAATCAAGTTAGCGGTGTTACTCAAACTTTTAGTGGGATACAGACACATTGCAATCAATTGAAAGAGCGTAAAAACGATTGTGTAAAAGAGTGTGTGAGAAATATTTTTAATTTAATTAATTTTAATTTTAAAGTGTTTCACTCAAAGTAATGAAACTTTAAAAAATTTAAGGCATGCGAGAATCGAGGTCTCTGAGATCTTGAACAAAAGTGGAGAATTCAAACCTAGGAAAGATTAAGATTGATAGATGGATGAGTCTAAGTTTAAGATGTGTTTAATACTACAATTGAAATGAACATGGTAAAGAATACAAACCTGAAAAAGTTTAAGAATGACAGAAGGATTGGCCTGAGTTTAAGATGTTTTTAATACTAGAACTGGAACAGAAGAAGAGAGAGTAAAAAATGAATTAAAACGGACAAGGTTCTAGGCCAAAGAGTTGACTTTTGGCAAGAAACTTTCAACGACTTTAACCCCTACAAAAATGCTAAACACATGCTCTCTATTATTTTCTTCTTATCACGTACTCACATGAAGGTTCAAATTCAAAAAGGCATGATTAAGTTAGGGGTGTTTCACAAAATATTTGTGGGATATCGACACATTGCAATCCATAGAAAGAGCGTAAAAACAGGTGCGTTAAAGAGTGTGTGAGAAATAATTTTAATTAAATTAATTTTAATTTTAAAGTGTTTTACTCAAAGGAAAGAAACTTTACATAAGTTTAAGGCATGGAGAATGAGGTCTCACAAGATACTGAACAAAAGTGGAGAATGCAAACCTAGGAAAGATTGAGATGATAGATGGATGAGTCTAAGTTTAAGATGTGTTTAATACTACAACTGAAACGAACATGGTAAAGATTACAAACCTGAAAAAGTTTAAAAATGATAGATGGATTGGCCCGAGTTTAAGATGTTTTTAATACTATAACTGGAAAGGAAGAAAAGAGAGTAAAAAATGAAGTAAAACAGACAAGGTTCTAGGCCAAAAAGTTGACTTTTGGCAAGAAACTTTCAACGACTTTAACCACTACAAAAAATGTTAAAAACATGCTCTCTATTACTCTCTTCTTATCACATATTCTCATGATGGTTCAAATTCAAAAAGGCATGATTAAGTTAGGGGTGTTACTCAAAATTTTAGTGGGATGCAGACACATTGCAATCAATTGAAAGAGCGTAAAAACAGGTGCCTTAAATAGTGTGTGAGAAATATTTTTAATTTAATTAATTTTAATTTTAAAGTGTTTCACTCAATGTAATGAAACTTTAAAAAATTTAAGGCATGCAGAATCAGGTTTCACAAGATACTGAACAAAAGTGGAGAATTCAAACCTAGGAAAGATTAAGATTGATAGATGGATGAGTCTAAGTTTAAGATGTGTTTAATACTACAACTGAAACGAACATGGTAAAGAATACAAAACTGAAAAAGTTTAAGAATGACAGAAGGATTGGCCTGAGTTTAAGATGTTTTTAATACTAGAACTGGAAAGGAAGAAAAGAGATTAAAAAATGAAGTTAAACTGACAAGGTTCTAGGCCAAAAAGTAGACTTTTGGCAAGAAACTTTCAACGACTTTAACCACTACAAAAAACATGGTCTCTATTACTTTCTTCTTATCACATATTCTCATGATGGTTCAAATTCAAAAAGGTATAATCAAGTTAGAGGTGTTACTCAAACTTTTAGTGGGATACAGACACATTGCAATCAATTGAAAGAGCGTAAAAACAATTGCGTAAAAGAGTGTGTGAGAAATATTTTTAATTTAATTAATTTTAATTTTAAAGTGTTTCACTCAAAGTAATGAAACTTTAAAAAATTTAAGGCATGCAGAATCGAGGTCTCTGAATCTTGAACAAAAGTGGAGAATGCAAACCTAGGAAAGATTAAGATTGATAGATGGATGAGTCTAAGTTTAAGATGTGTTTAATACTACAACTGAAATGAACATGGTAAAGAATAAAACCTGAAAAAGTTTAAGAAAGATAGATGGATTGGCCCGAGTTTAAGATGTTTTTAAAACTATAACTGGAAAGGAATAAAGAGAGTAAAAAATGAAGTAAAACAGACAAGGTTCTAGGCCAAAAAGTTGACTTTTGGCAAGAAACTTTCAACGACTTTAACCACTACAAAAAAGGTTAAAAACATGCTCTCTATTACTTTCTTCTTATCACATATTCTCATGATGGTTCAAATTCAAAAAGGCATGATTAAGTTTGGGGTGTTACTCAAAATTTTAGTGGGATACAGACACATTGCAATCAATTGAAAGAGCGTAAAAACAGGTGCCTTAAAGAGTGTGTGAGAAATATTTTTAATTTAATTAATTTTAATTTTAAAGTGTTTCACTCAAAGGAATGAAACTTTACATAAGAGTAAGGCATGCAGAATGAGGTCTCACAAGATTCTGAACAAAAGTGGAGAATACAAACCTAGGAATGATTAAGATTGATAGATGGATGAGTCTAAGTTTAAGATGTGTTTAATACTACAATTGAAACGAACATGGTAAAGAATACAAACCTGAAAAAGTTTGAAAATGATAGATGGATTGGCCTGAGTTTAAGATGTGTTTAATACTAGAACTGCAACGGAAGAAGAGAGAGTAAAAAATGAAGTTAAACTGACAAGGTTCTAGGCCAAAAAGTTGACTTTTGGCAAGAAACTTTCAACGACTTTAACCACTACAAAAAATGTTAAAAACATGCTCTCTATTACTTTCTTCTTATCACATATTCTCATTATGGTTCAATTTCAAAAAGTTATAATCAAGTTAGGGGTGTTACTCAAAATTTTAGTGGGATACAGACACATTGCAATCAATTGAAAGAGCGTAAAAACATGTGCGTAAAAGAGTGTGTGAGAAATATTTTGAATTTAATTAATTTTAATTTTAAAGTGTTTCAATCAAAGGAATGAAACTTTACAAAAGTTTAAGGCATGCAGAATCAGATCTCACAAGATACTGAACAAAAGTGGAGAATACAAACCTAGGAAAGATTAAGATTGATAGATGGATTAGTCTAAGTTTAAGATGTGTTTAATACTACAACTGAAACGAACATGGTAAAGAAGACAAACCTGAAAAAATTTAAGAATGATAGATGGATTGGCCAGAGTTTAAGATGTTTTTAATACTATAACTGGAAAGGAAGAATAGAGAGCAAAAAATGAAGTTAAACGGACAAGGTTCTAGGCCAAAAAGTTGACTTTTGGCAAGAAACTTTCAACGACTTTAACCACTAAAATGTTAAAAACATGCTCTCTATTACTTTATTCTTATCAGATATTCTCATGATGGTTCAAATTCAAAAAGGTATAATCAAGTCAGAGGTGTTACTCAAACTTTTAGTGGGATACAGACACATTGCAATCAATTGAAAGAGCGTAAAAACAACTGCGTAAAAGAGTGTGTGAGAAATATTTTTAATTTAATTAATTTTAATTTTAAAGTGTTTCACTCAAAGTAATGAAACTTTAAAAAATTTAAGGCATGCAGAATCAGGTCTCAAAAGATACTGAACAAAAGTGGAGAATTCAAACCTAGGAAAGATTAAGATTGATAGATGGATGAGTCTAAGTTTAAGATGTGTTTGATACTACAACTGAAACGAACATGGTAAAGAATACAAACCTGAAAAAGTTTAAGAATGACAGAAGGATTGGCCTGAGTTTAAGATGTTTTTAATACTAGAACTGGAACAGAAGAAGAGAGAGTAAAAAATGAATTAAAACGGACAAGGTTCTAGGCCAAAGAGTTGACTTTTGGCAAGAAACTTTCAACGACTTTAACCCCTACAAAAAATGCTAAACACATGCTCTCTATTATTTTCTTCTTATCACATACTCACATGAAGGTTCAAATTCAAAAAGGCATGATTAAGTTAGGGGTGTTTCACAAAATATTTGTGGGATACCAACACATTGCAATCCATAGAAAGAGCGTAAAAACAGGTGCGTTAAAGAGTGTGTGAGAAATATTTTTAATTAAATTAATTTTAATTTTAAAGTGTTTTAGTCAAATGAAATAAAGTTTACAAAAGTTTAAGGCATGGAGAATGAGGTCTCACAAGATACTGAACAAAAGTGGAGAATGCAAACCTAGGAAAGATTAAGATGATAGATGGATGAGTCTAAGTTTAAGATGTGTTTAATACTACAAGCCCAAAGCGAACATGGTAAAGAATACAAACCTGAAAAAGTTTAAGAATGACAGAAGGATTGGCCTGAGTTTAAGATGTTTTTAATACTAGAACTGGAAAGGAAGAAAAGAGATTAAAAATGAAGTTAAACTGACAAGGTTCTAGGCCAAAAAGTAGACTTTTGGCAAGAAACTTTCAACGACTTTAACCACTACAAAAAATGTTAAAAACATGGTCTCTATTACTTTCTTCTTATCACATATTCTCATGATGGTTCAAATTCAAAAAGGTATAATCAAGTTAGAGGTGTTACTCAAACTTTTAGTGGGATACAGACACATTGCAATCAATTGAAAGAGCGTAAAAACAATTGCGTAAAAGAGTGTGTGAGAAATATTTTTAATTTAATTAATTTTAATTTTAATGTGTTTCACTCAAAGTAATGAAACTTTAAAAAATTTAAGGCATGCAGAATCAGGTCTCACAAGATACTGAACAAAAGTGGAGAATGCAAACCTAGGAAAGATTAAGATTGATAGATGGATGAGTCTAAGTTTAAGATGTGTTTAATACTACAACTGAAATGAACATGGTAAAGAATAAAACCTGAAAAAGTTTAAGAATGATAGATGGATTGGCCCGAGTTTAAGATGTTTTTAAAAGTATAACTGGAAAGGAATAAAGAGAGTAAAAAATGAAGTAAAACAGACAAGGTTCTAGGCCAAAAAGTTGACTTTTGGCAAGAAACTTTCAACGACTTTAACCACTACAAAAAAGGTTAAAAACATGCTCTCTATGACTTTCTTCTTATCACATATTCTCATGATGGTTCAAATTCAAAAAGGCATGATTAAGTTAGGGGTGTTACTCAAAATTTTAGTGGGATACAGACACATTGCAATCAATTGAAAGAGCGTAAAAACATGTGCGTAAAAGAGTGTGTGAGAAATATTTTTAATTTAATTAATTTTAATTTTAAAGTGTTTCAATCAAAGGAATGAAACTTTACAAAAGTTTAAGGCATGCAGAATCAGATCTCACAAGATACTGAACAAAAGTGGAGAATACAAACCTAGGAAAGATTAAGATTGATAGATGGATTAGTCTAAGTTTAAGATGTGTTTAATACTACAACTGAAACGAACATGGTAAAGAAGACAAACCTGAAAAAATTTAAGAATGATAGATGGATTGGCCAGAGTTTAAGATGTTTTTAATACTATAACTGGAAAGGAAGAATAGAGAGCAAAAAATGAAGTTAAACGGACAAGGTTCTAGGCCAAAAAGTTGACTTTTGGCAAGAAACTTTCAACGACTTTAACCACTACAAAAAATGTTAAAAACATGCTCTCTATTACTTTATTCTTATCAGATATTCTCATGATGGTTCAAATTCAAAAAGGTATAATCAAGTTAGAGGTGTTACTCAAACTTTTAGTGGGATACAGACACATTGCAATCAATTGAAAGAGCGTAAAAACAACTGCGTAAAAGAGTGTCTGAGAACTATTTTTAATTTAATTAATTTTAATTTTAAAGTGTTTTACTCAAATGAAATAAACTTTACAAAAGTTTAAGGCATGGAGAATGAGGTCTCTGAATCTTGAACAAAAGTGGAGAATGCAAACCTAGGAAAGATTAAGATGATAGATGGATGAGTCTAAGTTTAAGATGTGTTTAATACTACAACTGAAACGAACATGGTAAAGAATACAAACCTGAAAAATTTAAGAATGATAGATGGATTGGCCCGAGTTTAAGATGTTTTTAATACTAGAACTTGAACAGAAGAAGAAGAGAGTAAAAAATGAATTAAAGCGGACAAGGTTCTAGCGAAAGAGTTGACTTTTGGCAAGCAACTTTCAACGACTTTAACCCCTACAAAAATGCTAAACACATGCTCTCTATTATTTTCTTCTTATCACATAATCACATGAAGGTTCAAATTCAAAAGGCATGATTAAGTTAGGGGTGTTTCACAAAATATTTGTGGGATCTGAGACACATTGCAATCCATAGAAAGAGCGTAAAAACAGGTGCGTTAAAGAGTGTGTGAGAAATATTTTTAATTAAATTAATTTTAATTTTAAAGTGTTTTACTCAAATGAAATAAACTTTACAAAAGTTTAAGGCATGGAGAATGAGGTCTCACAAGTACTGAACAAAAGTGGAGAATGCAAACCTAGGAAAGATTAAGATGATAGATGGATGAGTCTAAGTTTAAGATGTGTTTAATACTACAACTGAAACGAACATGGTAAAGAATACAAACCTGAAAAATTTAAGAATGATAGATGGATTGGCCCGAGTTTAAGATGTTTTTAATACTATAACTGGAAAGGAAGAAAAGAGAGTAAAAATTGAAGTAAAACAGACAAGGTTCTAGGCCAAAAAGTTGACTTTTGGCAAGAAACTTTCAACGACTTTAACCACTACAAAAAATGTTAAAAACATGGTCTCTATTACTTTCTTCTTATCACATATTCTCATGATGGTTCAAATTCAAAAAGGCATGATTAAGTTGGGGTGTTTCACAAACTTTTGTGGGATCTGAGACACATTGCAATCCATAGAAAGAGCGTAAAAGCAGTGCGTTAAAAAGTGTGTGAGAAATATTTTTAATTAAATTAATTTTAATTTTAAAGTGTTTTACTCAAGGAAAGAAACTTTACAAAAGTTTAAGGCATGCGAGAATGAGGTCTCTGAATCTTGAACAAAAGTGGAGAATACAAACCTAGGAAAGATTCAGTTGATAGATGGATGAGTCTAAGTTTAAGATGTGTTTAATACTACAACTGAAACGAACATGGTAAAGAATACAAACCTGAAAAAGTTTAATAATGCTAGATGGATTGGCCTGAGTTTAAGATGTTTTTAATACTATAACTGGAAAGGAAGAAAAGAGAGTAAAAAATAAAGTAAAACAGACAAGGTTCTAGGGCAAAAAGTTGACTTTTGGCAAGAAACTTTCAACGACTTTATCCACTACAAAAAATGTTAAAAACATGCTCTCTATTACTTTCTTCTTATCACATATTCTCATGATGGTTCAAATTTAAAAAGGCATGATTAAGTTAGGGGTGTTACTCAAAATTTTAGTGGGATACTGACACATTGCAATCAATTGAAAGAGCGTAAAAACAGGTGCCTTAAAGAGTGTGTGAGAAATATTTTTAATTTAATTATTCTTATTTTAAAGTGTTTCACTCAAAGGAATGAAACTTTACAAAAGTTTAAGGCATGCGAGAATCGAGGTCTCTGAATCTTGAACAAAAGTGGAGAATACAAACCTAGGAAAGATTAAGATTGATAGATGGATGAGTCTAAGTTTAAGATGTGTTTAATATTACAACTGAAACGAACATGGTAAAGAATACAAATCTGAAAAAGTTTAAGAATTATAGATGAATTGGCCAGAGTTTAAGATGTTTTTAATACTATAACTGGAAAGGAAGAAAAGAGAGTAAAAAATGAAGTTAAACTGACAAGGTTCTAGGCCAAAAAGTTGACTTTTGGCAAGAAACTTTCAACGACTTTAACCACTACAAAAAATGTTAAAAACATGGTCTCTATTACTTTCTTCTTATCACATATTCTCATGATGGTTCAAATTCAAAAAGGTATAATCAAGTTAGAGGTGTTACTCAAACTTTTAGTGGGATACAGACACATTGCAATCAATTGAAAGAGCGTAAAAACAATTGCGTAAAAGAGTGTGTGAGAAATATTTTTAATTTAATTAATTTTAATTTTAAAGTGTTTCACTCAAAGTAATGAAACTTTAAAAAATTTAAGGCATGCGAGAATCGAGGTCTCTGAATCTTGAACAAAAGTGGAGAATTCAAACCTAGGAAAGATTAAGATTGAAAGATGGATGAGTCTAAGTTTAAGATGTGTTTGATACTACAAGCCCAGAAAACGAACATGGTAAAGAATACAAACACTGAAAAAGTTTAAGAATGTGGAAGGATTGCTTTGAGTTTAAGGCGTTTTTAATACTAGAAGCTGGAGCAGAAGAAGAGAGTAAAAATGAATTAAAGCGGACGGGGTTCTAGGCAAAGAGTTGACTTTTAGCAAGAAACTTTCAACGACTTTAACCCCTACAAAAAATGCTAAACACATGCTCTCTATTATTTTCTTCTTATCACATACTCACATGAAGGTTCAAATTCAAAAAGGCATGATTAAGTTAGGGGTGTTTCACAAAATATTTGTGGGATACCGACACATTGCAATCCATAGAAAGAGCGTAAAAACAGGTGCGTTAAAGAGTGTGTGAGAAATATTTTTAATTAAATTAATTTTAATTTTAAAGTGTTTTACTCAAATGAAATAAACTTTACAAAAGTTTAAGGCATGGAGAATGAGGTCTAACAAGATACTGAACAAAAGTGGAGAATGCAAACCTAGGAAAGATTAAGATGATAGATGGATGAGTCTAAGTTTAAGATGTGTTTAATACTACAACTGAAACGAACATGGTAAAGAATACAAACCTGAAAAATTTAAGAATGATAAAAACAGACAAGGTTCTAGGCCAAAAAGTTGACTTTTGGCAAGAAACTTTCAACGACTTTAACCACTACAAAAAATGTTAAAAACATGGTCTCTATTACTTTCTTCTTATCACATATTCTCATGATGGTTCAAATTCAAAAGGCATGATTAAGTTGGGGTGTTTCACAAACTTTTTGTGGGATCTGAGACACATTGCAATCCATAGAAAGAGCGTAAAAACAGGTGCGTTAAAGAGTGTGTGAGAAATATTTTTAATTAAATTAATTTTAATTTTAAAGTGTTTTACTCAAGGGAAAGAAACTTTACAAAAGTTTAAGGCATGCGAGAATGAGGTCTCACAAGATCTTGAACAAAAGTGGAGAATACAAACCTAGGAAAGATTGATTGATAGATGGATGAGTCTAAGTTTAAGATGTGTTTAATACTACAAGCCCAAGCGAACATGGTAAAGAATACAAACCTGAAAAAGTTTAATAATGCTAGATGGATTGGCCTGAGTTTAAGATGTTTTTAATACTATAACTGGAAAGGAAGAAAAGAGAGTAAAAAATGAAGTAAAACAGACAAGGTTCTAGGGCAAAAAGTTGACTTTTGGCAAGAAACTTTCAACGACTTTATCCACTACAAAAAATGTTAAAAACATGCTCTCTATTACTTTCTTCTTATCACATATTCTCATGATGGTTCAAATTTTAAAAGGCATGATTAAGTTAGGGGTGTTACTCAAAATTTTAGTGGGATACTGACACATTGCAATCAATTGAAAGAGCGTAAAAACAGGTGCCTTAAAAAGTGTGTGAGAAATATTTTTAATTTAATTAATCTTATTTTAAAGTGTTTCACTCAAAGGAATGAAACTTTACAAAAGTTTAAGGCATGCGAGAATCGGGTCTCTGAATCTTGAACAAAAGTGGAGAATACAAACCTAGGAAAGATTAAGATTGATAGATGGATGAGTCTAAGTTTAAGATGTGTTTAATATTACAACTGAAACGAACATGGTAAAGAATACAAACCTGAAAAAGTTTAAGAATTATAGATGAATTGGCCAGAGTTTAAGATGTTTTTAATACTATAACTGGAAAGGAAGAAAAGAGAGTAAAAATGAAGTTAAGCGTGAGGTTCTAGGCCAAAAAGTTGACTTTTGGCAAGAAACTTTCAACGACTTTAACCACTACAAAAAATGTTATAAACATGGTCTCTATTACTTTCTTCTTATCACATATTCTCATGATGGTTCAAATTCAAAAAGGTATAATCAAGTTAGAGGTGTTACTCAAACTTTTAGTGGGATACAGACACATTGCAATCAATTGAAAGAGCGTAAAAACAATTGCGTAAAAGAGTGTGTGAGAAATATTTTTAATTTAATGAATTTTAATTTTAAAGTGTTTCACTCAAAGTAATGAAACTTTAAAAAATTTAAGGCATGCAGAATCAGGTCTCACAAGATACTGAACAAAAGTGGAGAATTCAAACCTAGGAAAGATTAAGATTGAAAGATGGATGAGTCTAAGTTTAAGATGTGTTTGATACTACAACTGAAACGAACATGGTAAAGAATACAAACCTGAAAAAGTTTAAGAATGACAGAAGGATTGGCCTGAGTTTAAGATGTTTTTAATACTAGAACTGGAACAGAAGAAGAGAGAGTAAAAAATGAATTAAAACGGACAAGGTTCTAGGCAAAGAGTTGACTTTTAGCAAGAAACTTTCAACGACTTTAACCCCTACAAAAATGCTAAACACATGCTCTCTATTATTTTCTTCTTATCACATACTCACATGAAGGTTCAAATTCAAAAAGGCATGATTAAGTTAGGGGTGTTTCACAAAATATTTGTGGGATCTGAGACACATTGCAATCCATAGAAAGAGCGTAAAAGCAGTGCGTTAAAGAGTGTGTGAGAAATATTTTTAATTAAATTAATTTTAATTTTAAAGTGTTTTACTCAAATGAAATAAACTTTACAAAAGTTTAAGGCATGGAGAATGAGGTCTAACACGATACTGAACAAAAGTGGAGAATGCAAACCTAGGAAAGATTAAGATGATAGATGGATGAGTCTAAGTTTAAGATGTGTTTAATACTACAAGCCAGAAAGCGAACATGGTAAAGAATACAAACCTGAAAAATTTAAGAATGATAGATGGATTGGTCTGAGTTTAAGATGTTTTTAATACTATAACTGGAAAGGAAGAAAAGAGAGTAAAAATTGAAGTAAAACAGACAAGGTTCTAGGCCAAAAAGTTGACTTTTGGCAAGAAACTTTCAACGACTTTAACCACTACAAAAATGTTAAAAACATGGTCTCTATTACTTTCTTCTTATCACATATTCTCATGATGGTTCAAATTCAAAAGGCATGATTAAGTTGGGGGTGTTTCACAAACTTTTTGTGGGATCTGAGACACATTGCAATCCATAGAAAGAGCGTAAAAGCAGTGCGTTAAAAGTGTGTGAGAAATATTTTTAATTAAATTAATTTTAATTTTAAAGTGTTTTACTCAAGGAAAGAAACTTTACAAAAGTTTAAGGCATGCAGAATGAGGTCTCACTGAATCTTGAACAAAAGTGGAGAATACAAACCTAGGAAAGATTCAGTTGATAGATGGATGAGTCTAAGTTTAAGATGTGTTTAATACTACAAGTTGAAAGCGAACATGGTAAAGAATACAAACCTGAAAAAGTTTAATAATGCTAGATGGATTGGCCTGAGTTTAAGATGTTTTTAATACTATAAGCTGGAAAGGAAGAAAAGAGAGTAAAAAATGAAGTAAAAGCAGACAGAGGTTCTAGGGCAAAAAGTTGACTTTTGGCAAGAAACTTTCAACGACTTTATCCACTACAAAAATGTTAAAAACATGCTCTCTATTACTTTCTTCTTATCACATATTCTCATGATGGTTCAAATTTTAAAAGGCATGATTAAGTTAGGGTGTTACTCAAAATTTTAGTGGGATCTTGACACATTGCAATCAATTGAAAGAAGCGTAAAAGCAGTGCCTTAAAAAGTGTGTGAGAAATATTTTTAATTTAATTATTCTTATTTTAAAGTGTTTCACTCAAAGGAATGAAACTTTACAAAAGTTTAAGGCATGCGAGAATCAGGTCTCACAAATCTTGAACAAAAGTGGAGAATACAAACCTAGGAAAGATTAAGATTGATAGATGGATGAGTCTAAGTTTAAGATGTGTTTAATATTACAACTGAAACGAACATGGTAAAGAATACAAATCTGAAAAAGTTTAAGAATTATAGATGAATTGGCCAGAGTTTAAGATGTTTTTAATACTATAACTGGAAAGGAAGAAAAGAGAGTAAAAAATGAAGTTAAACTGATAAGGTTCTAGGCCAAAAAGTTGACTTTTGGCAAGAAACTTTCAACGACTTTAACCACTACAAAAAATGTTAAAAACATGGTCTCTATTACTTTCTTCTTATCACATATTCTCATGATGGTTCAAATTCAAAAAGGTATAATCAAGTTAGAGGTGTTACTCAAACTTTTAGTGGGATACTGAGACACATTGCAATCAATTGAAAGAAGCGTAAAAACAATTGCGTAAAAGAGTGTGTGAGAAATATTTTTAATTTAATTAATTTTAATTTTAAAGTGTTTCACTCAAAGTAATGAAACTTTAAAAAATTTAAGGCATGCAGAATCAGGTCTCACAAGATACTGAACAAAAGTGGAGAATTCAAACCTAGGAAAGATTAAGATTGAAAGATGGATGAGTCTAAGTTTAAGATGTGTTTGATACTACAATTGAAGAAAGCGAACATGGTAAAGAATACAAACCTGAAAAAGTTTAAGAATACAGAAGGATTGGCCTGAGTTTAAGGCGTTTTTAATACTAGAAGCTAGAGCAGAAGAAGAGAGAGTAAAAAATGAATTAAAACGGACAGGGTTCTAGGCCAAAGAGTTGACTTTTAGCAAGAAACTTTCAACGACTTTAACCCCTACAAAAAATGCTAAACACATGCTCTCTATTATTTTCTTCTTATCACATACTCACATGAAGGTTCAAATTCAAAAAGGCATGATTAAGTTAGGGGTGTTTCACAAAATATTTGTGGGATACCGACACATTGCAATCCATAGAAAGAGCGTAAAAACAGGTGCGTTAAAGAGTGTGTGAGAAATATTTTTAATTAAATTAATTTTAATTTTAAAGTGTTTTACTCAAATGAAATAAACTTTACAAAAGTTTAAGGCATGGAGAATGAGGTCTAACACGATACTGAACAAAAGTGGAGAATGCAAACCTAGGAAAGATTAAGATGATAGATGGATGAGTCTAAGTTTAAGATGTGTTTAATACTACAACTGAAACGAACATGGTAAAGAATACAAACCTGAAAAATTTAAGAATGATAGATGGATTGGTCTGAGTTTAAGATGTTTTTAATACTATAACTGGAAAGGAAGAAAAGAGAGTAAAAATTGAAGTAAAACAGACAAGGTTCTAGGCCAAAAAGTTGACTTTTGGCAAGAAACTTTCAACGACTTTAACCACTACAAAAAATGTTAAAAACATGGTCTCTATTACTTTCTTCTTATCACATATTCTCATGATGGTTCAAATTCAAAAAGGCATGATTAAGTTGGGGGTGTTTCACAAACTTTTTGTGGGATACAGACACATTGCAATCCATAGAAAGAGCGTAAAAACAGGTGCGTTAAAGAGTGTGTGAGAAATATTTTTAATTAAATTAATTTTAATTTTAAAGTGTTTTACTCAAGGGAAAGAAACTTTACAAAAGTTTAAGGCATGCAGAATGAGGTCTCACAAGATACTGAACAAAAGTGGAGAATACAAACCTAGGAAAGATTCAGATTGATAGATGGATGAGTCTAAGTTTAAGATGTGTTTAATACTACAACTGAAACGAACATGGTAAAGAATACAAACCTGAAAAAGTTTAATAATGCTAGATGGATTGGCCTGAGTTTAAGATGTTTTTAATACTATAACTGGAAAGGAAGAAAAGAGAGTAAAAAATGAAGTAAAACAGACAAGGTTCTAGGGCAAAAAGTTGACTTTTGGCAAGAAACTTTCAACGACTTTATCCACTACAAAAAATGTTAAAAACATGCTCTCTATTACATTCTTCTTATCACATATTCTCATGATGGTTCAAATTTAAAAAGGCATGATTAAGTTAGGGGTGTTACTCAAAATTTTAGTGGGATACTGACACATTGCAATCAATTGAAAGAGCGTAAAAACAGGTGCCTTAAAGAGTGTGTTAGAAATATTTTTAATTTAATTAATCTTATTTTAAAGTGTTTCACTCAAAGGAATGAAACTTTACAAAAGTTTAAGGCATGCAGAATCAGGTCTCTGAATCTTGAACAAAAGTGGAGAATACAAACCTAGGAAAGATTAAGATTGATAGATGGATGAGTCTAAGTTTAAGATGTGTTTAATATTACAACTGAAACGAACATGGTAAAGAATACAAACCTGAAAAAGTTTAAGAATTATAGATGAATTGGCCAGAGTTTAAGATGTTTTTAATACTATAACTGGAAAGGAAGAAAAGAGAGTAAAAATGAAGTTAAAGCGTGAGGTTCTAGGCGAAAAGTTGACTATTGGCAAGAAACTTTCAACGACTTTAACCACTACAAAAAATGTTAAAAACATGGTCTCTATTACTTTCTTCTTATCACATATTCTAATGATGGTTCAAATTCAAAAGGTATAATCAAGTTAGGCGTGTTACTCAAACTTTTAGTGGGATCTGGACACATTGCAATCAATTGAAAGAGCGTAAAAACAATTGCGTAAAAAGTGTGTGAGAAATATTTTTAATTTAATTAATTTTAATTTTAAAGTGTTTCACTCAAAGTAATGAAACTTTAAAAAATTTAAGGCATGCAGAATCAGGTCTCACAAGATACTGAACAAAAGTGGAGAATTCAAACCTAGGAAAGATTAAGATTGAAAGATGGATGAGTCTAAGTTTAAGATGTGTTTGATACTACAACTGAAACGAACATGGTAAAGAATACAAACCTGAAAAAGTTTAAGAATGACAGAAGGATTGGCCTGAGTTTAAGATGTTTTTAATACTAGAAGCTGGAGCGAGAAGAAGAGAGTAAAAATGAATTAAAGCGGACGGGGTTCTAGGCGAAAGAGTTGACTTTTAGCAAGAAACTTTCAACGACTTTAACCCCTACAAAAATGCTAAACACATGCTCTCTATTATTTTCTTCTTATCACATACTCACATGAAGGTTCAAATTCAAAAAGGCATGAATAAGTTAGGGGTGTTTCACAAAATATTTGTGGGATCTGAGCACATTGCAATCCATAGAAAGAGCGTAAAAGCAGTGCGTTAAAGAGTGTGTGAGAAATATTTTTAATTAAATTAATTTTAATTTTAAAGTGTTTTACTCAAATGAAATAAACTTTACAAAAGTTTAAGGCATGGAGAATGAGGTCTAACAAGATACTGAACAAAAGTGGAGAATGCAAACCTAGGAAAGATTAAGATGATAGATGGATGAGTCTAAGTTTAAGATGTGTTTAATACTACAACTGAAACGAACATGGTAAAGAATACAAACCTGAAAAATTTAAGAATGATAGATGGATTGGTCTGAGTTTAAGATGTTTTTAATACTATAACTGGAAAGGAAGAAAAGAGAGTAAAAATTGAAGTAAAACAAACAAGGTTCTAGGCCAAAAAGTTGACTTTTGGCAAGAAACTTTCAACGACTTTAACCACTACAAAAAATGTTAAAAATATGGTCTCTATTACTTTCTTCTTATCACATATTCTCATGATGGTTCAAATTCAAAAGGCATGATTAAGTTGGGGTGTTTCACAAACTTTTTGTGGGATCTGAGACACATTGCAATCCATAGAAAGAGCGTAAAAGCAGTGCGTTAAAGAGTGTGAGAAATATTTTTAATTAAATTAATTTTAATTTTAAAGTGTTTTACTCAAGGGAAAGAAACTTTACAAAAGTTTAAGGCATGCAGAATGAGGTCTCACAAGATACTGAACAAAAGTGGAGAATACAAACCTAGGAAAGATTCAGATTGATAGATGGATGAGTCTAAGTTTAAGATGTGTTTAATACTACAACTGAAACGAACATGGTAAAGAATACAAACCTGAAAAAGTTTAATAATGCTAGATGGATTGGCCTGAGTTTAAGATGTTTTTAATACTATAACTGGAAAGGAAGAAAAGAGAGTAAAAAATGAAGTAAAACAGACAAGGTTCTAGGGCAAAAAGTTGACTTTTGGCAAGAAACTTTCAACGACTTTATCCACTACAAAAAATGTTAAAAACATGCTCTCTTTTACATTCTTCTTATCACATATTCTCATGATGGTTCAAATTTAAAAAGGCATGATTAAGTTAGGGGTGTTACTCAAAATTTTAGTGGGATACTGACACATTGCAATCAATTGAAAGAGCGTAAAAACAGGTGCCTTAAAGAGTGTGTTAGAAATATTTTTAATTTAATTAATCTTATTTTAAAGTGTTTCACTCAAAGGAATGAAACTTTACAAAAGTTTAAGGCATGCAGAATCAGGTCTCACAAGATACTGAACAAAAGTGGAGAATACAAACCTAGGAAAGATTAAGATTGATAGATGGATGAGTCTAAGTTTAAGATGTGTTTAATATTACAACTGAAACGAACATGGTAAAGAATACAAACCTGAAAAAGTTTAAGAATTATAGATGAATTGGCAGAGTTTAAGATGTTTTTAATACTATAAGCTGGAAAGGAAGAAAAGAGAGTAAAAAATGAAGTTAAAGCGATGAGGTTCTAGGCGAAAAAAAGTTGACTATTGGCAAGAAACTTTCAACGACTTTAACCACTACAAAAAATGTTAAAAACATGGTCTCTATTACTTTCTTCTTATCACATATTCTAATGATGGTTCAAATTCAAAAGGTATAATCAAGTTAGGCGTGTTACTCAAACTTTTAGTGGGATCTGAGACACATTGCAATCAATTGAAAGAGCGTAAAAACAATTGCGTAAAAGAGTGTGTGAGAAATATTTTTAATTTAATTAATTTTAATTTTAAAGTGTTTCACTCAAAGTAATGAAACTTTAAAAAATTTAAGGCATGCAGAATCAGGTCTCTGAATCTTGAACAAAAGTGGAGAATTCAAACCTAGGAAAGATTAAGATTGAAAGATGGATGAGTCTAAGTTTAAGATGTGTTTGATACTACAACTGAAACGAACATGGTAAAGAATACAAACCTGAAAAAGTTTAAGAATGACAGAAGGATTGGCCTGAGTTTAAGATGTTTTTAATACTAGAACTGGAACAGAAGAAGAGAGAGTAAAAAATGAATTAAAGCGGACGGGGTTCTAGGCGAAAGAGTTGACTTTTAGCAAGAAACTTTCAACGACTTTAACCCCTACAAAAAATGCTAAACACATGCTCTCTATTATTTTCTTCTTATCACATACTCACATGAAGGTTCAAATTCAAAAAGGCATGAATAAGTTAGGGGTGTTTCACAAAATATTTGTGGGATCCGACACATTGCAATCCATAGAAAGAGCGTAAAAGCAGTGCGTTAAAAGAGTGTGTGAGAAATATTTTTAATTAAATTAATTTTAATTTTAAAGTGTTTTACTCAAATGAAATAAACTTTACAAAAGTTTAAGGCATGGAGAATGAGGTCTAACAAGATACTGAACAAAAGTGGAGAATGCAAACCTAGGAAAGATTAAGATGATAGATGGATGAGTCTAAGTTTAAGATGTGTTTAATACTACAACTGAAACGAACATGGTAAAGAATACAAACCTGAAAAATTTAAGAATGATAGATGGATTGGTCTGAGTTTAAGATGTTTTTAATACTATAACTGGAAAGGAAGAAAAGAGAGTAAAAATTGAAGTAAAACAAACAAGGTTCTAGGCCAAAAAGTTGACTTTTGGCAAGAAACTTTCAACGACTTTAACCACTACAAAAAATGTTAAAAATATGGTCTCTATTACTTTCTTCTTATCACATATTCTCATGATGGTTCAAATTCAAAAAGGCATGATTAAGTTAGGGGTGTTTCACAAACTTTTTGTGGGGTACAGACACATTGAAATCCATAGAAAGAGCGTAAAAACAGGTGCGTTAAAGAGTGTGTGAGAAATATTTTTAATTAAATTAATTTTAATTTTAAAGTGTTTTACTCAAGGGAAAGAAACTTTACAAAAGTTTAAGGCATGCAGAATGAGGTCTCACAAGATACTGAACAAAAGTGGAGAATACAAACCTAGGAAAGATTCAGATTGATAGATGGATGAGTCTAAGTTTAAGATGTGTTTAATACTACAACTGAAACGAACATGGTAAAGAATACAAACCTGAAAAAGTTTAAGAATGCTAGATGGATTGGCCTGAGTTTAAGATGTTTTTAATACTATAACTGGAAAGGAAGAAAAGAGAGTAAAAAATGAAGTAAAACAGACAAGGTTCTAGGGCAAAAAGTTGACTTTTGGCAAGAAACTTTCAACGACTTTAACCACTACAAAAAATGTTAAAAACATGCTCTCTATTACTTTCTTCTTATCACATATTCTCATGATGATTCAAATTTAAAAAGGCATGATTAAGTTAAGGGTGTTACTCAAAATTTTAGTGGGATACAGACACATTGCAATCAATTGAAAGAGCGTAAAAACAGGTGCCTTAAAGAGTGTGTGAGAAATATTTTTAATTTAATTAATTTTATTTTAAAGTGTTTCACTCAAAGGAATGAAACTTTACAAAAGTTTAAGGCATGCAGAATCAGGTCTCTGAATCTTGAACAAAAGTGGAGAATACAAACCTAGGAAAGATTAAGATTGATAGATGGATGAGTCTAAGTTTAAGATGTGTTTAATACTACAACTGAAACGAACATGGTAAAGAATACAAACCTGAAAAAGTTTAAGAATTATAGATGAATTGGCCAGAGTTTAAGATGTTTTTAATACTATAACTAGAAAGGAAGAAAAGAGAGTAAAAAATGAAGTTAAACTGACAAGGTTCTAGGCCAAAAAGTTGACTTTTGGCAAGAAACTTTCAACGACTTTAACCACTACAAAAAATGTTAAAAACATGCTCTCTATTACTTTCTTCTTATCACATATTCTCATGATGGTTAATATTCAAAAAGGTATAATCAAGTTAGAGGTGTTACTCAAACTTTTAGTGGGATACAGACACATTGCAATCAATTGAAAGAGCATAAAAACAGGTGCCTTAAAGAGTGTGTGAGAAATATTTTTAATTTAATTAATTTTAATTTTAAAGTGTTTCACTCAAAGGAATGAAACTTTACAAAAGTTTAAGGCATGCAGAATGAGGTCTCACAAGATACTGAACAAAAGTGGAGAATACAAACCTAGGAAAGATTCAGATTGATAAATGGATGAGTCTAAGTTTAAGATGTGTTTAATACTACAACTGAAACGAACATGGTAAAGAATACAAACCTGAAAAAGTTTAAGAATGCTAGATGGATTGGCCTGAGTTTAAGATGTTTTTAATACTATAACTGGAAAGGAAGAAAAGAGAGTAAAAAATGAAGTAAAACAGACAAGGTTCTAGGGCAAAAAGTTGACTTTTGGCAAGAAACTTTCAACGACTTTAACCACTACAAAAAATGTTAAAAACATGCTCTCTATTACTTTCTTCTTATCACATATTCTCATGATGGTTCAAATTTAAAAAGGCATGATTAAGTTAGGGGTGTTACTCAAAATTTTAGTGGGATACAGACACATTGCAATCAATTGAAAGAGCGTAAAAACAGGTGCCTTAAAGAGTGTGTGAGAAATATTTTTAATTTAATTAATTTTATTTTAAAGTGTTTTACTCAAGGGAAAGAAACTTTACAAAAGTTTAAGGCATGCGAGAATGAGGTCTCTGAATCTTGAACAAAAGTGGAGAATACAAACCTAGGAAAGATTCAGATTGATAGATGGATGAGTCTAAGTTTAAGATGTGTTTAATACTACATTTGAAAGCGAACATGGTAAAGAATACAAACCTGAAAAAGTTTAAGAATGCTAGATGGATTGGCCTGAGTTTAAGATGTTTTTAATACTATAACTGGAAAGGAAGAAAAGAGAGTAAAAAATGAAGTAAAACAGACAAGGTTCTAGGGCAAAAAGTTGACTTTTGGCAAGAAACTTTCAACGACTTTAACCACTACAAAAAATGTTAAAAACATGCTCTCTATTACTTTCTTCTTATCACATATTCTCATGATGATTCAAATTTAAAAAGGCATGATTAAGTTAGGGGTGTTACTCAAAATTTTAGTGGGATACAGACACATTGCAATCAATTGAAAGAGCGTAAAAACAGGTGCCTTAAAGAGTGTGTGAGAAATATTTTTAATTTAATTAATTTTATTTTAAAGTGTTTCACTCAAAGGAATGAAACTTTACAAAAGTTTAAGGCATGAAAAATGAGGTCTCAAAAGATACTGAACAAAAGTGGAGAATACAAACCTAGGAAATTTAAGATTGATATATGGATGAGTCTAAGTTTTATATATGTTTAATACTACAACTGCAACGAACAAGGTAAAGAATACAAACCTGAAAAAGTTTATAAATGATAGATGGATTGGCCTAAGTTTAAGATGTGTTTAATACTATAACTGGAATGGAAGAAAAGAGAGTAAAAAATGAAGTAAAACGGACAAGGTTCTAGGCCAAAAAGTTGACTTTTGGCAAGAAACTTTCAACGACTTCAACCACTACTAAAAATGTTAAAAACATGCTCTCTATTACTTTCTTCTTATCACATATTCTCATGATGGTTCAAATTCAATAAGGTATAATAAAGTTAGGGGTGTTACTCAAAATTTTAGTGGGATACAGACACATTGCAATCAATTGAAAGAGCGTAAAAACATGTGCGTAAAAGAGTGTGTGAGAAATATTTTTAATTAAATTAATTTTAATTTTAAAGTGTTTCACTCAAAGGAATGAAACTTTACAAAAGTTTAAGGCATGCAGAATGAGGTCTCGCAAGATACTGAACAAAAGTGGAGAATACAAACCTAGGAAAGATTAAGATTGATAGATGGATGAGTCTAAGTTTAAGATGTGTTTAATACTACAAACCGCAGCGAACAAGGTAAAGAATACAAACCTGAAAAAGTTTAAGAATGATAGATGGATTGGCCTGAGTTTAAGATGTGTTTAATACTATAACTGCAATGGAAGAAAAGAGAGTAAAAAATGAAGTAAAACGAACAAGGTTCTCGGCCAAAAAGTTGACTTTTGGCAAGAAACTTTCAACGACTTCAACCACTACTAAAAATGTTAAAAACATGCTCTCTATTACTTTCTTCTTATCACATATTCTCATGATGGTTCAAATTCAATAAGGTATAATAAAGTTAGGGGTGTTACTCAAAATTTTAGTGGGATACAGACACATGGCAATCAATTGAAAGAGCGTAAAAACATGTGCGTAAAAGAGTGTGTGAGAAATATTTTTAATTTAATTAATTTTAATTTTAAAGTGTTTCACTCAAAGGAATGAAACTTTACAAAAGTTTAAGGCATGCAGAATGAGGTCTCTGAATCTTGAACAAAAGTGGAGAATACAAACCTAGGAAAGATTAAGATTGATAGATGGATGAGTCTAAGTTTAAGATGTGTTTAATACTACAATTGAAACGAACATGGTAAAGAATACAAAACTGAAAAAGTTTAAGAATGATAGATGGATTGGCCTGAGTTTAAGATGTTTTTAATACTAGAACTGGAACAGAAGAAGAGAGAGTAAAAAATGAAGTAAAACGGACAAGTTTCTAGGCCAAAGAGTTGACTTTGGCAAGAAACTTTCAACGACTTTAACCCCTACAAAAAATGCTAATAACATGCTCTCTATTATTTTCTTCTTATCACATACTCACATGAAGGTTCAAATTCAAAAGGGCATGATTAAGTTAGGGGTGTTTCACAAACTTTTTGTGGGATACAGACACATTGCAATCAATAGAAAGAGCGTAAAAACAGGTGCGTTAAAGAGTGTGTGAGAAATATTTTTAATTAAATTAATTTTAATTTTAAAGTGTTTCACTCAAAGGAAAGAAACTTTACAAAAGTTTAAGGCATGAAAAATGAGGTCTCAAAAGATACTGAACAAAAGTGGAGAATACAAACCTAGGAAATTTAAGATTGATAGATGGATGAGTCTAAGTTTAATATATATTTAATACTACAACTACAACGAACAAGGTAAAGAATACAAACCTGAAAAAGTTTAAGAATGATAGATGGATTGGCCTGAGTTTAAGATGTGTTTAATACTATAACTGGAATGGAAGAAAAGAGAGAAAAATGAAGTAAAGCGGACAAGGTTCTAGGCAAAAAGTTGGCTTTTGGCAAGAAACTTTCAACGACTTCAACCACTACTAAAAATGTTAAAAACATGCTCTCTATTACTTTCTTCTTATCACATATTCTCATGATGGTTCAAATTCAAAAAGGTATAATAAAGTTAGGGTGTTACTCAAAATTTTAGTGGGATCTGAGACACATTGCAATCAATTGAAAAAGAGTAAAAACATGTGCGAAAAAAGTGTGTGAGAAATATTTTTAATTAAATTAATTTTAATTTTAAAGTGTTTCACTCAAAGAAATGAAACTTTACAAAAGTTTAAGGCATGCAGAATGAGGTCTCATGAATCTTGAACAAAAGTGGAGAATACAAACCTAGGAAAGATTAAGATTGATAGATGGATGAGTCTAAGTTTAAGATGTGTTTAATACTACAAGCTGCACTAGCGAACAAGGTAAAGAATACAAACCTGAAAAGTTTAAGAATGATAGATGGATTGGCCTGAGTTTAAGATGTGTTTAATACTATAAGCTGCAATGGAAGAAAAGAGAGTAAAAATGAAGTAAAGCGAACAAGGTTCTAGGCGCAAAAAGTTGACTTTTGGCAAGAAACTTTCAACGACTTCAACCGACTACTAAAAATGTTAAAAACATGCTCTCTATTACTTTCTTCTTATCACATATTCTCATGATGGTTCAAATTCAATAAGGTATAATAAAGTTAGGGTGTTACTCAAAATTTTAGTGGGATACTGGACACATGGCAATCAATTGAAAGAGCGTAAAAACATGTGCGTAAAAGAGTGTGTGAGAAATATTTTTAATTTAATTAATTTTAATTTTAAAGTGTTTCACTCAAAGGAATGAAACTTTACAAAAGTTTAAGGCATGCGAGAATGAGGTCTCACAAGATCTTGAACAAAAGTGGAGAATACAAACCTAGGAAAGATTAAGATTGATAGATGGATGAGTCTAAGTTTAAGATGTGTTTAATACTACAATTGAAGCGAACATGGTAAAGAATACAAAACTGAAAAAGTTTAAGAATGATAGATGGATTGGCCTGAGTTTAAGATGTTTTTAATACTAGAGCTGGACGCAGAAGAGAGAGAGTAAAAATGAAGTAAAGCGGACAAGTTTCTAGGGCAAAGAGTTGACTTTTGGCAAGAAACTTTCAACGACTTTAACCCCTACAAAAAATACTAATAACATGCTCTCTATTATTTTCTTCTTATCACATACTCACATGAAGGTTCAAATTCAAAAGGGCATGATTAAGTTAGGGGTGTTTCACAAACTTTTTGTGGGATACAGACACATTGCAATCAATAGAAAGAGCGTAAAAACAGGTGCGTTAAAGAGTGTGTGAGAAATATTTTTAATTAAATTAATTTTAATTTTAAAGTGTTTCACTCAAAGGAAAGAAACTTTACAAAAGTTTAAGGCATGAAAAATGAGGTCTCAAAGATCTTGAACAAAAGTGGAGAATACAAACCTAGGAAATTTAAGATTGATAGATGGATGAGTCTAAGTTTAATATATATTTAATACTACAACTACAACGAACAAGGTAAAGAATACAAACCTGAAAAAGTTTAAGAATGATAGATGGATTGGCCTGAGTTTAAGATGTGTTTAATACTATAACTGGAATGGAAGAAAAGAGAGAAAAAATGAAGTAAAACGGACAAGGTTCTAGGCCAAAAAGTTGGCTTTTGGCAAGAAACTTTCAACGACTTCAACCACTACTAAAAATGTTAAAAACATGCTCTCTATTACTTTCTTCTTATCACATATTCTCATGATGGTTCAAATTCAAAAAGGTATAATAAAGTTAGGGGTGTTACTCAAAATTTTAGTGGGATACAGACACATTGCAATCAATTGAAAGAGCGTAAAAACATGTGCGTAAAAGAGTGTGTGAGAAATATTTTTAATTAAATTAATTTTAATTTTAAAGTGTTTCACTCAAAGAAATGAAACTTTACAAAAGTTTAAGGCATGCAGAATGAGGTCTCGCAAGATACTGAACAAAAGTGGAGAATACAAACCTAGGAAAGATTAAGATTGATAGATGGATGAGTCTAAGTTTAAGATGTGTTTAATACTACAACTTCAACGAACAAGGTAAAGAATACAAACCTGAAAAAGTTTAAGAATGATAGATGGATTGGCCTGAGTTTAAGATGTGTTTAATACTATAACTGCAATGGAAGAAAAGAGAGTAAAAATGAAGTAAAGCGAGACAAGGTTCTAGGCGAAAAAGTTGACTTTTGGCAAAAACTTTCAACGACTTCAACCACTACTAAAAATGTTAAAAACATGCTCTCTATTACTTTCTTCTTATCACATATTCTCATGATGGTTCAAATTCAATAAGGTATAATAAAGTTAGGGGTGTTACTCAAAATTTTAGTGGGATACAGACACATGGCAATCAATTGAAAGAGCGTAAAAACATGTGCGTAAAAGAGTGTGTGAGAAATATTTTTAATTTAATTAATTTTAATTTTAAAGTGTTTCACTCAAAGGAATGAAACTTTACAAAAGTTTAAGGCATGCAGAATGAGGTCTCACAAGATACTGAACAAAAGTGGAGAATACAAACCTAGGAAAGATTAAGATTGATAGATGGATGAGTCTAAGTTTAAGATGTGTTTAATACTACAATTGAAACGAACATGGTAAAGAATACAAAACTGAAAAAGTTTAAGAATGATAGATGGATTGGCCTGAGTTTAAGATGTTTTTAATACTAGAACTGGAACAGAAGAAGAGAGAGAGAAAAAAATGAAGTAAAGCGGACAAGGTTCTAGGCAAAAAAGTTGACTTTTGGCAAGAAACTTTCAACGACTTTAACCCCTACAAAAAATGCTAATAACATGCTCTCTATTATTTTCTTCTTATCACATACTCACATGAAGGTTCAAATTCAAAAGGGCATGATTAAGTTAGGGGTGTTTCACAAACTTTTTGTGGGATACAGACACATTGCAATCAATAGAAAGAGCGTAAAAACAGGTGCGTTAAAGAGTGTGTGAGAAATATTTTTAATTAAATTAATTTTAATTTTAAAGTGTTTCACTCAAAGGAAAGAAACTTTACAAAAGTTTAAGGCATGAAAAATGAGGTCTCAAAAGATCTTGAACAAAAGTGGAGAATACAAACCTAGGAAATTTAAGATTGATATATGGATGAGGCTAAGTTTTATATATGTTTAATACTACAAGCTTATAGCGAACAAGGTAAAGAATACAAACCTGAAAAAGTTTAAGAATGATAGATGGATTGGCCTGAGTTTAAGATGTGTTTAATACTATAACTGGAATGGAAGAAAAGAGAGTAAAAAATGAAATAAAACGGACAAGGTTCTAGGCCAAAAAGTTGACTTTTGGCAAGAAACTTTCAACGACTTCAACCACTACTAAAAATGTTAAAAACATGCTGTCTATTACTTTCTTCTTATCACATATTCTCATGATGGTTCAAATTCAATAAGGTATAATAAACTTAGGGGTGTTACTCAAAATTTTAGTGGGATACAGACACATTGCAATCAATTGAAAGAGCGTAAAAACATGTGCGTAAAAGATTGTGTGAGAAATATTTTTAATTTAATTAATTTTAATTTTAAAGTGTTTCACTCAAAGAAATGAAACTTTACAAAAGTTTAAGGCATGCAGAATGAGGTCTCACAAGATACTGAACAAAAGTGGAGAATACAAACCTAGGAAAGATTAAGATTGATAGATGGATGAGTCTAAGTTTAAGATGTGTTTAATACTACAATTGAAACGAACATGGTAAAGAATACAAACCTGAAAAAGTTTAAGAATGATAGATGGATTGGCCTGAGTTTAAGATGTTTTTAATACTAGAATTTGGAGCAGAAAGAGAGAGTAAAAAATGAAGTAAAACGGACAAGGTTCTAGGCCAAAGAGTTGACTTTTGGCAAGAAACTTTCAACGACTTTAACCCCTACAAAAAATGCTAATAACATGCTCTCTATTATTTTCTTCTTATCACATACTCACATGAAGGTTCAAATTCAAAAGGGCATGATTAAGTTAGGGGTGTTTCACAAACTTTTGTGGGATCTGAGACACATTGCAATCAATAGAAAGAGCGTAAAAACAGGTGCGTTAAAGAGTGTGTGAGAAATATTTTTAATTAAATTAATTTTAATTTTAAAGTGTTTCACTCAAAGGAAAGAAACTTTACAAAAGTTTAAGGCATGAAAAATGAGGTCTCAAAAGATACTGAACAAAAGTGGAGAATACAAACCTAGGAAATTTAAGATTGATAGATGGATGAGTCTAAGTTTAATATATATTTAATACTACTACTACAACGAACAAGGTAAAGAATACAAACCTGAAAAAGTTTAAGAATGATAGATGGATTGGCCTGAGTTTAAGATGTGTTTAATACTATAACTGGAATGGAAGAAAAGAGAGAAAAAAATGAAGTAAAACGGACAAGGTTCTAGGCCAAAAAGTTGACTTTTGGCAAGAAACTTTTAACAACTTCAACCACTACTAAAAATGTTAAAAACATGCTCTCTATTACGTTCTTCTTATCACATATCTCATGATGGTTCAAATTCAAAAGGGCATGATTAAGTTAGGGGTGTTTCACAAACTTTTTGTGGGATACAGACACATTGCAATCAATAAAAAGAGCGTAAAAACAGGTGCGTTAAAGAGTGTGTGAGAAATATTTTTAATTAAATTAATTTTAATTTTAAAGTGTTTCACTCAAAGGAAAGAAACTTTACAAAAGTTTAAGGCATGAAAAATGAGGTCTCAAAGATCTTTGAACAAAAGTGGAGAATACAAACCTAGGAAATTTAAGATTGATATATGGATGAGGCTAAGTTTTATATATGTTTAATACTACAACTGCAACGAACAAGGTAAAGAATACAAACCTGAAAAAGTTTAAGAATGATAGATGGATTGGCCTGAGTTTAAGATGTGTTTAATACTATAACTGGAATGGAAGAAAAGAGAGTAAAAAATGAAATAAAACGGACAAGGTTCTAGGCCAAAAAGTTGACTTTTGGCAAGAAACTTTCAACGACTTCAACCACTACTAAAAATGTTAAAAACATGCTCTCTATTACTTTCTTCTTATCACATATTCTCATGATGGTTCAAATTCAATAAGGTATAATAAAGTTAGGGGTGTTACTCAAAATTTTAGTGGGATACAGACACATGGCAATCAATTGAAAGAGCGTAAAAACATGTGCGTAAAAGAGTGTGTGAGAAATATTTTTAATTTAATTAATTTTAATTTTAAAGTGTTTCACTCAAAGGAATGAAACTTTACAAAAGTTTAAGGCATGCAGAATGAGGTCTCACAAGATCTTTGAAAAAAGTGGAGAATACAAACCTAGGAAAGATTAAGATTGATAGATGGATGTGTCTAAGTTTAAGATGTGTTTAATACTACAATTGAAAACGAACATGGTAAAGAATACAAAACTGAAAAAGTTTAAGAATGATAGATGGATTGGCCTGAGTTTAAGATGTTTTTAATACTAGAACTTGAACAGAAGAAGAGAGAGTAAAAAATGAAGTAAAACGGACAAGGTTCTAGGCCAAAGAGTTGACTTTTGGCAAGAAAGTTTCAACGACTTTAACCCCTACAAAAAATGCTAATAACATGCTCTCTATTATTTTCTTCTTATCACATACTCACATGAAGGTTCAAATTCAAAAGGGCATGATTAAGTTAGGGGTGTTTCACAAACTTTTTGTGGGATACAGACACATTGCAATCAATAGAAAGAGCGTAAAAACAGGTGCGTTAAAGAGTGTGTGAGAAATATTTTTAATTAAATTAATTTTAATTTTAAAGTGTTTCACTCAAAGGAAAGAAACTTTACAAAAGTTTAAGGCATGAAAAATGAGGTCTCAAAAGATACTGAACAAAAGTGGAGAATACAAACCTAGGAAATTTAAGATTGATATATGGATGAGGCTAAGTTTTATATATGTTTAATACTACAACTGCAACGAACAAGGTAAAGAATACAAACCTGAAAAAGTTTAAGAATGATAGATGGATTGGCCTGAGTTTAAGATGTGTTTAATACTATAAGCTGGAATGGAAGAAAAGAGAGTAAAAATGAAATAAAGCGGACAAGGTTCTAGGCAAAAAGTTGACTTTTGGCAAGAAACTTTCAACGACTTCAACCACTACTAAAAATGTTAAAAACATGCTCTCTATTACTTTCTTCTTATCACATATTCTCATGATGGTTCAAATTCAATAAGGTATAATAAAGTTAGGGGTGTTACTCAAAATTTTAGTGGGATACAGACACATTGCAATCAATTGAAAGAGCGTAAAAACATGTGCGTAAAAGAGTGTGTGAGAAATATTTTTAATTTAATTAATTTTAATTTTAAAGTGTTTCACTCAAAGAAATGAAACTTTACAAAAGTTTAAGGCATGCAGAATGTGGTCTCACAAGATACTGAACAAAAGTGGAGAATACAAACCTAGGAAAGATTAAGATTGATAGATGGATGAGTCTAAGTTTAAGATGTGTTTAATACTACAATTGAAACGAACATGGTAAAGAATACAAAACTGAAAAAGTTTAAGAATGATAGATGGATTGGCCTGAGTTTAAGATGTTTTTAATACTAGAACTTGAACAGAAGAAGAGAGAGTAAAAAATGAAGTAAAACGGACAAGGTTCTAGGCCAAAGAGTTGACTTTTGGCAAGAAACTTTCAACGAATTTAACCCCTACAAAAAATGCTAATAACATGCTCTCTATTATTTTCTTCTTATCACATACTCACATGAAGGTTCAAATTCAAAAGGGCATGATTAAGTTAGGGGTGTTTCACAAACTTTTTGTGGGATACAGACACATTGCAATCAATAGAAAGAGCGTAAAAACAGGTGCGTTAAAGAGTGTGTGAGAAATATTTTTAATTAAATTAATTTTAATTTTAAAGTGTTTCACTCAAAGGAAATAAACTTTACAAAAGTTTAAGGCATGAAAAATGAGGTCTCAAAAGATACTGAACAAAAGTGGAGAATACAAACCTAGGAAATTTAAGATTGATAGATGGATGAGTCTAAGTTTAATATATATTTAATACTACAACTACAACGAACAAGGTAAAGAATACAAACCTGAAAAAGTTTAAGAATGATAGATGGATTGGCCTGAGTTTAAGATGTGTTTAATACTATAACCTGGATGGAAGAAAAGGGGGAAAAAAATGAAGTAAAACGGACAAGGTTCTAGGCCAAAAAGTTGACTTTTGGCAAGAAACTTTAACGACTTCAACCACTACTAAAAATGTTAAAAACATGCTCTCTATTACTTTCTTCTTATCACATATCTCATGATGGTTCAAATTCAAAAGGGCATGATTAAGTTAGGGGTGTTTCACAAACTTTTTGTGGGATACAGACACATTGCAATCAATAGAAAGAGCGTAAAAACAGGTGCGTTAAAGAGTGTGTGAGAAATATTTTTAATTAAATTAATTTTAATTTTAAAGTGTTTCACTCAAAGGAAAGAAACTTTACAAAAGTTTAAGGCATGAAAAATGAGGTCTCTCAAAGATCTTGAACAAAAGTGGAGAATACAAACCTAGGAAATTTAAGATTGATATATGGATGAGGCTAAGTTTTATATATGTTTAATACTACAACTGCAACGAACAAGGTAAAGAATACAAACCTGAAAAAGTTTAAGAATGATAGATGGATTGGCCTGAGTTTAAGATGTGTTTAATACTATAACTGGAATGGAAGAAAAGAGAGTAAAAAATGAAATAAAACGGACAAGGTTCTAGGCCAAAAGTTGACTTTTGGCAAGAAACTTTCAACGACTTCAACCACTACTAAAAATGTTAAAAACATGCTCTCTATTACTTTCTTCTTATCACATATTCTCATGATGGTTCAAATTCAATAAGGTATAATAAAGTTAGGGGTGTTACTCAAAATTTTAGTGGGATACAGACACATTGCAATCAATTGAAAGAGCGTAAAAACATGTGCGTAAAAGAGTGTGTGAGAAATATTTTTAATTTAATTAATTTTAATTTTAAAGTGTTTCACTCAAAGAAATGAAACTTTACAAAAGTTTAAGGCATGCAGAATGAGGTCTCACAAGATACTGAACAAAAGTGGAGAATACAAACCTAGGAAAGATTAAGATTGATAGATGGATGAGTCTAAGTTTAAGATGTGTTTAATACTACAATTGAAACGAACATGGTAAAGAATACAAAACTGAAAAAGTTTAAGAATGATAGATGGATTGGCCTGAGTTTAAGATGTTTTTAATACTAGAACTTGAACAGAAGAAGAGAGAGTAAAAAATGAAGTAAAACGGACAAGGTTCTAGGCCAAAGAGTTGACTTTTGGCAAGAAACTTTCAACGACTTTAACCCCTACAAAAAATGCTAATAACATGCTCTCTATTATTTTCTTCTTATCACATACTCACATGAAGGTTCAAATTCAAAAGGGCATGATTAAGTTAGGGGTGTTTCACAAACTTTTTGTGGGATACAGACACATTGCAATCAATAGAAAGAGCGTAAAAGCAGTGCGCTTAAAGAGTGTGTGAGAAATATTTTTAATTAAATTAATTTTAATTTTAAAGTGTTTCAATCAAAGGAAATAAACTTTACAAAAGTTTAAGGCATGAAAAATGAGGTCTCAAAGATCTTGAACAAAAGTGGAGAATACAAACCTAGGAAATTTAAGATTGATAGATGGATGAGTCTAAGTTTAATATATATTTAATACTACAACTACAACGAACAAGGTAAAGAATACAAACCTGAAAAAGTTTAAGAATGATAGATGGATTGGCCTGAGTTTAAGATGTGTTTAATACTATAACTGGAATGGAAGAAAAGAGAGAAAAAAATGAAGTAAAACGGACAAGGTTCTAGGCCAAAAAGTTGACTTTTGGCAAGAAACTTTTAACGACTTCAACCACTACTAAAAATGTTAAAAACATGCTCTCTATTACTTTCTTCTTATCACATATCTCATGATGGTTCAAATTCAAAAGGGCATGATTAAGTTAGGGGTGTTTCACAAACTTTTTGTGGGATACAGACACATTGCAATCAATAGAAAGAGCGTAAAAACAGGTGCGTTAAAGAGTGTATGAGAAATATTTTTAATTAAATTAATTTTAATTTTAAAGTGTTTCACTCAAAGGAAAGAAACTTTACAAAAGTTTAAGGCATGAAAAATGAGGTCTCAAAAGATACTGAACAAAAGTGGAGAATACAAACCTAGGAAATTTAAGATTGATATATGGATGAGGCTAAGTTTTATATATGTTTAATACTACAAGCTACAATTGAACAAGGTAAAGAATACAAACCTGAAAAAGTTTAAGAATGATAGATGGATTGGCCTGAGTTTAAGATGTGTTTAATACTATAACTGGAATGGAAGAAAAGAGAGTAAAAAATGAAGTAAAACGGACAAGGTTCTAGGCCAAAAAGTTGACTTTTGGCAAGAAACCTTCAACGACTTCAACCACTACTAAAAATGTTAAAAACATGCTCTCTATTACTTTCTTCTTATCACATATTCTCATGATGGTTCAAATTCAATAAGGTATAATAAAGTTAGGGGTGTTACTCAAAATTTTAGTGGGATACAGACACATTGCAATCAATTGAAAGAGCGTAAAAACATGTGCGTAAAAGAGTGTGTGAGAAATATTTTTAATTTAATTTAATTAATTTTAATTTTAAAGTGTTTCACTCAAAGAAATGAAACTTTACAAAAGTTTAAGGCATGCAGAATGAGGTCTCACAAGATATTGAACAAAAGTGGAGAATACAAACCTAGGAAAGATTAAGATTGATAGATGGATGAGTCTAAGTTTAAGATGTGTTTAATACTACAATTGAAACGAACATGGTAAAGAATACAAACCTGAAAAAGTTTAAGAATGATAGATGGATTGGCCTGAGTTTAAGATGTTTTTAATACTAGGACTGGAACAGAAGATGAGAGAGTAAAAAATGAAGTAAAACGGACAAGGTTCTAGGCCAAAGAGTTGACTTTTGGCAAGAAACTTTCAACGACTTTAACCCCTACAAAAAATGCTAATAACATGCTCTCTATTATTTTCTTCTTATCACATACTCACATGAAGGTTCAAATTCAAAAGGGCATGATTAAGTTAGGGGTGTTTCACAAACTTTTTGTGGGATACAGACATATTGCAATCAATAGAAAGAGCGTAAAAACAGGTGCGTTAAAGAGTGTGTGAGAAATATTTTTAATTAAATTAATTTTAATTTTAAAGTGTTTCACTCAAAGGAAAGAAACTTTACAAAAGTTTAAGGCATGAAAAATGAGGTCTCAAAGATCTTGAACAAAAGTGGAGAATACAAACCTAGGAAATTTAAGATTGATAGATGGATGAGTCTAAGTTTAATATATATTTAATACTACAACTACAACGAACAAGGTAAAGAATACAAACCTGAAAAAGTTTAAGAATGATAGATGGATTGGCCTGAGTTTAAGATGTGTTTAATACTATAACTGGAATGGAAGAAAAGAGAGAAAAAAATGAAGTAAAACAGACAAGGTTCTAGGCCAAAAAGTTGACTTTTGGCAAGAAACTTTTAACGACTTCAACCACTACTAAAAATGTTAAAAACATGCTCTCTATTAGTTTCTTCTTATCACATATTCTCATGATGGTTCAAATTCAAAAAGGTATAATCAAGTTAGGGGTGTTACTCAAAATTTTAGTGGGATACAGACATATTGCAATCAATTGAAAGAGCGTAAAAACATGTGCGTAAAAGAGTGTGTGAGAAATACTTTTAATTTAATTAATTTTAATTTAAAAGTGTTTCACTCAAAAGAATGAAACTTTACAAAAGTTTAAGGCATGCAGAATGAGGTCTCACAAGATACTGAACAAAAGTGGAGAATACAAACTTAGGAAAGATTAAGATTGATAGATGGATGAGTCTAAATTTAAGATGTGTTTAATACTACAACTGAAACAAACATGGTAAAGAATCCAAACCTGAAAAAGTTTAAGAATGATAGATGGATTGGCCTGAGTTTAAGATGTTTTTAATACTAGAACTGGAACAGAAGAAGAGAGATTAAAAAATCAAGTAAAACGGAGAAGGTTCTAGGCCAAAGAGTTGACGTTTGGCAAGAAACTTTCAACGACTTTAACCCCTACAAAAAATGCTAAAAACATGCTCTCTATTATTTTCTTCTTATCACATACTCACATGAAGGTTCAAATTCAAAAAGGAATGATTAAGTTAGGGGTGTTTCACAAACGTTTTGTGGGATACAGACACATTGCAATCAATAGTAAGAGTGTGTGAGAAATATTTTTAATTATATTAATTTTAATTTTAAAGTGTTTTACTCAAAGGAAAGAAACTTTACAAAAGTTTAAGACATGCAGAATGAGGTCTCACAAGATACTGAACAAAAGTGGATAATACAAACCTAGGAAAGTTTAAGATTGATAGATGGACGAGTGTAAGTGTAAGATGTGTAAGTGTAAGATGGATGAGTCTAAGTTTAATATATGTTTAATACTACAACTGAAACGAACAAGGTAAAGAATACAAACCTGAAAAAGTTTAAGAATGATAGATGGATTGGCCTGAGTTTAAGATGTGTTTAATACTAGAACTGGAATGGAAGAAGAGAGAGTAAAAAATGAAGTAAAACGGACAAGGTTCCAGGCCAAAAAGTTGACTTTTGGCAAGAAACTTTCAACGACTTTAACCCCTAATAAAAATGCTAAAAACATGCTCTCTATTACTTTCTTCTTATCACATACTCTCATGATGGTTCAAATTCAAAAAGGTATAATTAAGTTAGGGGTGTTACTCAAAATTTTAATGGGATAAAGACACATTGCAATCAATTGAATGAGCGTAAAAACAGGTGCGTAAAAGAGTGTGTGAGAAATATTTTTAATTTAATTAATTTTAATTTTAAAGTGTTTCACTCAAAGGAATGAAACTTTACATAAGAGTAAGGCATGCATACTGAACAAAAGTGGAGAATACAAACCTAGGAAAGATTAAGATTGATATATGGATGAGTCTAATTGTAAGATGTTTTTAATACTATCACTGAAACAAAAAAGGTAAGAATACAAACCTGAAAAGTTTATGAATGATAGATGGATTGGCCTGACTTTAAGATGTTTTTAATACTAGAACTGGAACGGAAGAAGGGAGAGTAACAAATGAAGTAAAACAGACAAGGTTCCAGGCCAAAGAGTTGACTTTTGGCAAGAAACTTTCAACGACCTTAACCCCTACAAAAAATGCGAAAAACATGCTCTCTATTAATTTCTTCTTATCACATACTCTCATGATGGTTCAAATTCAAAGAGGTATAATTAAGTTAGGGGTGTTACATAAAATTTTAGTCGGATACAGTCACATTGCAATCAATAGAATGTTCGAAAAAACTGGTGCGTTAAAGTGTGTGTGAGAAATATTTTTAATTAAATTAATTTTAATTTTAGAGTGTGTCACTCAAAGGAAAAAACTTTACATAAGAGTAAGGCATGAAGAATGAGGTCTCACAAGATACTGAACAAAAGTGGAGAATACAAATCTAGGAAAGATTAAGATTGATAGATGGATGAGTGTAAGTGTAAGATGTGTTTAATACTATCACTGAAACGAACAAGGTAAGAATACAAACCTGAAAATGTTTATGAATGATAGATGGATTGGCCCGAGTTTAAGATGTTTTTAATACTAGAACTGGAAAGGAAGAAGACAGAGTAACAAATGATGTAAAACAGACAAGGTTCCAGGCCAAAGAGTTTACTTTTGGCAAGAAACTTTCAAATACTTTAACCCCTACAAAAATGCTAAAAACATGCTCTCTATTAATTTCTTCTTATCACATACTCTCATGATAGTTCAAATTCAAAAAGGTATAATTAAGTTAGGGGTGTTACACAAAATTTTAGTGGGATACAGACACATTACAATCAATAGAAAGAGCGTAAAAACAAGCGCGTTAGAAAGTGTTTGAGAAATATTTTTAATTAAATTAATTTTAATTTTAGATTGTTTCACTCAAAGGAAAAAACTTTACATAAAAGTAAGGCATGCAGAATGAGGTCTCACAAGATACTGAACAAAAGTGGATAATACAAACCTAGGAAAGTTTAAGATTGATAGATGGATGAGTCTAAGTTTAATATATGTTTAATACTACAACTGAAACGAACAAGGTAAAGAATACAAACCTGAGAAAGTTTAAGAATGATAGATGGATTGGCCTGAGTTTAAGATGTGTTTAATACTAGAACTGGAATGGAAGAAGAGAGAGTAAAAAATGAAGTAAAACGGACAAGGTTCCAGACCAAAAAGTTGACTTTTGGCAATAAACTTTCAACGACTTTAACCCCTAAAAAAAATGCTAAAAACATGCTCTCTATTACTTTCTTCTTATCACATACTCTCATGATGGTTCAAATTCAAAAAGGCATGATTAAGTTAGGGGTGTTACTCAAAATTTTAATGGGATAAAGACACATTGCAATCAATTGAATGAGCTTAAAAATAGGTGCGTAAAAGAGTGTTTGAAATATTTTTAATTTAATTAATTTTAATTTTAAAGTGTTTCACTCAAAGGAATGAAACTTTACATAAGAGTAAGGCATGCAGAATGAGGTCTCACAAAATACTGATCAAAAGTGGAGAATACAAACCTAGGAAAGATTAAGATTGATAGATGGATGAGTTTAACTGTAAGATGTGTTTAATACTAAAACTGAAACGAACAAGGTAAAGAATACAAACCTGAAAAAGTTTATGAATGATAGATGGATTGGCCTGAGTTTAAGATGTTTTTAATACTAGAACTGGAACGGAAGAAGAGAGAGTAACAAATGATGTAAAATGGACAAGGTTCCAGGCCAAAGAGTTTACTTTTGGCAAGAAACTTTCAACGACTTTAACCCCTACAAAAAATGTTAAAAACATGCTCTCTATTAATTTCTTCTTATCACATACTCTCATGATAGTTCAAATTCAAAAAGGTATAATTAAGTTAGGGGTGTTACACAAAATTTTAGGGGGATACAGACACATTGCAATCAATAGAAAGAGCGTAAAAACAAGCGCGTTAAAGAGTGTGTGAGAAATATTTTTAATTAAATTAATTTTAATTTTAGAGTGTTTCACTCAAAGGAAAACACTTTACATAAGAGTAAGGCATGAAGAATGAGGTCTCACAAGATACTGAACAAAAGTGGAGAATACAAACCTAGGAAAGATTAAGATTGATAGATGGATGAGTCTAAGTTTAAGATGTGTTTAATACTACAACTTAAACGAACATGGTAAAGAATACAAACCTGAAAAAGTTTATGAATGATAGATGGATTCGTCTGAGTTTAAGATGTTTTTAATACTAGAACTGGAACGAAAGAAGAGAGAGTAAAAAATGAAGTAAAACGTACAAGGTTCTAGGCCAAAGAGTTGACTTTTCGCAAGAAACTTTCAACGACTTTAACCCCTACAAAAAATTCTAAAAACATTCTCTCTATTATTTTCTTCTTATCACATACTCACATGAAGGTTCAAATTCTTAATACATGATTAAGTTATGGGTTTTTCACAAAATTTTGATGGGATACAGACACATTGCAATCAATAGAATGAGCGTAAAAACAGGTGCGTTAAAGAGTGTGTGATAAATATTTTTAATTAAATTAATTTTATTTTTAAAGTGTTTCATTCAAAGGAAAGAAACTTTACAAAAGTTTAAGGTGCAGAATGAGGTCTCACAAGATACCGAACAAAAGTAGAGAATACAAACCTAGGAAAGTTTATGATTGATAGATGGATGAGTCTAAGTTTATTAATGTTTAATACTACAACTGAAACGAACAAGGTAAAGAATACAAACATGAAAAATTTAAGAATGATAGATGGATTGGCCTGAGTTTAAGATGTTTTTCATACTAGAATTGGAAAGGAAGAAGAGAGAGTAAAAAATGAAGTAAAACGGACAAGGTTGCAGGCCAAAGAGTTTACTTTTGGCAAGGAACTTTCAACGACTTTAACGCCTACAAAAAATGCTAAAAACATGCTCTCTATTACTTTCTTCTTATCACATACTCTCATGATGGTTCAAATTCACAAAAGTATAATTAAGTTAAGGGTGTTACACAAAATTTTAGTGGGATACAGACACATTGCAATCAATAGAAAGAGCGTAAAAACAGGTGCGTTAAAGAGTGTGTGAGAAATATTTTTAATTAAATCAATTTTAATTTTAAAGTGTTTCACTCAAAGGAAAGAAACTTTACCTAAGAGTAAGGCATGAATAATGAGGTCTCACAAGATATTGAACAAAAGTTAAGAGTACAAACCTAGGAAAGATTAAGATTGATAGATGGACGAATCTAACTTTAAGATGTGTTTAATAGTACAACTGAAACGAACAAAGTAAATAATACAAACCTGGAAAAGTTTAAGAATGATAGATGGATTGGCCTGAGTTTAAGATGTTTTTAATACTAGAACTGGAACGGGAGAAGATAGAGTAAAAAATGAACTAAAACGAACAAGGTTCCAGGCCAAAAAGTTGAGTTTTGGCAATAAACTTTCAACGACTTTAACCCCTACAAAAAATGCTAAAAACATGCTCTCTATTACTTTCTTCTTATCACATACTCTCATGATGGTTCAAATTCACAAAGGTATAATTAAGTTAAGGGTGTTACACGAAATGTTAGTGGGATACAGACACATTGCAATCAATAGAAAGAGCGTAAAAATAAGCGCGTAAAAAAGTGTGTGAGAAATATTTTTAATTTAATTAATTTTAATTTTAAAGTGTTTCACTCAAAGGAATGAAACTTTACAAAAGTTTAAGGCATGCAGAATGTGGTCTCACAAGATACTGAACAAAAGTGGAGAATACAAACCTAGGAAAGATTAAGATTGATAGATGGATGAGTCTAAGTGTAAGATGTGTTTAATACTATCACTGAAACGAACAAGGTAAGAATACAAACCTGAAAAAGTTTAAGAATTATAGATGGATTGGCCTAAGTTTAAAATATTTTTAATACTAGAACTGGAGCAGGAGAGGAGAGAGTGAAAAATGAAGTAAAACGGACAAGGTTCCAGGCCAAAGAGTTTACTTTTGGCAAGAAACTTTCAACGACTTTAACCCCTACAAAAAATGTTAAAAACATGTTCTCTATTACTTTCTTCTTATCTCATACTCTCATGACAGTTCAAATTCAAAAAGGTATAATTAAGTTAGGGGTGTTACTCAAAATTTTAGTGGGATACAGACACATTGCAATCGATTGAAAGAGCGTAAAAACAGGTGCGTTAAAGAGTGTGTTAGAAATATTTTTAATTTAATCAATTTTAATTTTAAAGTGTTTCACTCAAAGGAAAGAAACTTTACATAAGATTAAGGCATGAATAATGAGGTCTCACAAGATACTGAACAAAAGTGGAAGTACAAACCTAGGAAAGATTAAGATTGATAGATGGATGAGTCTAAGTTTAAGATGTGTTTAATAGTACAAGCCCTTGAAGCGAAAAGGTAAATAATACAAACCTGGAAAAGTTTAAAAATGATAGATGGATTGGTCTGAGTTTAAGATGTTTTTAATACTAGAACTAGAGCGGGAGAAGTGAGAGTGAAAAATGAAGTAAAGCGGACAAGGTTCCAAGCCAAAAATTTGACTTTGGAAATAAACTTTCAACGACTTTAACCCCTACAAAAAATGTTAAAAACATGCTCTCCATTACTTTCTTCTTATCACATACTCACAGGATGGTTCAAATTCAAAAAGACATGATTAAGTTAGGGGTGTTACACAAAAAATTTGTGGGATACAGACACATTGAAATCAATAGAAAGAGCGTAAAGACAGGGGCGTTAAAGAGTGTGTGAGAAATATTTTTAATTAAATTAATTTTAATTTTATAGTGTTTCACTCAAAGGAAATAAACTTTACAAAAGTTTAAGGCATGCAGATTGAGGTCTTACAAGATACTGAACAAAAGTGGAGAATACAAACCTAGGAAATTTTAAGATTGATAGATGGATGAGTCTAAGTTTAATATAAGTTTAATACTACAACTGAAACGAACAAGGTAAAGAATACAAACCTGAAAAAGTTTATGAATGATAGATGGATTGGCCTGAGTTTAAGATGTGTTTATTACTAGAACTGGAATGGAAGAAGATAGAGTAAAAAATGAAGTAAAACGAACAAGGTTCCAGGCCAAAAAGTTGACTTTTGGCAAGAAACTTTCAACAACTTTAACCCCTACAAAAAATGCTAAAAATATGCTCTCTATTACTTTCTTCTTATCACATACTCGCATGATGGTTCAAATTCAAAAAGGTATAATTAAGTTAGAGGTGTTACACAAAATTTTAGTGGGATATAGACACATTGCAATCAATAGAAAGAGCGTAAAAACAGGTGCGTTAAAGAGTGTGTTAGAAATATTTTTAATTAAATTAATTTTGATTTTGTAGTGTTTCATTCAAAGGAAAGAAACTTTACATAAGAGTAAGGCATGCAGAATGAGCCCTCACAAGATAATGAACAAAAGTGGAGAATACAAACCTAGGAAAGATTAAGATTGATAGATGGATGAGTCTAAGTTTAAGAGGTGTTTAATACTACAACTAAAACAAACAAGGTAAAGAATACAAACCTGAAAAAGTTTAAGAATGATAGATGGATTGGTCTGAGTTTAAGATGTTTTTAATACTAGAACTGGAACGGGAGAAGAGAGAGTAAAAAATGAAGAAAATCGGACAAGGTTCCAGGCCAAAAAGTTGACTTTTGGCAATAAACTTTCAACGACTTTAAACCCTACAAAAAATGTTAAAAACATGCTCTCCATTACTTTCTTCTTATCACATACTCACATGATAGTTCAAATTCAAAAAGGCATGGTTAAGTTAGGGGTGTTACACAAAATTTTTGTGGGATACAGACACATTGCAATAAATTGAAAGAGCGTAAAAAAAGATGCGTTAAAGAGTGTGTGAGAAATATTTTTAATTAAATTAATTTTAATTTTAAAGTGTTTCACTTAAAGGAAAGAAACTTTACAAAAGTTTAAAGCATGCAGAATGAGATCTCACAAGATACTGAACAAAAGTGGAGAATATAAACCTAGGAAAGTTTAAGATTGATAGATGGATGAGTCTAAGTTTAATATATGTTTAATACTACAACTGAAACGAACAAGGTAAAGAATACAAACCTGAAAATTTTTAAGAATGATAGATGGATTGGCCTGAGTTTAAGATGTGTTTAATACTAGAACTGGAATGGAAGAAGAGAGAGTAAAAATGAAATAAACGGAAGAGGTTCCAAGCCAAAAAGTTGACTTTTGGCAAGAAACTTTCAACGACTTTAACCCCTACAAAAATGATAAAAACATGCTCTCTATTACTTTCTTCTTATCACACACTCTCATGATGGTTCAAATTCAAAAAGGCATAATTATGTTTGGCGTGTTACACAAAATTTTAGTGGGATACTGAGACACATTGCAATCAATAGAAAAAGAGAAAAATAGGTGCGTTAAAGAGTGTGTGATAAATATTTTTAATTAAATTATTTTGAATTTTAAAGTGTTTCACTCAAAGGAAAGAAACTTTACAAAAGTTTGCAGAATGAGGTCTCACAAGACTCTGAACAAAATTGGAGAATACAAACCTAGGAAAGTTTAAGATTGATAGATGGATGAGTCTTAGTTTAATAAATGTGTAATACTACAACTAAAGCGAACAAGGTAAAGAATACAAACATTAAAAAGTTTAAGAATGATAGATGGATTGGCCTGAGTTTAAGGCGTTTTTAATACTAGAACTGGAACGGAAGAAGAGAGAGTAAACAATGAAGTAAAAGCGGACAAGGTTCAGGCCAAAGAGTTTAATTTTGGCAAGAAACTTTCAACGACTTTAACCCCTACAAAAAATGTTAAAAACATGCTCTCTATTACTTTCTTCTTATCACATACTCTCATGATGGTTCAAATTCACAAAGGTATAATTAAGTTAAGCGTGTTACACAAACTTTTAGTGGGATACAGACACATTGCAATCATTAGAAAGAGCGTAAAAACAGGCGCGTTAAAGTGTGTGTTAGAAATATTTTTAATTAAATTAATTTTAATTTTAAAGTGTTTCACTCAAAGGAAAAAACTTTACATAAGAGTAAGGCATGCAGAATGAGGTCTCACAAGATACTGAACAAAAGTGGAGAATACAAACCTAGGAAAGATTAAGATTGATAGATGGATGATTCTAAGTTTAAGATGTGTTTAATACTACATCCAAAGCGAACATGGTAAAGAATACAAACCTGAAAAAGTTTAAGAATGACAAATGGATTGGCCTGAGTTTAAAATGTTTTTAATACTAGAAATGGAACAGAAGAAGAGAGAGTAAAAAATGACGTAAAACAGACAAAGTTCTAGGCCCAAGAGTTGATTTTTGGCAAGAAACATTATACGACTTTAGCCCCTACAAAAAATGCTAAAAACATGCTCTCTATTATTTTCTTTTTATCACATACTCACATGAAGATTCAAATTCAAAAAGGCATGATTAAGATAGGGTGTTTCACAAAAATTTTTGTGTGATCTGAGACACATTGAAATCAATAGAAAGAACGTAAAAACAGTTGCGTTAAAGAGTGTGTGATAAATATTTTTAATTAAATTAATTTTAATTTTAAAGTGTTTCACTCAAAGGATAAGAAACTTTACAAAAGTTTAAGGCATGCAGAATGAGGTCTCACAAGATACTGAACAAAAGTGGATAATACAAACCTAGGAAAATTGATAGATGGATGAGTCTAAGTTTAAGATGTGTTTAATACTACATTTGAAACGAACATGGTAAAGAATACAAACCTGAAAAAGTTTATGAATGATAGATGGATTGGCCTGAGTTTAAGATGTGTTTAATACTAGAACTGGAATGGAAGAAAATAGAGTTAAAAATGAAGTAAAACAAACAATGTTCCAGGCCAAAAAGTTGACTTTTGGCAAGAAACTTTCAACGACTTTAACCCCTACAAAAAATGTTAAAAACATGCTCTCTATTAGTTTCTTCTTATCACATACTCTCATGACGGTTCAAATTCAAAAAGGTATAATTAAGTTAGAGGTGTTACTCAAAATTTTAGTGGGATACTGGACACATTGCAATCGATTGAATCAATTTTAAAGAGTGTGTGAGAAATATTTTTAATTTAATCAATTTTAATTTTAAAGTGTTTCACTCAAAGGAAAGAAACTTTACATAAGAGTAAGGCATGAATAATGAGGTCTCACAAGATACTGAACAAAAGTTGAGAGTACAAATCTAGGAAAGATTAAGATTGATAGATGGACGAATCTAAGTTTAAGATGTGTTTAATACTACAACTGAAACGAACAAGGTAAATAATACAAACTGAAAAAGTTTATGAATGATAGATGGATTGGCCTGAGTTTAAGATGTGTTTAGTACTAGAACTGGAATGGAAGAAGATAGAGTAAAAAATGAAGTAAAACGGACAAGGTTCCAGGCCAAAAAGTTGACTTTTTGCAATAAACTTTCAACGACTTTAACCCCTACAAAAAATGTTAAAAACATGCTCTCTATTACTTTCTTCTTATCACATACTCACATGATGGTTCAAATTCAAAAAGGCATGATTAAGTTAGGGGTGTTACACAAAAAATTTGTGGGATCTGAGACACATTGAAATCAATAGAAAGAGCGTAAAGACAGGGCGTTAAAGAGTGTGTGAGAAATATTTTTAATTAAATTAATTTTAATTTTATAGTGTTTCACTCAAAGGAAATAAACTTTACAAAAGTTTAAGGCATGCAAAATGAGGTCTTACAAGATACTGAACAAAAGTGGAGAATACAAACCTAGGAAATTTTAAGATTGATAGATGGATGAGTCTAAGTTTAATATAAGTTTAATATTACAACTGAAACGAACAAGGTAAATAATACAAACCTGAAAAAGTTTATGAATGATACATGGATTGGCCTGAGTTTAAGATGTGTTTAATACTAGAACTGGAATGGAAGAAGAGAGAGTAAAAAATGAAGTAAAACGGAAGAGGTTCCAAGCCAAAAAGTTGACTTTTGGCAAGAAACTTTCAACGACTTTAACCCCTACAAAAGATGATAAAAACATGCTCTCTATTACTTTCTTCTTATCACATACTCTCATGATGGTTCAAATTCAAAAATGTATAATTATGTTTGGGGTGTTACACAAAATTTTAGTGGGATCTGAGACACATTGCAATCAATAGAAAGAGCGAAAAAAATAGGTGCGTTAAAGAGTGTGTGATAAATATTTTTAATTAAATTAATTTGAATTTTAAAGTGTTCACTCAAAGGAAAGAAACTTTACTAAAGTTTGCAGAATGAGGTCTCACAAGATACTTGAACAAAAGTGGAGAATACAAACCTAGGAAAGTTTAAGATTGATAGATGGATGAGTCTCGAGTTTAATAAATGTGTAATACTACAACTAAAACGAACAAGGTAAAGAATACAACATTAAAAAGTTTATGAATGATAGATGGATTGGACTGAGTTTAAGATGTTTTTAATACTAGAACTGGAACGGAGGAAGAGAGAGTAAACAATGAAGTAAACGGACAAGGTTCCGGGCCAAAGAGTTTAATTTTGGCAAGAAACTTTCAACGACTTTAACCCCTACAAAAATGTTAAAAACATGCTCTCTATTACTTTCTTCTTATCACATACTCTCATGACGGTTCAAATTCAAAAATGTGTAATTAAGTTAGGGGAGTTACTCAAAATTTTAGTGGGATACTGAGACACATTCCAATCGATTGGAAGAGTAAAGCAGCAGTGTGTTAAAGAGTGTGTGAGAAATATTTTTAATTTAATCAATTTTAATTTTAAAGTGTTTCACTCAAAGGAAAGAAACTTTACATAAGAGTAAGGCATGAATAATGAGGTCTCACAAGATACTGAACAAAAGTGGAGAGTACAAACCTAGGAAAGATTAAAATTGATAGATGGATGAGTCTAAGTTTAAGATGTGTTTAATAGTACAACTGAAACGAACAAGGTAAATAATACAAACCTGGAAAAGTTAAAGAATGATAGATGGATTGGCCTGAGTTTAAGATGTTTTTAATACTAGAACTGGAACGGGAGAAGTGTGAGTGAAAAATGAAGTAAAACAGACAAGGTTCTAGGCCAAAAAGTTGACTTTTGGCAATAAACTTTCAACGACTTTAACCCCTACAAAAAATGTTAAAAACATGCTCTCCATTACTTTCTTCTTATCACATACTCACATGATGGTTCAAATTCAAAAAGGCATGATTATGTTAGGGGTGTTACACAAAATTTTTGTGGGATACAGACACATTGCAATCAATAGAAAGAGCGTAAAAACAGGTGCGTTAAAAAGTGTGTGAGAAATATTTTAAATTAAATTAATTTTAATTTTAAAGTATTTCACTCAAAGAAAAAACTTTACAAAAGTTTAAGGCATGCAGAATGAGGTCTTACAAGATCTTGAACAAAAGTGGAGAATACAAACCTAGGAAATTTTAAGATTGATAGATGGATGAGTCTAAGTTTAATATAAGTTTAATACTACAACCTAAACGAACAAGGTAAATAATACAAACCTGAAAAAGTTTATGAATGATAGATGGATTGGCCTGAGTTTAAGATGTGTTTAATACTAGAACTAGAATGGAAGAAGAGAGAGTAAAAAATGAAGTAAAACGGAAGAGGTTCCAAGCCAAAAAGTTGGCTTTTGGCAAGAAACTTTCAATGACTTTAACCCCTACAAAAGATGATAAAAACATGCTCTCTATTACTTTCTTCTTATCACATACTCTCATGATGGTTCAAATTCAAAAATGTATAATTATGTTTGGGGTGTTACACAAAATTTTAGTGGGATCTGAGACACATTGCAATCAATAGAAAGAGCGAAAAAAATAGGTGCGTTAAAGAGTGTGTCGATAAATATTTTTAATTAAATTAATTTGAATTTTAAAGTGTTCACTCAAAGGAAATAAACTTTACTAAAGTTTGTAGAATGAGGTCTCACAAGATACTGAACAAAAGTGGAGAATACAAACCTAGGAAAGTTTAAGATTGATAGATGGATGAGTCTTAGTTTAATAAATGTGTAATACTACAACTAAAACGAACAAGGTAAAGAATACAAACATTAAAAAGTTTAAGAATGATAGATGGATTGGCCTGAGTTTAAGACGTTTTTAATACTAGAACTGGAACGGAAGAAGAGAGAGTAAACAATGAAGTAAAACGGACAAGGTTCCAGGCCAAAGAGTTTAATTTTGGCAAGAAACTTTCAACGACTTTAACCCCTACAAAAAATGTTAAAAACATGCTCTCTATTACTTTCTTCTTATCACATACTCTCATGATGGTTCAAATTCACAAAGGTATAATTAAGTTAAGCGTGTTACACAAACTTTTAGTGGGATACAGACACATTGCAATCATTAGAAAGAGCGTAAAAACAGGCGCGTTAAAGTGTGTGTTAGAAATATTTTTAATTAAATTAATTTTAATTTTAAAGTGTTTCACTCAAAGGAAAAAACTTTACATAAGAGTAAGGCATGCAGAATGAGGTCTCACAAGATACTGAACAAAAGTGGAGAATACAAACCTAGGAAAGATTAAGATTGATAGATGGATGATTCTAAGTTTAAGATGTATTTAATACTACATCTGAAACGAACATGGTAAAGAATACAAACCTGAAAAAGTTTAAGAATGACAAATGGATTGGCCTGAGTTTAAAATGTTTTTAATACTAGAAATGGAACAGAAGAAGAGAGAGTAAAAAATGACGTAAAACAGACAAAGTTCTAGGCCCAAGAGTTGATTTTTGGCAAGAAACATTATACGACTTTAGCCCCTACAAAAAATGCTAAAAACATGCTCTCTATTATTTTCTTTTTATCACATACTCACATGAAGGTTCAAATTCAAAAAGGCATGATTAAGATAGGGGTGTTTCACAAAAAATTTGTGTGATACAGACACATTGAAATCAATAGAAAGAGCGTAAAAACAGTTGCGTTAAAGAGTGTGTGATAAATATTTTTAATTAAATTAATTTTAATTTTAAAGTGTTTTACTCAAAGGAAAGAAACTTTACAAAAGTTTAAGGCATGCAGAATGAGGTCTCACAAGATACTGAACAAAAGTGGATAATACAAACCTAGGAAAATTGATAGATGGATGAGTCTAAGTTTAAGATGTGTTTAATACTACATTTGAAACGAACATGGTAAAGAATACAAACCTGAAAAAGTTTATGAATGATAGATGGATTGGCCTGAGTTTAAGATGTGTTTAATACTAGAACTGGAATGGAAGAAGAGAGAGTAAAAAATGAAGTAAAACGGAAGAGGTTCCAAGCCAAAAAGTTGACTTTTGGCAAGAAACTTTCAACGACTTTAACCCCTACAAAAGATGATAAAAACATGCTCTCTATTACTTTCTTCTTATCACATACTCTCATGATGGTTCAAATTCAAAAATGTATAATTATGTTTGGGGTGTTACACAAAATTTTAGTGGGATACAGACACATTGCAATCAATAGAAAGAGCGAAAAAATAGGTGCGTTAAAGAGTGTGTGATAAATATTTTTAATTAAATTAATTTGAATTTTAAAGTGTTCACTCAAAGGAAAGAAACTTTACTAAAGTTTGCAGAATGAGGTCTCACAAGATCTTGAACAAAAGTGGAGAATACAAACCTAGGAAAGTTTAAGATTGATAGATGGATGAGTCTCAGTTTAATAAATGTGTAATACTACAACTAAAACGAACAAGGTAAAGAATACAAACATTAAAAAGTTTAAGAATGATAGATGGATTGGACTGAGTTTAAGATGTTTTTAATACTAGAACTGGAACGGAGGAAGAGAGAGTAAACAATGAAGTAAAACGGACAAGGTTCCAGGCCAAAGAGTTTAATTTTGGCAAGAAACTTTCAACGACTTTAACCCCTACAAAAAATGTTAAAAACATGCTCTCTATTAGTTTCTTCTTATCACATACTCTCATGACGGTTCAAATTCAAAAAGGTATAATTAAGTTAGAGGTGTTACTCAAAATTTTAGTGGGATACAGACACATTGCAATCGATTGAATCAATTTTAAAGAGTGTGTGAGAAATATTTTTAATTTAATCAATTTTAATTTTAAAGTGTTTCACTCAAAGGAAAGAAACTTTACATAAGAGTAAGGCATGAATAATGAGGTCTCACAAGATACTGAACAAAAGTTGAGAGTACAAATCTAGGAAAGATTAAGATTGATAGATGGACGAATCTAAGTTTAAGATGTGTTTAATACTACAACTGAAACGAACAAGGTAAATAATACAAACCTGAAAAAGTTTATGAATGATAGATGGATTGGCCTGAGTTTAAGATGTGTTTAGTACTAGAACTGGAATGGAAGAAGATAGAGTAAAAAATGAAGTAAAACGGACAAGGTTCCAGGCCAAAAAGTTGACTTTTTGCAATAAACTTTCAACGACTTTAACCCCTACAAAAATGTTAAAAACATGCTCTCTATTACTTTCTTCTTATCACATACTCACATGATGGTTCAAATTCAAAAGGCATGATTAAGTTAGGGTGTTACACAAACAATTTGTGGGATCTGAGACACATTGAAATCAATAGAAAGAGCGTAAAGACAGAGGCGTTAAAGAGTGTGTGAGAAATATTTTTAATTAAATTAATTTTAATTTTATAGTGTTTCACTCAAAGGAAATAAACTTTACAAAAGTTTAAGGCATGCAAAATGAGGTCTTACAAGATACTGAACAAAAGTGGAAAATACAAACCTAGGAAATTTTAAGATTGATAGATGGATGAGTCTAAGTTTAATATAAGTTTAATATTACAACCCAGAAACGAACAAGGTAAATAATACAAACCTGAAAAAGTTTATGAATGATACATGGATTGGCCTGAGTTTAAGATGTGTTTAATACTAGAACTGGAATGGAAGAAGAGAGAGTAAAAAATGAAGTAAAACGGAAGAGGTTCCAAGCCAAAAAGTTGACTTTTGGCAAGAAACTTTCAACGACTTTAACCCCTACAAAAGATGATAAAAACATGCTCTCTATTACTTTCTTCTTATCACATACTCTCATGATGGTTCAAATTCAAAAATGTATAATTATGTTTGGGGTGTTACACAAAATTTTAGTGGGATCTGAGACACATTGCAATCAATAGAAAAAGAGCGAAAAAATAGGTGCGTTAAAGAGTGTGTGATAAATATTTTTAATTAAATTAATTTGAATTTTAAAGTGTTCACTCAAAGGAAAGAAACTTTACTAAAGTTTGCAGAATGAGGTCTCACAAGATCTTGAACAAAAGTGGAGAATACAAACCTAGGAAAGTTTAAGATTGATAGATGGATGAGTCTCAGTTTAATAAATGTGTAATACTACAACTAAAACGAACAAGGTAAAGAATACAAACATTAAAAAGTTTAAGAATGATAGATGGATTGGACTGAGTTTAAGATGTTTTTAATACTAGAACTGGAACGGAGGAAGAGAGAGTAAACAATGAAGTAAAAACGGACAAGGTTCGAGGCCAAAGAGTTTAATTTTGGCAAGAAACTTTCAACGACTTTAACCCCTACAAAAAATGTTAAAAACATGCTCTCTATTACTTTCTTCTTATCACATACTCTCATGACGGTTCAAATTCAAAAATGTGTAATTAAGTTAGGGGAGTTACTCAAAATTTTAGTGGGATACTGGACACATTCCAATCGATTGGAAGAGCGTAAAAACAGGTGTGTTAAAGAGTGTGTGAGAAATATTTTTAATTTAATCAATTTTAATTTTAAAGTGTTTCACTCAAAGGAAAGAAACTTTACATAAGAGTAAGGCATGAATAATGAGGTCTCACAAGATCTTGAACAAAAGTGGAGAGTACAAACCTAGGAAAGATTAAAATTGATAGATGGATGAGTCTAAGTTTAAGATGTGTTTAATAGTACAACTGAAACGAACAAGGTAAATAATACAAACCTGGAAAAGTTAAAGAATGATAGATGGATTGGCCTGAGTTTAAGATGTTTTTAATAATAGAACTGGAACGGGAGAAGTGTGAGTGAAAAATGAAGTAAAACAGACAAGGTTCTAGGCCAAAAAGTTGACTTTTGGCAATAAACTTTCAACGACTTTAACCCCTACAAAAAATGTTAAAAACATGCTCTCCATTACTTTCTTCTTATCACATACTCACATGATGGTTCAAATTCAAAAAGGCATGATTATGTTAGGGGTGTTACACAAAATTTTTGTGGGATACAGACACATTGAAATCAATAGAAAGAGCGTAAAGACAGGGGCGTTAAAGAGTGTGTGAGAAATATTTTTAATTAAATTAATTTTAATTTTATAGTGTTTCACTCAAAGGAAATAAACTTTACAAAAGTTTAAGGCATGCAAAATGAGGTCTTACAAGATACTGAACAAAAGTGGAGAATACAAACCTAGGAAATTTTAAGATTGATAGATGGATGAGTCTAAGTTTAATATAAGTTTAATACTACAACTGAAACGAACAAGGTAAATAATACAAACCTGAAAAAGTTTATGAATGATACATGGATTGGCCTGAGTTTAAGATGTGTTTAATACTAGAACTGGAATGGAAGAAGAGAGAGTAAAAAATGAAGTAAAACGGAAGAGGTTCCAAGCCAAAAAGTTGACTTTTGGCAAGAAACTTTCAACGACTTTAACCCCTACAAAAGATGATAAAAACATGCTCTCTATTACTTTCTTCTTATCACATACTCTCATGATGGTTCAAATTCAAAAATGTATAATTATGTTTGGGGTGTTACACAAAATTTTAGTGGGATACTGAGACACATTGCAATCAATAGAAAGAGCGAAAAAAATAGGTGCGTTAAAGAGTGTGTGATAAATATTTTTAATTAAATTAATTTGAATTTTAAAGTGTTCACTCAAAGGAAAGAAACTTTACTAAAGTTTGCAGAATGAGGTCTCACAAGATACTGAACAAAAGTGGAGAATACAAACCTAGGAAAGTTTAAGATTGATAGATGGATGAGTCTTAGTTTAATAAATGTGTAATACTACAACTAAAGCGAACAAGGTAAAGAATACAAACATTAAAAAGTTTAAGAATGATAGATGGATTGGCCTGAGTTTAAGACGTTTTTAATACTAGAAGCCGGACGGAAGAAGAGAGAGTAAACAATGAAGTAAACGGACAAGGTTCGAGCCAAAGAGTTTAATTTTGGCAAGAAACTTTTCAACGACTTTAACCCCTACAAAAATGTTAAAAACATGCTCTCTATTACTTTCTTCTTATCACATACTCTCATGACGGTTCAAATTCAAAAATGTGTAATTAAGTTAGGGGAGTTACTCAAAATTTTAGTGGGATACAGACACATTCCAATCGATTGGAAGAGTGTAAAAACAGGTGTGTTAAAGAGTGTGTGAGAAATATTTTTAATTTAATCAATTTTAATTTTAAAGTGTTTCACTCAAAGGAAAGAAACTTTACATAAGAGTAAGGCATGAATAATGAGGTCTCACAAGATACTGAACAAAAGTGGAGAGTACAAACCTAGGAAAGATTAAAATTGATAGATGGATGAGTCTAAGTTTAAGATGTGTTTAATAGTACAACTGAAACGAACAAGGTAAATAATACAAACCTGGAAAAGTTAAAGAATGATAGATGGATTGGCCTGAGTTTAAGATGTTTTTAATAATAGAACTGGAACGGGAGAAGTGTGAGTGAAAAATGATGTAAAACAGACAAGGTTCTAGGCCAAAAAGTTGACTTTTGGCAATAAACTTTCAACGACTTTAACCCCTACAAAAATGTTAAAAACATGCTCTCCATTACTTTCTTCTTATCACATACTCACATGATGGTTCAAATTCAAAAAGGCATGATTATGTTAGGGGTGTTACACAAAATTTTTGTGGGATACTGGACACATTGCAATCAATAGAAAGAGCGTAAAAGCAGTGCGTTAAAAGTGTGTGAGAAATATTTTAAATTAAATTAATTTTAATTTTAAAGTATTTCACTCAAAGGAAATAAACTTTACAAAAGTTTAAGGCATGCAGAATGAGGTCTTACAAGATACTGAACAAAAGTGGAGAATACAAACCTAGGAAATTTTAAGATTGATAGATGGATGAGTCTAAGTTTAATATAAGTTTAATACTACAACTGAAACGAACAAGGTAAATAATACAAACCTGAAAAAGTTTGTGAATGATAGATGGATTGGCCTGAGTTTAAGATGTGTTTAATACTAGAACTAGAATGGAAGAAGAGAGAGTAAAAAATGAAGTAAAACGGAAGAGGTTCCAAGCCAAAAAGTTGGCTTTTGGCAAGAAACTTTCAACGACTTTAACCCCTACAAAAGATGATAAAAACATGCTCTCTATTACTTTCTTCTTATCACATACTCTCATGATGGTTCAAATTCAAAAATGTATAATTATGTTTGGGGTGTTACACATAATTTTAGTGGGATCTGAGACACATTGCAATCAATAGAAAAAAGCGAAAAAATAGGTGCGTTAAAGAGTGTGTGATAAATATTTTTAATTAAATTAATTTGAATTTTAAAGTGTTCACTCAAAGGAAATAAACTTTACTAAAGTTTGTAGAATGAGGTCTCACAAGATACTGAACAAAAGTGGAGAATACAAACCTAGGAAAGTTTAAGATTGATAGATGGATGAGTCTTAGTTTAATAAATGTGTAATACTACAACTAAAACGAACAAGGTAAAGAATACAAACATTAAAAAGTTTAAGAATGATAGATGGATTGGCCTGAGTTTAAGACGTTTTTAATACTAGAACTGGAACGGAAGAAGAGAGAGTAAACAATGAAGTAAAACGGACAAGGTTCCAGGCCAAAGAGTTTAATTTTGGCAAGAAACTTTCAACGACTTTAACCCCTACAAAAAATGTTAAAAACATGCTCTCTATTACTTTCTTCTTATCACATACTCTCATGACAGTTCAAATTCAAAAAGGTATAATTAAGTTAGGGGAGTTACTCAAAATTTTAGTGGGATACAGACACATTCCAATCGATTGAAAGAGCGTAAAAACAGGTGTGTTAAAGAGTGTGTGAGAAATATTTTTAATTTAATCAATTTTAATTTTAAAGTGTTTCACTCAAAGGAAAGAAACTTTACATAAGAGTAAGGCATGAATAATGAGGTCTCACAACATACTGAACAAAAGTGGAGAGTACAAACCTAGGAAAGATTAAGATTGATAGATGGATGAGTCTAAGTTTAAGATGTGTTTAATAGTACAACTGAAACGAACAAGGTAAATAATACAAACCTAGAAAAGTTTAAGAATGATAGATGGATTGGCCTGAGTTTAAGATGTTTTTAATACTAGAAATGGAACGGGAGAAGTGAGAGTGAAAAATGAAGTAAAACAGACAAGGTTCTAGGCCAAAAAGTTGACTTTTGGCAATAAACTTTCAACGACTTTAGCCCCTACAAAAAATGTTAAAAACATGCTCTCCATTACTTTCTTCTTATCACATACTCACATGATGGTTCAAATTCAAAAAGGCATGATTAAGTTAGGGGTGTTACACAAAATTTTTGTGGGATACAGACACATTGCAATCAATAGAAAGAGCGTAAAAACAGGTGCGTTAAAAAAGCGTGTGAGAAATATTTTTAATTAAATTAATTTTAATTTTAAAGTGTTTCACTCAAAGGAAATAAACTTTACAAAAGTTTAAGGCATGCAGAATGAGGTCTTACAAGATACTGAACAAAAGTGAAGAATACAAACCTAGGAAATTTTAAGATTGATAGATGGATGAGTCTAAGTTTAATATAAGTTTAATACTACAACTGAAACGAACAAGGTAAATAATACAAACCTGAAAAAGTTTATGAATGATAGATGGATTGGCCTGAGTTTAAGATGTGTTTAATACTAGAACTGGAATGGAAGAAGAGAGAGTAAAAAATGAAGTAAAACGGAAGAGGTTCCAAGCCAAAAAGTTGGCTTTTGGCAATAAACTTTCAACGACTTTAACCCCTACAAAAGATGATAAAAACATGCTCTCTATTACTTTCTTCTTATCACATACTCTCATGATGGTTCAAATTCAAAAATGTATAATTATGTATGGGGTGTTACACAAAATTTTAGTGGGATACAGACACATTGCAATCAATAGAAAGAGCGAAAAAATAGGTGCGTTAAAGAGTGTGTGATAAATATTTTTAATTAAATTAATTTGAATTTTAAAGTGTTCACTCAAAGGAAAGAAACTTTACTAAAGTTTGCAGAATGAGGTCTCACAAGATACTGAACAAAAGTGGAGAATACAAACCTAGGAAAGTTTAAGATTGATAGATGGATGAGTCTTAGTTTAATAAATGTGTAATACTACAACTAAAACGAACAAGGTAAACAATACAAACATTAAAAAGTTTAAGAATGATAGATGGATTGGCCTGAGTTTAAGATGTTTTTAATACTAGAACTGGAACGGAAGAAGAGAGAGTAAACAATGAAGTAAAACGGACAAGGTTCCAGGCCAAAGAGTTTAATTTTGGCAAGAAACTTTCAACGACTTTAACCCCTACAAAAAAATGTTAAAAACATGCTCTCTATTACTTTCTTCTTATCACATACTCTCATGACGGTGCAAATTCAAAAAGGTATAATTAAGTTAGGGGAGTTACTCAAAATTTTAGTGGGATACAGACACATTCCAATCGATTGAAAGAGCGTAAAAACAGGTGTGTTAAAGAGTGTGTGAGAAATATTTTTAATTTAATCAATTTTAATTTTAAAGTGTTTCACTCAAAGGAAAGAAACTTTACATAAGAGTAAGGCATGAATAATGAGGTCTCACAAGATACTGAACAAAAGTGGAGAGTACAAACCTAGGAAAGATTAAGATTGATAGATGGATGAGTCTAAGTTTAAGATGTGTTTAATAGTACAACTGAAACGAACACGGTAAATAATACAAACCTGGAAAAGTTTAAGAATGATAGATGGATTGGCCTGAGTTTAAGATGTTTTTAATACTAGAAATGGAACGGGAGAAGTGAGAGTGAAAAATGAAGTAAAACAGACAAGGTTCTAGGCCAAAAAGTTGACTTTTGGCAATAAACTTTCAACGACTTTAACCCCTACAAAAAATGTTAAAAACATGCTCTCCATTACTTTCTTCTTATCACATACTCACATGATGGTTCAAATTCAAAAAGGCATGATTATGTTAGGGGTGTTACACAAAATTTTTGTGGGATACAGACACATTGCAATCAATAGAAAGAGCGTAAAAACAGGTGCGTTAAAGAGTGTGTGAGAAATATTTTGAATTAAATTAATTTTAATTTTAAAGTGTTTCACTCAAAGGAAATAAACTTTACAAAAGTTTAAGGCATGCAGAATGAGGTCTTACAAGATACTGAACAAAAGTGGAGAATACAAACCTAGGAAATTTTAAGATTGATAGATGGATGAGTCTAAGTTTAATATAAGTTTAATACTACAACTGAAACGAACAAGGTAAATAATACAAACCTGAAAAAGTTTATGAATGATAGATGGATTGGCCTGAGTTTAAGATGTGTTTAATACTAGAACTGGAATGGAAGAAGAGAGAGTAAAAAATGAAGTAAAACGGAAGAGGTTCCAAGCCAAAAAGTTGACTTTTGGCAAGAAACTTTCAACGACTTTAACCCCTACAAAAATGATAAAAACATGCTCTCTATTACTTTCTTCTTATCACATACTCTCATGATGGTTCAAATTCAAAAAGGTATAATTATGTTTGGGGTGTTACACAAAATTTTAGTGGGATACAGACACATTCCAATCAATAGAAAGAGCGAAAAAATAGGTGCGTTAAAGAGTGTGTGATAAATATTTTTAATTAAATTAATTTGAATTTTAAAGTGTTCACTCAAAGGAAAGAAACTTTACAAAAGTTTGCAGAATGAGGTCTCACAAGATACTGAACAAAACTGGAGAATACAAACCTAGGAAAGTTTAAGATTGATAGATGGATGAGTCTTAGTTTAATAAATGTTTAATACTACAACTAAAACGAACAAGGTAAAGAATACAAACATGAAAAAGTTTAAGAATGATAGATGGATTGGCCTGAGTTTAAGATGTTTTTAATACTAGAACTCGAACGGAAGAAGAGAGAGTAAAAAATGAAGTAAAACGGACAAGGTTCCAGGCCAAAGAGTTTAATTTTGGCAAGAAACTTTCAACGACTTTAACCCCTACAAAAAATGTTAAAAACATGCTCTCTATTACTTTCTTCTTATCACATACTCTCATGACGGTTCAAATTCAAAAAGGTATAATTAAGTTAGGGGAGTTACTCAAAATTTAGTGGGATACAGACACATTCCAATCGATTGAAAGAGCGTAAAAACAGGTGTGTTAAAGAGTGTGTGAGAAATATTTTTAATTTAATCAATTTTAATTTTAAAGTGTTTCACTCAAAGGAAAGAAACTTTACATAAGATTAAGGCATGAATAATGAGGTCTCACAAGATACTGAACAAAAGTGGAGAGTACAAACCTATGAAAGATTAAGATTGATAGATGGATGAGTCTAAGTTTAAGATGTGTTTAATAGTACAACTGAAACGAACAAGGTAAATAATACACACCTGGAAAAGTTTAAGAATGATAGATGGATTGGCCTGAGTTTAAGATGTTTTTAATACTAGAACTGGAACGGGAGAAGTGAGAGTGAAAAATGAAGTAAAACAGACAAGGTTCTAGGCCAAAAAGTTGACTTTTGTGATATATGAATTTGATTGACTAAGAGACGTATTGGTCAATATTGTGTAAAGTAGCTACTAATAAATAAGAAGGATTATATCCTTAATTTATGTGAAATCAGAAGTGATTCTAATCAATCTTCTGAAACATCGAGGGGAATGGGACTTAAGCCAATTTAAATTAAGAAGTGATGGTAACCCAACATTTGTGATTGGAGATCCCATGAATAAGGTTCAATGTGGTAAAAACAAGTCACTTCTTGATATTTGCTAGCACTAAAAATTAATTCATGTAATTAATTTTATTATTGTCCCTTCCTATGGTGTTATTGTGATAGTGCTAGACTGCAGGGTTAAAAGGTTAAGCTTAAAGCTTTTAATGATTTTCATAGCCCTTATGGGTGGTGTATGACTTGCAGCATACACTTGATGAAATCACCTATATGAGTGTCAAGTGGGGCCGCTTGCATGAGATCCTGGCGAGGTCTCTAGAGCACTCATAAATACCGAGCACGCGCACGGCCTAGTAGCGCACCACCGCAAAAACAGCAAGAATTGTGGGGGTGTAATGTGATAGTAAAACCTCTAACATATAATATGTGTCTTGGGTTCCATAGCTTGCTAAACCAATTCACTGTATGTTAAGTTTTATCTGTCTAGGACTGGTTCCATAGCTTGCTATATAGATCCGATGCATTACATCTACGATGTTAACCCAGGAAACTTCTTTTATTTATTTCTTTCCCAACTTTTGAAATATGTGGGGGATTGTTGTAATTTTAATAGATATTTCAAAAGTGGGAATAAATTATATTAAAGTAAATATAATATATTTTTGTTTTATCATCATATTATATATATATATATATATGAGTTTACGTTTCTATATATAAAAAGAAACGTAATTCATGTCTTGGTTCAATTTGGTTTATCATCATTTTAAAAGAACTCATGTCTTAAATGATACATTTTGAAACGTTAGTATTATAAAAAGAATTCATGTCTTGGTTCAATTTGGTTTATCATAATTTTAAATGATACATATGGTTTTGTTTTATCATTATAATATATATTAAAGTAATAAAAAGCCATTAACTATAAAAAGAATTCATGTCTTGGTTCAATTTGGTTTATCATCATTTTAAATGATACATATGGTTTTGTTTTATCATTATAATATATATTAGTAATAAAAAGCCATTAACTATGCTTCAAAGTTTATGTTACGCTTCAACAGTATAAAGATTCTTTAATTGCTTGATTTTGGAGCGTATATACGATAAAAAGGTTTTATTAGTTGTTCCATTTTTTCTTTTATTAATACATAGTTATATGCATTACTAATGGATACTTTTAGAACGTTGGTTTTGAATTTATATGAAGGAAAAAGTTTTGGAACTAAGAAAAGATAGAGACAGTATATCGTGAGTTTGAGGCGGCTGAAAAATCACTTCCTCTCTTTGAAATATTAGTCCTAGGTTCATCTCATGTTCGAATAAAAATATTCATTCTTGCCAGTTCGAAAACCTCGATCGCTACTGTAATTGAGACGGACCGGTTGTATCTCGGGGAATTTGCGCTGTAGAGGCGGATAAATTCTTCAGGACAAGTCACCAGACGCCTCCGGTTATTTTTCCTAACGTCTTCTGTGTTCGCAGGTACTCACGGTTGTTGCTGATTCAAAGCGCATTTTACTACACATATTTCCACACATGATGTATGGCACTAAAGACTAGGTCACCCTTCTTTTTCTTGTTACAAAATTCTGCAACGATTCCATTGTAACGTCCTTAATTAGAAAATAAGCATTGCAACAGAAATTCACATATGATTCTAAACATCAATGACTGTTCTCAGACTAGAGATATAAAGATTTCAAAACTTAAGCCTTTCTAATTCAAACTTCCATTCACAATCACAAACTGTAAATCATCCTAAGAGTGTTAACTCCTAGAAAGCAATAAGAACGGAGATTAAAACATATATAAACGCACTAGTCATTCAATTAAAAGGGATTCAAATAAGCAAACTAGAGAAAGAAGCTGACGACATTAATGCTCCAAGGACATGATCCAAAAGTTTGATCACATAATAAAAAGCAAATGGTCCCAAAATATGCAAATAACAATTTTTGACACGATAACAACTTACTGTCTTTAATCAGTTATAGTTAAAGTGCATGATGAAAATATTAATCTAAATTGTAGCAATTCAGAGCAACTTTGATCTTCTTCACGGTTGTGGTTACCACCGTAGTGACCAAAGTTACAAAGCCTCATCTTGCATGTACTCCACAGATGGAGTGCCACGCGGTACTTGCACGCCGAGTTACCAACGAACCTTTCGATTCTTCTCCACAACCATCCTTCGTTATGGTAAAGCCAGAGGGAAGAAGAGGCAACAACGAAGAGTCTCCCCCAGTCATAACTAAATTCAGTGTTAACTATATCTACAGGAGCATATACCAAAAAAGATTCCAAATCATGTGTGTAACTTTCCATTATTAGCAAATCTGTAATGATCCAAGAGGAATTAAGTAAAGCCTAATGTAAGTTACCCAAAATTGGGTGAACCTTGAAAACACAATAACGGAAAATAAAAGCTCATTTCTAGGGGAGAGCGCCTCCTTTAAGAAAATAAAAAACGACACTAAACCTTTCTTCATAATTTTCATTGATTGATTTGCCTTCTACAATTAAGATATATATAGCACTTCAAATTCATAGTGTGCTAAAAAGATAGGGAATCCAATGACTAGCTAAAAGACAAAATAAAAATGGTGACTCACCCAACTAGATAACCTTCTAGATTCTCTTTTAACAAAATAGCTAATTAATTCTCTTCTAAAGCACCACAAGATATTTGGGCTTTACTTAATTCCTCTTGGATCATTACATCCTTCGTTATGGTAAAGCCAGACGGAAGAAGAGGCAACAACGAAGAGTCTCCCCCAGTCATATCTATAGGAGCATATACCGAAAGATTCCAAATCATGTGTGTAACTTTCTTGCATTATTAGCAAATCTTTCTCACTAGTGATGGAAGGCAGCCACATACAAAATAAAAATACATTTAATTAAATTTACTTGAAGTATCGATACCAATACTACTTTATATATTAATTTTCATAATGAATTTGACCTAAATTGGAGCAAGAGCTTTTGAAAGAGAAAAGATATATATGTTCTAAACATGCATGTTAATTTCATTAAGTTGTCTTTCTTGTATGATTTTAAATTGATGAAAAATAAATGCAATTGAAATATGTAAGTTTAGAAATAAAATAGCAAATACCTACCCGAATAATTGAAGTAGAGTTGGCAAGATTAATTCCATTTATGATGCGTTGAATCTCACGCGCTGGGTTTCCAGGACATAGAACATCCCACTAAAAGATTTTTGTTTTGTTTTTGAAAGTATTAGATTAATGGTTTTATAAAATTTGCCCTAAAATAATTACTCCCTCCATTACAGAATATAAACAAAAACTAGTCAACGAAAGTTGATGTGTCTAGTCCAAAATTTGAACTTGATACATCAACTTTCGTTTATCAGTTTTTGCTTATATCTGTAACAAAAGAGTAAAACATATGATAATTATATAACCAACCTGAGGTCATTTTGTATTATCCTTCAAGAAGTCAAGAACATTCTCTGGCGAAAGAGGAAGCCAAAATGATGTAGCAACATTAACAATCATGTCCTATTGCCCACTTGGATTTGTGCTCTTTCGAACACATACACTAACTCCATCATCATTCATCTTATTTAAATGTGGAAAGTCCATGTTATTTTTCATGTCTAATGTTCCATAAAATATCTTAAGCATACGATAAGCAAACATCATCACGTTCTTCCTCTTTCAGTATGCACTGAACATTGTTCACGCAAAAAACGATTTACATAGATGTCGTCCGTGTATATTTCCATTTTTTGCCCAATTTGAGGTTGGAGGCCTTGTTGATTTTATTTGGCGAGCTGCTTTCCGCTTTTTCAAGCGCGGAAGACACTTTGTTTGGCGAGTTGCTTTGTGCTTTATTGAGTCTGAAAGGAACTTTGTTCGGTGATTTTCTTTCCACTTTGTTAAGCCCGGAAGGAATGTTTGTGACAATTTTGGTCTCCCTTATGGGTTTGAATCGAAAGGCGTCTTTTCGACAAGCCTTTTTTGAGGTTGGTGTGGTAAATGTATTCTCTTTCATTTAATTCCTCTAGTGCATACAGTTTTTGCAGGCCAAACATCGACCGGAATACTGTACTCAGCTCCTTTGTAATGTTCCTACCTTAAGAGGGCTTCTTGTGGCTTCGAGGGAACCTCGACCTTCTTAATGCTTCCAAGTTGCTTTGTGTTCTCGGCTGCTTCCTCTTAGGTCAGTGGCACATTGCTGACTAAAGATATCTAGGGAGGATCCCACCATGCCCTCCATCTCGCAATTAGGGGGTTCAACATACTCACTATTGGTGCTCAAGTCTCAAATCTTAATTATGTAGCGCCCTTGCCCAACTTAAACAGAATTTTCTCCATGGTGATACAACATGAGAGACAATTATGTGGAAGTGAGGATAGCAAGGTGCTAGTTGCTAATGTTGATACAAGAAGATCAACTCGTGGCGGAGGAAGATATTCCTCAAGTTTTAAATAGAAGCAATAGCAAGGTATTCACGCGCATTGTGGTAGAAGTGGGCACACTATAGATGTTTGTTACAAGAAGCATGCATGGTGTTTCACTCCATTGGCAAAGAAGTTTAGTTAATGTACGCATCTCGCTAGCTAGTGATGAGAAATCGGAGGTGAAGTGGCACGAGTTATCACCACACGATTCAACCCAGAACAGTATGAAAAATTGATTAGCCTTATTCAAGGCAGTTTTGTTTCTCAACAGGCTTCTGCATCAGTAAGTCAGGCCAATGTGGTAAGATATCCATTGGTCATTCATTTCTCTTTTCTAAATCGAGCTTCTATTCTCTGCCTAACCTACTGATGTGCGGCTTCAATACTTTACGAGCATGGTCTTTCTTCAAGTTGGAAATCCAACAAATCTTATGTTAATCAAATTGCTAGTTTGATTGCTCTGCTTCCTAATGCGAAGCCTACTGCCACTACAGTGAACTCACCAAATTTGGTCAGTTCTCAATTCTCACAGCATATCCTCTCAACCATCTCTTAACTGGAAACAATTTGGATGAAATTGTGGTTGTTAAAAGACTTTTTGGATCAGAAATTCAAGATTAAATCATTTTTAGGCCAGGAATGTCGCTCAGTCTAAATCAGGCATAATGTTGTTTCAAAGAAAATATGCACCAGAATTGTTGGATGATGCTAGTCTTTTGGACCGCAAACCAGAAGCGGATTTAGAGGGTGTTCCCTGTGTTCCTGGGAACACCCAAACATCCTGGCTTAGTGGTAATATACGCCAAACATCCTGCTTTGGTAGTAAATCATTATACCTTAGTGTCATTGAAGGAACACCATCCTACCTTGATGGTAATATATCATGTCTTAGTGTTATTGTAGTAACACCCTATTTTTTAATCTTGGACCCGTCACTGCAGTGCATACCAGATTCAGTTCCCATGGTTTCTATATTCAAACCCGAGGTTTCTGCTACCTCTCTGCTGCCCGATCCAACAAGCTATAAGAGATCGTTGGGAGGCTTATTTACCTTATAAATACACAACCATATTTGTGTTTTTGTGTGCATAAAATCAGCCAATTAATACCTTGCCTTTCCCCATCAATCTCATTATGATGATGAACTTCACATACTTAGGTATATCAAGGGCTGTCCAGGGAAAGACATTTCCTTCTCTTCCACCAATGATCTTAAGCTCAATGCCTTTAGTGATTCGGATTGGGCGACATGCGGACACCAAGAAATCTATGACCAATTTCTGTGTATTTCTTGGTCCTTCATCTAAGCATTGCAATAGAAATTAATTCACATATACATGATTTTGAATATCAATGAGTATTCCTAGACTAGAGATATAAAAGTATTTGTAATTCAAACTTACACTCACAATCACAAGCTGTAAACCATCCTAAGAGTGTCAACTCCAAGAAAGCAATAAAAACGGAGATTAAAACATATATAAACGCATAAGAGTCATTCAATTAAAAGGTTCAAATAAACAAACTAGAGAAAGAAGGTGACGACATTAATGTTCCAAGGGCTTGATCCAAAAGTTTGATCACATAATAAAAAGCAAATGGTCCCAAAATATGCAAATAACAAGTTTAGACACAATAACAACTTACTATCTTTAATCAGTTATAGTTAAAGTGCATGATGAAAATATTAATCTAAATTGTAGCAATTCAGAGCAACTTTGATCTTCTTCACGGTAGTGGTTACCACCGTAGTGACCAAAGTTACAAAGTCCTTGTCTTGCATATACTCCACAGATGGAGTGCCACGCGGTACTTGGTACGCCAGAGTCACCAACGAACCTTTCGATTCTTCTCCACAACCATCCTTTGTTATGGTAAAGCCGAGAGGAAGAAGAGGCAACACAGAAGAGTCTCCCCAGTCATAACTATATTCAGTGTTTCTATATCAATAGGAGCATATACCAACAAAGATTCCAAATCATGTGTATAACTTTCTTGCATTATTAGCAAATCTTTCTCACTAGCGATGGAAGGCTGCCACGCACAATAAAAATATATTTAATTAAATTTACTTGAAGCATCGATATCAATACTACTTTGTATATTAATTTTCATAATGAATTTGACCTAAATTGGAGCAATAGCTATATATATAATTGGAGCAATAAAAATATATTTAATATTGGAGCAATAAAAATATATTTAATTAAATTTACTTGAAGCAATAAAAATATATTGGAGCAATTAAATTTTCATAATGAATTTGACCTAAATTGGAGCAATAAAAATATATTTAATTAAATTTACTTGAAGCATCGATATCAATACTACTTTGTATATTAATTTTCATAATGAATTTGACCTAAATTGGAGCATCGATATCAATACTACTTTTATATATATATATATATATATATATATATATATATATATATATATATATATATATATATATATATATATATATATATAGCAATTACTTACCCGAAGAATTGAAGTAGAGTTCGCATGATTAATTCCATTTATGATGCGTTGAATCTCATGCACCGGATTTCCACGACATAGAACATCCCACTGAAAGATTTTTGTTTTGTTTTTGAAAGTATTAAATTAACGATTTTATAAAATTTTCCGTAAAATAATTGTTGTTTTTATTATAGAATATAAGTAAAACTACTAGTCAACGAAAGTTGATATGTATCGATCAAAATTTAACTAACTACATCAACTTCGTTGTGGGCTTTTTACTTATATTCTGTAACAAATGGAGTAAAACATATGATAATTATATAACCAACCTGATGTCGTTTTGTATTATCCTTCAAGAAGTCAAGAACATTATCTGGTGAAAAAGGAAGCCAAAATGATGTAGCAACATTAACAATCATGTCCTCTTGCCCACTTAGATTTGTGCTCTTTCGAACACATACAGTAACTCCATCATCATTCATCTTATTTAAATGTGGAAAGTCGCCCATGTTATTTTTCATGTCCAATGTTCCATAAAACATCTTAAGCATACGATAAGAAAACTTCATCACATTCTTCCTTTCTTCACTTGAACCAATCACTGAATAACCGATATCATGAAAATTAATATAGCTATCAGTTAATAAATATATAATTGACCATAAGGATAATTAATCAATAAATATCGAGAAGCAAGAAAGAATAGCAACCTCCTCCAACATCAGTAATAAGTACATTATCAAATGAAGCGCATGAAAATCTCTCACATATTCTTTCAAGTGCCAAAATCCATCTTTCAGCTCCATACGCATTGTTGTTACAAATTACATCTCTGAAAAGTTGATCTGCTTGGAACCTATCATCAACTTCTACGTGTTCAACCCAAGTTACCTATCAAAATATTATGTATTAGAGCGGAGAAATTGAGAAAAGAATGGGAGGAACCTCATGAATCATGTAAAATACACCAAAGGAACCCAAGTTACTTATATAAAAAAATATATATATTACCCTGCTCAACTCAGTAGCAACCTCATGAATCATGCACCCAGAAGGAAACCTTCGAGAGGAAACCTCATATGTGGAGGAGTTTAACGATGCATCTGCAATCACCCATACACCATCGCCAACTCTTTTACAATAACGAAGGAAGACAAACTGTCGAGTTGGGACCAAAGGTGAAAGAATGTGCATTTCTGCACTCATCTGCACAAAGAGAATGTCTTAGATTTTCCCCTATCCCAGAAAAAAAAACAGAGATAAAATAAAGTGTTCAGGAAAACATACCAATTGGAGAGCTCCATCTCTGTTTCCTGCAAAACCACTTTCAAATGCTTGTAATGTTTGTGCACTTTTAACAATTGTTGGGAAAAGATCAACAAAATTGCCCTGGAAAAATATTCAATTAGAGTGGATATATATATCATGCTCATCATGGTGTGTACTATATATATAGTTCCAACAATATTTTTTATAAGCTAAAAGATTTCATTAAACATCAAGATAAAAAGCATTAATTTCTACTTAAGCATATGACAGAAGAAGAAGGAAGTGCTAACCGCATTTAGAAGCATGTCAACCAGTTTTGTCCCATTCATGTTCACTATTCGCGATTCTTTTGACGACTCAATATTAGCATGAGGTATCTTTAAGGAATCATCCTTAGGGTACATGTTTTTGTAGGTTTCATGTTGAAGAAAAAGTTTCCCATCAATTACAGACCTAAACCAGAAGGGCTCATTGGTACGCAAAAGCGTTGTCAACTCTTCCATAGCATTGTTAGCAGTTTCCACCATCTCTGTGGTTAAGGTTATTGGGTTGGATAATATACCATCATCTAGAACTCCAAGCTCAAAATCAAGAAAAGTAATATCATGATCATCAAGGGTGGGAATATTCATATCAAGAGCAGAAATATTTTGCCCTAGAGTAGGAATATCTTGATCAATATCAGACACAAAAGCTAAAATATCTTGATAATCAAGAATAGGAGTACTAGTTGGAACATTTTCAATAGGTTCAGGAGTAGTAAAACTTTGAACATGGGCAGGAGGAGCATTAGCATGATAAAGATTTGGAATGTTTTGACTAGATGAGGGAGTAATAGCACAAAAGATTGGATCAGAAACAGGAATTGTAGCAAAAGTAGGTGCAGATGTATTTGCATAAAATTCTTGATTGGCAGGAGTATCATCAGCTTGAGGAAGAGTTGAAATATTTTGATTAGGTGCATGATCATGAACATGTTGAATAGGTGCAGGAGCAGGAGGAGGAATGGTTTCATTGTTTTGGTTTAGTACATTTTCTTGGGAGGTAGGAGCCACCACTTGATTCATTCCACTGTTTTCCTTTATAAGCTGAAGCTGTGATATTCTCGCACGCTGAAAATTAATTAATATCAATTAAACATATATATGCATGAACCAATGTATATATCCATTTGCTAATTAAATTGCACTATACTTACCTCTTTTTTCAGATGTGCATTTTCTTGCCTTAAGTGCTGCAAAATAAGGGAACACTCCTCCGAGTTTGAACACCGACAAGATGAGCAAATTGCACACTTCAAAGTCTCTCTCATTAAGGTGTTACTTTTCTGTATATTTCCATTCTCGTTTCGAAGAACATCGTTATCCATTCGATCACGTTGTTTCTGAAATTTGTATGCAATCAATAAAATTATCAGTATTTTTATTCAACCATGTAACGAAAATTATACTAAAGAAATTTATATACCACCTTTAATTGTGTCCTCTTATTTTGAAACCAAAACTTCACTTTAAGTGGATGAACCTTGAGTTCCTTTGCCAATTGGCGTTGTTTAAGAACATCTGGATGTTTCAACACCGCGAACGTTCTTTGTCACAATAATGAAAATTTCAATTAGTTCAACATTGGTCGACAAAATTCAAAAAAGAAAAAGATGATACAATTAACGTTTTGAAACTTAAAAGACCAATTTTTAAAAAAGAAAAAATAAAAGGCGAATCCAAACTTTTAATTTATGCTAAGAGAGAACTTGAAAGCAACTTTTCTAAAATTATACTTTCTTACTGTCAGTGTCTTCTCTTAGAGTACTAACGAAAGCTAAAATCAGGGGTCGTTGGAGTGTGGTCGGCGGTGGTTGGTGGTAGTTGGTGGTGATCAAAGTGGTGGTTAGTGGTGGTTGATTGACGGTAATCAAAGTGGTGGTTGACAGTGATCGGAGTGGTGATTGGTGGTTGGCGGTGGGCAGAGTGGTGGTCGGGGTGGTCAGAGTGGTGGTCGGTGGTGGTTGGTTGTAGTTGGCGGTTGTTGGAAGTGGTCAAGGTGGTGGTTGACGGTGGTCAAAGTGGTGGTTAATAGTGGCCGGAATGGTGGTCGGCGGTGGTTGGTATTGGTTGGTGGTGGTGAGAGTCGTAGTTGGTGGTGGTTTATTGATGACCAAAGATGGATGAAACATCCATAAAAAAAAAAGGTTGATGAAACAAAAACAAAAACAAAATTATAAAACACAAATAAAATCTAATAAACTAAATAACAATGTTGTGGATAAGGAGTAAATTGGTCATACCGTTCAAGTACAGCAGTTTTTTCTTTAGAGAAACGAACGTAGTCGCCTCCTTTCTTTCTTAATCCAACAGATGTTTCTTCATCAGATACCTCATCAACAGAAATTAGTGATGTAACATCCATTCTTCCACTCTTTGAGGAAATGCACCTGCAAAGACTAAAGCTTTGTTATTTTTTTCATTTTGTTTTGTGTCTAACAAATGTCAAGTCGTTGATTGCTTATAGAAAATAGAATCTATCTCCAGACAAGCCAAATCAACAAAGTGAAGCAACTTTCATTTGGATTCGTGAATGTAATGTGGATTTGAGAAAGTGTTATGGTTTTTCAACGCTTCTTATCGACTTGGTAACTGCAGAATCAACAAGAAGATAGGGGAGTTTAATGGAAAGTTAGCTAGGGATTTTGCACAAAGAAAGTACCAAGCTTGATGAGAGATAACGTGAAAATTTTGCATCATGTGATTGAAGGTTTTCAAAGCCTTGCATATGGTTAGGGTTTACCAAAAAAACCTAAAGCAATTCACTCAAAAGAAAAAACTTTACATAAGAGTAAGACATGCCGAATGAGGTGTCACAAGATACTGAACAAAGTGAAGAATACAAACCTAGGAAAGTTTAAGATCGATAGATGGATGAGTCTAAGTTTAAGATGTGTTTAATACTGCAACTGAAACGAACAAGGTAAGGAATACAAACCTGAAAAAGTTTAAGAATGATAGATGGATTGGCCTCAGTTTAAGATGTGTTTGATACTAGAACTGGAACGGGAGAAGAGAGAGTAAAAAATGAAGTAAAACGAACAAGGTTTTCATGCCAAAGAGTTGACTTTTGGCAAGAAACTTTCAACGACTTTAACCCCGACAAAAAATGCAGACAACGCGCTCTCTTTTACTTTCTTCTTTGCACATGCTCCCATGTTGTTTGAAATTCAAAAAGAAGCGTTACACAAAATTTTAGTGGGATACAGACAAATTGCAATCAATATAAAGAGCGTAACGGGTGCGTTAAAGAGTGTGTAGGAAGTTTTTTTAATTAAAATAATTTTTGTTTTTTGTTAAGAAATTAAATTTGTTTGACTCGTAGTGAAAATAAAAAAAGAAAGATAAATAATAAGCAAATAACACGTGTTCAATATTTTTTAAAGTTTCAAATTTGAAAATATAAGTTTCCATTTTTTATATATGAAATATAATTTCATTAAATTTTCCTAGTTTACCATCTTGACAATAATCTTCTTACTTCATCACACATCTTCTAAAAATTATAAAACATGAATCTACATTTCAAAAGTAAGTATTTTTTACATGTCACTAATAAATTAAGTTCAGGTTAATTATTAAAAAAAAAAATCACTTTGGTCCTTTATGTTTCACTAAAAATTCAATCTAGTCCTTTACACTTTCTTCCCACTTATGTCTTTTATGTTTCAAATTTGTATCAAAGTAGTCTTTTTTGTAAATTTCCGTCCACTAATATTAACGGCTTGCTTTGTTGGCATTAGTGACCAGAAAAAATATAAAGGACCAAACTGAAATTTTGGTGAAATATAATGTGAACTTTTGCCAAAAAAAAAACTCTACCTCCATCCTCAAACCCCACCACCATCACTCTCTTACTGTCTTCATTGTGCCACCGTAACGACTATTGTGTCCTCTCTCTCTCTCTCTCTCCTCACTGTCCATCTTTCTCTGTTCGTACTCTCTCTCCTCCCTCAATCCTTCTCCTCTTTTCTCTCCTTCCTCTTCATCTTCATCCCCAAATTGAAAATTTAGGGTTTGGAACAAATAATTGAATTGGGAATCTAGAATTAAACTGTAAACTAATTAATGCAAAGCTAGAACAAAAATCGTGTGGGTTCCAAATCCTAATTTTTCAATTTCGGGAGGAAGAAATAAGAGGAGAGGGGAACAAGGGAGGAGAGAGGGGGGAAAACGAAGAGAGATGGACAGTGAGGAGAGAGAGAAGGAGAGATCGTATAGTGGTGATGATGGTGGTGCAGTGGAGAGAGGTTGAGAAGGTGGTGGTGGTGGTGGAGGGTAGTGATGGTCGTGGGGGTTGGGGATGAAGTTGAAGATGTTTTTTCCTTTTGTGCCAAGTCTTTGATTGTTTATATCCCTATTTAGTATAACTCAGCTATGCCTAGAAGTTGTTTACAAATATAATCTATCTCCAGACAAGCCAAATAAACGAAGAAACCTTCATTTGGATTCGTGAATGTAATGTGGATTTGAGAAAAAGTATAACGGTTTTTCTATATAAAACACTTTTCAGCAACCTGTTAATTGCAGAGTCGACAACACGATAGGAGAATTTTTTGTAAAGATAAGGATTTTGCATAGAGAAATTACCAAGACTGGTGAGAGATAATCAGGAAATTTTGCATCATGCGTGATTAAAGGTTTTCAAAGCCTTACATATGGTTAGGGTTTACCAAAAAAAAAAACTTAAACCATTTTAAAATGTTTCACTCAAAAGAAACAAACTTTACATAAAAATAAGGCATGCATAATAGAGGTGTCACAAGATACAAAACAAGGTGGAGATTACAAACCTGGAAACGTTTAAGATTGATAGATGGATGAGTCTGAGTTTAAGATGTGTTTAGTAATACAACTGAAATGAACAAGGTAAAGAATACAAAATTGAAAAAGTTTAAGATTGATAGATGGATTTGCCTGAGCTTAAGAGGTGTTTAAAACTACAAATGAAACGGAAGAAGAGAGAGTAAATGAGGAAGTAAAAAATGACAAAATTTCGTGTCAAGGTGCTGACTTTTGGTAAAGAAATTTTCAATGACTTTAACCCCCTACTGAGACTGCTAACAACACGCTCTCTATTACTGTTTTCTTCTCACATACTCTAAGATTCGTTGAAATTCAAAAGGTCTAATTAAATAAGTTAAGTGTGTTACACAAAAGTTTGGTGGGATATAGACATATTTCAACCAATAGAAAGAGCGTAAAAAAAGTGTGTTAAGAGTGTGTAGAAAGTATTTATAATTAAGTTTTGTATTTTGGTTAGTAAATTATTATTTTTGACTCAGTCAAATTAAAAAGGAAAAATAAACAATAATAAGCAAAAAACATGTGTTCAGTATTTTTTTAAATTTTCAAATTTAAAAACTTTAGTTTCAGTTTTTTATATATGGAAATATAATTTTCATTAAATTTTCCTAGTTTACCGACAGCTTTCTTCTTACTTCATCAAAAGTAAGTATTTTTAAAATTTCACCAATAATTTTTTTCAAATAAATAAATAAATTTCACTAATAAATTAAGTTAAAGTTATTAAAAAAATTTCAAGTTAATTAATAAATACAAAATTCACTTTTCGTCCTTTATCTTTCACCAAAATTTTAGTTTGGTACTTTATACTTTTTTGTTCTCATTTTTGTCTTTTTTTGTTTCAAATTTATGTCAAAGTGGTCCTTTTTTTAACTTTTCGTTCACTAATACTAACGGTTGTCACGTTGGTCGTTAACAAGGTGAGTGGCTTGCTTTATTGACATTAGTGGCTGAAAAAAAACATAAAGGACTAAACTGGAACTTTGGTGAAGCATAAAGGACCAATGTGCACTTTTGCCAAAAAAAAAAACAGTATCTTCGTCCTCAAACCCCACCACCACCATTGCCCTCTTACTGTCTCCAGGGGCGATTTTAGGGCACAGCTAGCCCGGGCGCGCTAGCCCGGGCACGCGCCCGGGCTCAACTTCTACTTTGTTTGTAAAGCCCCCAACCCAATAGCTGATTTTCTCTATTAAGGATATATAATATATATCTCGTTTGCAAGACGTTTCACAACAAATGGTTCAGCGCAGCGGTAAGATGTTCATTGTTTCGTATTTGTGTTGTATTGGGGTCGCGAGTTCGAACCTCAGCTTTCTTAAATTTTGCAATGCTTCATTTTATTATTTTTCAAGATATAGTAGCGGTGAGGTGGGATGTATGTGTGTTGCAATCAAAATGTTTTTTACAATATTTGTTAATTGTTTTGCATTTATTTTTGGTGACAATATATATTTCCATAGTATAAAATAATTTCAATCGTATTTATGATTAAAAAATCAAAGTTACCTTTTTGAAAAACACAAATTTTTTAATTTATTAACCAAGGCACTATATTTTGTCAAAAATTGAGTATTTATTGTCCAATTAAAATATGATTTTGAGAAAACTAATTTTGTTTGTAAATTTAATATTTCTATTATATCATTTGATTACTTTTGGCTCCCCTAATAATTCATTCAAGTTCCGCCATTTGTGTGTGGAGATGGATCATCGGTTTAGTGAAGGAAGTAACAATGTCTTTGAATTGCTTCTCATGTCTTGACCCCAAGAACTCTTTCTCAAGGTTTGATATTGATAAACTTGCTGCGTCTTGGCTTGATATTTATCATCTTGACTTTTACGATGATGATCGTGGAACAATAAGAGAGCAACTTGACAATTATGTACATCACATGAAAATGCATGCTTCCTTTACTTCTTGTGAAGATATTGAAAGTTTGGCTATGAAGATGGTTCAAACTCGAAACATTTAGTATTTCCATTGGTCTACAAACTCATTGAGTTGGCTTTCTTTATTCTGTTAGGTGTCGATCGGCGATTCGTTGAAAGAGCTTTTTCAAAGAATGAAGATTATCAAGTCTAAATTACGCAACAAGATCAACGATGAGTGGTTCAATGACTTGATGATATGTTACACCGAGCGGGAAATTTTATGTCATATGTCAATTGGCGGGAAATTTTCTTGCCCAGGCTCTAGAAAAATCCTGGCTTCGCCACTGACTGTCTCCATCGTGCCATTGTGACCCCTCTCTCTCCTCAATGCACGTCTCTCTCCCTTCGCCCTTTCTCTCCTCCCTCAGTCATTCTCCTCTTTTCTTTCATTCCTCTTCATTTTCATCCCCAGAATGAAAAACTAAGGGCCCGCTCGGGGTGGTTGTGAGCTTTTGGTTTTGAAAGTCAATTTCAAAACCAAAACAGTGTAAAATGGGGTTGAGTTGGTTTTTTACTTATTTTTAAAACAGTTTTCATCTTTATCAAAGAAAGGTCAATCTTGCTGAGAGAAACTTCAAGTGGGGTTTATAGGTTATCATCTTATCTCATTGCTAATTAAAATATATTTTGAGTGTTGAAGATAGATTAATTAAATAAGGCATAAAATTATAAGATATCCTATTACTGTAAGAAGTGGGAAAATTTGAGGCAATTAATTTCGGTACCCCCCTCATTCCCTCCCACACCCCCATAATCCAAAAAATTCCAATAATACCCCTGCCTTTTTAAAAAAAAAAAAAAAAAAATCAAATTTTTCGGAATTACCTCAAAAAAATTCCAATAATACCCCCCTCATGGTTGATTCCCCTCAGAGGTGTGATGTCCAACTCAGAAAGCTTAGCCACACGCAACCAGTGCTCTACCTGTGGGTGGTGCTCTGTAGGTCTAATCCTAGAAAACTTCTCGCCGTGAGATACAACCTTGATTTAGAAATTTGAAAAAATTAAAATTAAACCATACGTTATTAAAAATAAGTAATTAATTGTTGTTAAGTAAAATTAAAAAAAAATTAAAATTAAACCATACGTTATCTATCCGGGACGCTACAGCAGCGCGTGCGTATCGATGTATAATCAATGGTGGGTGATCCACAGTGGGGCAAAGTGAACCTCCTCCTCCTCAACCTCCTCCCGAACCTCCTCCTCCTCCTCCTCCTCCTCCCGATGTCGACCCTCATCCTCCCTGCTCCTCCCAAGCCTCCCAACCGTCATGACACATCTCTGGGTGCTCTATTTGGTGCCGCATATGGTACTCATAATCGTGGTGGTCTTCTATCCATTGCTCATACTGGGCCGTGACGAGGTGAGGCTCGAGCTCAACCATCTCTACCACTGCGCACGGGCTCTCTCGCGCCTCGACGCCGAAGCATGCCCAGTGACTCACGAGCCTCGTAAAGTGTCCGGAGAAGAGAGTATCGCTACTACTCGCCTCCCAGGAATCGTGGTCGCCGCGTCGGTCAATTTGCGTGGTGTCGCTCGGAAGACTCTGCCGCTTCACGTTGTCGATCGTCTACTCGCCATTGTTAAAAAATAAATGTAATTAGAAAATATTAAAAATTGAAAAAAAAAAAAAAAAAAAAAAAAAAAATAAAATTGGGATTTTAGAATTACTAGGTAATTAGAAAAATTTGAAATACCTCGGAAGGAGGTAATTAGGTTATTTATGAACCAGGAATTACCTCCTCTCGAGGTATTTCAAATTCTTTTCTAATTACCTAGTGTCGAAAAATCCCTTCAATTTACTTACTTATTTCGAAATTATGTTTTGTGAAATGTGAAATGTGATTTTGTAAATTTCCAGGGGTATTTTCGTCCATTTAGGACATTATGGGGGTGTGGGAGGGAATGAGGGGGGTACCGAAATTAATTGCCAAAATTTGATCTGAATTTTTGTACTCTATACTGTGCTAACATTAGGGGTTACTACGGAAAGGACAAGTGTAATGTTTTGGTCCATCTGTCAATGTTCTACTTGAGACCCTTCATTTTCATTTTTGATCTTTTAAAGATGTCTAAGATGGCAAGATACTTAAATGCTACTCAACTACCATACAATATGGATATACTGAATTCTAAAAAATTCACGATACTGTTCAAGCTAGATATCTCTAAACGAATATATACACAAATCATATTATTTCCTAGATGCATGATATTTGTAAAGAGATATTAATCATTTCTCATTAAGACATGAATTTTAGTATATTATAATCACCATTTAAAACAAGACACTTATGAGCATAACAAGGAAAGTGCTTTCATGTTTATATACTTGTGAGCATAACAAAAAGATTAGCTAAATATATTGCCCCTTTCCATGCCAGAATATCTTCTTTCCCTTTAAACATGTCGTGAAAAAGTTGTTTGAAGCAGTAGAAGCTTGTTAGAGAGGAGGAAAGAAGCGTTTGTTGATATTTTAACATAATCATTTTAATTAAACAAATCAAGGTGATAGGTTCCAAAAATGAGTTAAACACAGCGCTGAAAATATTGTATCAATGGTGAAAATTTTGATATGTACCAAGGTGATTATAGGTTGTATGTTATGAAGCAGCTAAGAAGAAATGCAGAAATGGGAAATAGTATAGGCAATTCAGATTATAAGGCTAGACTTTTAGAAATACTTTTTCTCATACCTGATATTCATACCTTTACACATTTAACTTGTCTTTTTTCATTCTCTAACTAATAGATATTTTAATTAGCTTGTAATGTAACTTAAAGTTCAAATGCCGCTACTGCATAACTATTTTCCCCCTTTAAATCCTAGTTGATTAATATAGTTATATATGTGATGTTGTTTCGGTGCTTTGACAACTTATCGGGGTTGAGTGATGTCAGGACTGCGTACAGAAAATCATCATCTTCTACAAAATGGATAAGGGTAAGTTTATAATAATCAATATTCTTATGCATGTGTAATTAATTAAATGTAATAAGTACACTACAACAGATCTAGTAGATGGGCAGCGTTTTTTTTCATCCATGGCGGCGTTTTTGGTATTTGTTGATTGAACGTGCTGGTATTCACTCCAACAATGGCGCGCTCCTAAAAACGCCCATTTCAAATCACGTCCTCCAGATACGCAGCGCTTTTTAAAAAGCGCTGAATATTTGCAAAGCGTCCTCCCAGATACGCAGCGCTTTTTAAAAAGCGCTGAATATTTGCAAAGCGTCCTCCCAGATACGCAGCGCTTTTTAAAAAGCGCTGAATATAGCCCCATTGCCTTCCGGATCTGCGGCGTTTGTAAAAAAAGCGCTGAATATTTCCCCTTATACGCAGCGCTTCACTAAAAGCGCTGAATATTGCCTATTTGTGTTACTAAATACCCAGCGCTTCCTTAAAAGCGCTGCCCATTGTTTAATTTTTTTTTTTAATTTTTTTTCAGCTTTTGTGTATTTTCCTTTTTATATTTGCAACAAAAAAAACTAAATCATACATCCAAAATATTTTTTAATAGTGATATCTATGAATTTGTTGTATTTAAACCTGAATTAAATCATACATCATAAAAAAATTAAATCATACATTCAAAATACATCCAAAAAATTAAATCATACATGTAAAGCATATTACTAATATTTGTACATCTAATTAGCAGAATTGCTGAATACAAAATGTAGACTAATATCCTTGCAGAGCATAGGCCTTAGTTTCCCTATATGTAAATTGGAACTCCACAAGTATCTCCACATTTTCTAAGCTCGCCATAATTATATCTAAATAGAAACACTTTGGAGGGCCAACAATGTTGTCCTACTAAAATATTGGCATTGGCATTAGGCAAAGACTCCATGGAATATTGTCTGCATAACTGCAAGAGAATCAATGTGTCACAAAGGCATATAAGGGGATTCAAAATCTACATGTAAAAATAATTTATTTGATGGGCAGTAATGGTTATTATCAGAAACACTAATCACTAAACATAAGCTACTACATATTTTCTCAATTTTATTCTATATAAATCAAATATTTACAACTTATTCTCTGCCTACCCACAATCATGCACAAGCATTGTCCTATTCACATCAGCTATTTTCAATGCGAAAAACCGTGCTCAGTAAGCTCTTAGTATTAGTAATGTAAATAGCAAACATTCATCAACACTAAGCTAGACCTTTCCAAAAGTTCATAAAGATAAGACATTCAATTACTTGCCTAATATTGAATTGAAATGAAATTGAGAAAAGAAAGAAGTAACCAGAAAACTTGCATAATGTAATTTCCAAAACACTACCTGAGATATATATTCCTTAACTTTCTCGCTGATGCGATCATCTGAAGCTCTCTCAGCAAGCTCATAATGTATAGTATTGCCTTCAGGACCATTGACTTTGTCCTTTTGTAAATACCTACACAAAGAAAGATGAATTATGATTGACTTCATCGTTATCCGTTTTTTTATGGAAACCATACAGGCCACAGAATGCAACAAAACCTTGTAATTAAAATCCACTGCATTAAACAAATTCACCTTTGCTGAACAAGGAGCTCCAATGCTTGCTTAACATTTCCAAGGATGGGATGACTTGATTCATCATCGCTCAAGCCCATCCTCTTCAATTGGCTCCACAGATTTTCTGCAATACTCCAACAACAAGGAGTTCCATCGTGTTAAAAAGACAGAACCACAATTCTCAATTACCCTTGAAAATTGTCAAAATCAGAACCTTATTGCACTCATCTAGTAACTTCAAACTTGTGTAAGCTTACAAGGTGCATAAGTATATATATATATATGTATACAATTTTATCATTATGAAACTAAATTTTCAATCATACCTTCTGGAAATTTTCCACCAGCAAGATGCACAATACTAATTAAGACAAATGTGAATCCAGAGATGTAAGCTGGATTCTATCCTCTTGTATATAATCATAATGTTATTAGGATTGATTTAGTCCATATTTAATCCCTTAATTAAGTAAATTTGTGTTTTACATGATCAAGTCAGTGTGTTTCTTACAGGCTTAAGAGGTGTATCAGAATAAGTAAAAAGTAGGCTTATAATCAAAATTTAGGTGATGTAGTAGTAGCTCTGTCTCTGTCTTCCATTAGATAAAGTTTATGATGATCAAGTATTAAGTTATCGGAAGTGTATGGTTGGAGGAGGGTGGTTTAGAACTGTAAGAAACACACCGACTTGATCATGTAAAAACACAAATTTACAGAATAGTATAGTTATACTACAACACCCTTCACATTATAGACCATAAATTATTCTTAATCAAAGCGGGAAACTGTCCATCTCCTCAGTCCTCACCCCCTCATTCTTTTTCTAAAATGGGGGTGTTTTAATTAATTAAACTTTCAAAGTAAATGATATCACACAGACAAAAGTTGAAATTACTCTCTAGTGACCATGGTGGAGAAAGCGGACAGAGATAACTCGCAATTGGTTGAAATTGACATTTCTTGGAAGGAACATCACAACTCTGGAAGCAATCTCCTTAGCAACATTGAACAGAGTAAACCTACACAAAAGCAACATTTAGTTTAAATAGAAGAGTAATTTGTGTCTATGAAGCCAAAAAAAGGTGTAATATGTATAACTGAATTAGAGGAAAACTAAAGACATAGATCTACCTACCCATCATGCGGTGAAGCATTGTCTTTAAATCATAAGTCACACCTTAACATAATCGGGTCCCCCAAGGAGGAGATAGGAAAACAATGTCACCTACAAGACAATATAGTTTGTCATCAACTATCCCAAAAGTATAAGCGGTTTGCCAAATGTGCTAATTCTAAGTTCTAATGACTACAACATGTAGATTTATGGCATTGACCTCCAAAACAAAAAAAAAGCAGAAAAACATGTCATTGACTTAAGTTTTATCCTCATAAAGAAAACATTTAAATGAAGACTGAGCATTTCTAGTCTCTATCATTGGAAGGTGAATGTACTATGAGAGCATGAGTTCTTCAAACAACACTTCATAAGTTTATATATAGCCAAAGCAACCACGAAGCATTTAAAATTTCAATCATCTATTCATAGAATAGAATGCATAATATATACTCAAGCAAATATGAATTCATAGAATAAAACATTTATAAAAACAAATCAACCAAATATGAAATACAGATTGCTCCATCATAGTTGTGCATATTAGTGGAGCAGAAAATGCTCACTTTGTTGGGAAGAGCGTGTGTCAGGTTTTAGATGAAGGAAAGACCTTTGAAGCTCTCTCTCAATTCATACCCAAACACAGTAGAAAGCTTATCCCTAGCTTCATTGAAAAGCATGTGGCGAATCACTTCTCCAACAAGCTTATCCTTTTCCTAAAAAATCAAATTCAAATCAAACAAAATTGAATGCCCTTGTTCCCAAAGAGTTAGCATCCTTTATAACGGTGAGAAGTGAAAATAAAGGAAGAAGGAACGCACCTCGATTGAAATTCGAATTGGGAGAAATCTTCCATCAGACCGAACCTATTCCAACATCAAACAAATACCCTAAGATTCTTCTTCCCATCGCTTGCCTTTGAACCTATTCCAACATCAAACAAATAATTAATAAATAACAAATACCCTAAGATTTCAGATCTTGAAGATAAAATCGAAAACGTAATAATAAAGAATGAAAAGAAATTATACATGTATCTCGCTACCGCTCCGCTTGAGATCGAGAACTTGAACAACGATCGCAAGAAGATCGATGAAGAAGTCGGACGATGGATTCGCGAGGAGGGTGGAAATGGCGTGCGGGCTAAAAAAAGAGGCGCGACGGAGGGCGATGGATTCGCGAGGATGGAAGGCGAAGAGGGGAAGAGAGGAGAGGAGAAAGCGGAGCGTGTGTTAAAAGAAGAGAAGATAGATCGGTTGAGAGAGAGAGAGAGAGAGAGAGATGCGTTGTGAGAGAGGAAACGAACGGGCCAAAAAAAATTAAAACAAATACTCAGCGTTTCTAAAAAACGCTGAATATGTGGTTTTTCGTTCTAATACGCACGTGGCGTTTTCTAAAAACGCTGATTATTTGGCTTTCTCGTCCTCTCTATACGCAGCGTTTCCTCAAAAACGCTGATTATTTGGCTTTCTCCTCCTCTCTATACGTAGCGTTTCCTCAAAAACGCTGATTATTTGGCTTTCTCGTCCTCTCTATACGCAGCGTTTGCTGAAAAACGCTGGGTATTTTCCTATCTCGTCCTCTCTATACGCAGCGTTTATTAAAAAACGCTGGTTATGTGCAATCTCTTCCTCTCTATACGCAGCGTTTATTAAAAAACGCTGGGTATGTGGCGCTCTTTTTTAGCCATTCTGGCGTAGTGGTAACTAATCTTTTGTTTTATAGACTCCCTAACAACCAAACTTAATTGATTGCGAGTACTATGTAATGAAGTTTATGAAGGACATCATCACTCACAATCAAATGGAAATCCCAATCCATGTATATAATTTCATAGTTGTTATGAAAATAACCAAAACTATAGAAAGGAGAAATATGAAGAAGATAAGAACATGAACAAATATGAAAGATGAGAGTATTTCTATTCACTTCAAGTGTACATACACATAGGAGATAGCCATATTTATAAGGTGAGAATAGGGAAAGTGATTAGTCAATAATAAAAATCCACTAATGACTTGATGGAGGGAGACTAATGGACATCCAATATAATAATATTCATAACACTCCCCCTTGGATGTCCATCGAGGATATGCCTCATTAAAAACCTTACTAGAAAAAACCAAAGTGGGATAAAAATCTAGTGAAGGAAAATAGTACAATATCACATCGATGGGAGGCGCCTCGTTAAAAACCTTTTCAGTAAAACCCTGTGGGACAAAACCATGGAAAAGGGAAAAAGAGTGCAGTTTTTCTCCCCCTGATTGAATCATCACTAAAGAATATGAATTTCAATATTTAGAGTTTCTCCTTGAGTGCATATGGAACAATTACTTCATTGTCACTTGTGATTGTATCCTCTTTTAATGGAACTTTGCGATCATTATTATCTTCAAAACATCTTCCTTGAACTGTTGGCATTTGGACATGAAATGAAGAAGCAAGAACCATAGATTGTTTTATAGATCAAAAAGATATTTCAGTGTCACCATATGTAGATAATAGCTGACTTGTAATCTGACTTGATCTAGATCAGAAAAATACTGTATATCTGCATGGTTAATTTGTGTAACATACATAAAAATGATTTATTCATTACAATAGCCAAACATAAATATGCATCTTACCCCTTTTCAGATGCATTTTGGTTTGTGATATGCATGCATGCTTTTATAGTCTTTTCGAGACTAAGATATTTTATATATTCTTACCACACAACTCATGTAGTCAATATGAATAATTTCTGCAGATCAATATGAGTCATTTTTTTCAAAAGAAAGATTTTTCTTTGCATCTTGAATCCTTCTAGGATTTTCCATGTAGAGGTCAACTACAGGTTCAACCTCAAAAATCTATCAGATATAATTTGAGGTCATTCATCTAGAGCTCTTTCTTTGAGTAATCTATAATTTTGGAATTCTCTTCAGGAGTTCCAATAATAGGAAACTATAGCAAATTCATGTATTGATATTTTCATATAAATCAATGGACCGAGTGGTGTCATTTTTATATCCCTCGTTTAGAATATAAATTGAGATGATTATACCACATGTGTTCAAATTATATCATCTCATAGTGGTACTGATTCAATTTGTGTAATCATCTCGAGAATCCAAAAAATGTGCACTAGAATATTAAATCCTTTGGGGATCTTTAAATAATTATGACTATCAACAAATAAGTTGTAGCAATATTCAACTTGTGAAAATTGAGCTCTTCATGTGCTACAAGGCTAATTAAATAATGAAAAAGTACTCGTGATCCACCCTTGAGAAACATGTCGAGCTTTGTATCTCACAATTTAATCATTCTCATTCTGCTTCAATTTCATCTTTCAATTTTGGCCAATTCACATTGTCTACAATCTTTAGTAGACTTTGGTTCATGATCCTCACTATCATTTATCACATTTAGCGCTATATTATATGTAAAAACATCGTCAACGTTGACTTTGTTTCGGTTCCATTGTATTTCATTTTGATATAATTCATTGAGATCTCTTTAATTTGATAACTTTTCTGCAGTACTGATCGGTTCTTCTCCGGCTCAGTAATGTCAATTATGTCTGAATACTCTTTTAGAGTTTCTATATCCTCGCTTGGACCATTTTTTTAGCTCCTTTTGTTGCTCGAGGATTTTTATCTTTGGAACCGTTTGGTCTACCATGCTTGGTAAGTGTTGTTGAGACTAATTTGCAATATTAGATTGTCCAACAGGACATCCATTCTATTGGAGCATTAGCGGTGATATATATGATTTGGTCACACCTTTTGGATCAGTAAAAGCATTTGGTAGACAATTTGCTAAGCTTTGCAATTGAATTATCTTTTGAACTTCTAGTTCACATTGTTTAGTTTGAGGATCAATATGAGATAATGATAATTCATTCCAACTGATCTCCTTTTTTTTTCAGCTGCTTATTCTCTCCCCCTAATGTTGGGAAATCTAATTCTTCAAATGATAATCATCAGACTGGACTATAAACAAGTCTCCAATTGTTGGCTCAAGATACTATATTATACATGGAGATTTATATCTAATATATATTTCCAAAATTCTTTTAGAACCCATCATATTGCATTGCACATCCAAAAATATTAAGATGAGAAATATTAAGTTCGTGACCAAAAACCAAATGTAAAGGGGAAGAGTTGTGATAACTTGTTGGCTTGATGCGAATCAATATTATAGCATGTAAAATTGCATGTTCCCCAAGTAGAAATTAGAACTTCTTATCTCATAAGTATTGGTCATGTAATTAACTTTAGACGTCTAAAGAATGGTTCTTCAAGACCATTTTATGAATGAACGTATGACATTTGATATCCAATATCAATTATAATAGTCATACAATACTTATCATATGCTTTCAAGGTGATTCACATAATGACCTCTTACTCAAATTAGTTGAGCAAACAATCTCACAAACTTCCGGTTGTGAGTTGACGACAAATATATATAATATATATGTGGTCGTCTAGTTGATGCATCAATTAAAACCACAAATATCTAAATGGTCAACGTGATTAGTGTACTTGTTTACAAATATCACCTTATATCAGCTCTTGAAATATGAGAGACTTATTATTCTCAAATTGTCAATTTCCTTTGGGAATTAGTGAACACAAAAATTAGTAGATTGAAGAAACTACTAGCTCTTCAATACAAGTTCACATAGAAATTTTAACCATTATTCGCATCATAATATACTCGGATGGCCCAACCGATCTTGCCAACAACCAAATTATTATGATATGTAAACTTCTGGTTTACAATAACATGTGTTTCAATTGCACATATATAAGTGTAGTACAAATCAGAGGAAAAAGTAGACAATTTTTCCACTACACTTATTTTATCAAAGTATGTCTCGTTATTTAAAAATATTTCATATCTCCTTGATCTCCCATTTCAATATGATTTCTATTTATATGCATATATTTGAAACTTAATAAATTTCTACGAGACTTAGGGGAATATAATGCATTCTCAATCTATAAATTGTGTTCCCCCGGATAACAGTATATTAGCTCTTCCGGAACCTTCAATTATATTTGAAGAGACAGATACTGTACTAACTTCGGTTTCTCGCTTCACTAAATAGGAGAAATATTTGTTTTTATCCTTTAAAATTATATGGGTAGTTCCACTATTAGCGAAACACATTTCTCCAATATTGATGCTAGTGTCAATACTCATTTTATCCTAAAAGATAACATAAATATGATAAAAGATTGACATGACAAAATTAAGTCTCTACAATATTATATGCCTACAAAGATCAAAATTTTGGAGCTGCATAAAATACAATTTCTCGAAGGAAAAAAAATAGCAGTAGAAATTTATATTTACTAAGCAAATATACAAATTCTTTTGAACATAAAAGTGTCTAGTTCTCTAGGATCTAGTCATCAATCAATTCTTCTTATTCCCTTTTTTTTTCATGCAATATTTTTATTTGGAATTCCAAGCAAAAGAAAGAAGAAAAATTACATTTTTCCATAAGATACTAAACCACTATCAGGAATAACAAAGGTCACAATCACAAATGATACAAACGGCATTTAAATAAGATAACGATAATATTTACCACATCAATGATCATCACCACAACTTTTCTTGTACCAAAACTATAATGTGAGTCATTCACTACAGGAATGAACTTCAATTCATTGAGTGGTTTGTGCGTATTCTTTACAATCACCATATCACATAATCTTGATTCATAATATTTTTCTGAAAATGTTTTCTCATTTTGCTAATTCATGAGAATATTTGAGACATAAATTATATGTCAATTCTATTGATTTCCTTTTCTTCAAAACATACTAAGGTCAAATAAATCTTATAGATTACAATCATCGTGTAAAAGTCGACTTCTTCAGGAACTCGATGACAAATCTCTCATATATGATGATCAAAGGAAAATATATTTTCTAATCAATTGTTCTTTAAGAACTATACCACAAATTTTAAACATTGACGAAAAATAATCGTGCTTAGGGCAATCCTCTGCAGGATGCTTTAATACAAAGTTATTTTTCTTTGAGTTCTTCAAGAACTATCACAAATCTTCATAAACAATGATAAAGAAAACAAATCTTTATGCAATCCTACAAGGATACTATATTACCAAATCATTAGTTCTTCAGGAACTATAACACAATACTTCTTCAATAATTATCAAGAAAAAACTATACTATGACCAATCCTTCAGGGATGTTTCGATATTAAATTTCAAAGTTATTTAGGGAACTATATCATAAACAATGATACAGAGAAACAATTATTTGTGCAATCCTTCAGGGATGCTTGGATAATGGATTTATTGTTCTTCAGGAACTATAATATCACAAAGTTATCAACAATGGTAAATAAATATAAAATGAGATATAACATAAAAAGAGATAAAACATAAACAAGATCAAAATAAAAAAAATAGCAAAAGATCATGATTAAAAGATAGTGAGAAGAAGAAGGAGAAGAACAAGAGTAAGAGGAAACTAGATCAAGAAGAATATAATGTGTTATAAAGGATATGTGTTGATACGTATTACCTTAGGAGAAGATAGATCAAGAAGAAAACTTATTCTTGTAATAGATCCTCAAGATGATTATGTCATCAATCATATGGTAGAGCTTCATGCTGATAACGTGTTATGAAAATAACCAAAACTATAGAAAGGAGAAATATGAAGAATATAAGAACATGAACAAATATGAAAGATGAGAGTATTTCTATTCACTTCAAGTGTACATACACATAGGAGATAGCCATATTTATAGGGTGAGAATAGGGAAAGTGATTAGTCAATAATAAAATCCACTAATGACTTGATGGAGGGAGACTAATGGACATCCAATATAATAATATTCATAACAATAGTTTGTTATTTGACAAGTAATATGTAGTAATTTTGATGTATTCCTAACTTCATTTTATTTTATTTTTCAGTATTTTCCTGGATATCCGTTTGGAACTCCATTTTCTGATGAGGAACTTATGGAGGTCAAAGAAGACTGGTGTCGTCATGTTACCGGTTTGATTCATGCAAAATCGAAATTGATGTAATTTTTGTAGTACCTCATATTGGATATGTTGTAATTTTTTTTGTTGTCTATGTTGACATTCATCTTTTGGTGTATGATGATTTATGTAATTTTGGTGGATTTATAAATTACTTTGAATTTGATTTGAAATAGGGTTTTTGATTTGGAATTTGTTGTTGGTTTGCTAGTTGTTGGTTTGTTGGTTGATGATTATGAGCAGAGAGTTAGGAAATGGTAATAGAGAAGAAACGAAATAAAAAAAAAAATGCATAGGTAGCGCTTTGTTTAAAAGGCGCTACTAATGGTACTAGCGCATCTTGGGATAAGGAGTGCTTGTGCCCAGAAGCGCTACTCTTGAATCTAGGAATAAGGAGCGTTTTCTACAAAAGGCACCCCTTTTGGTCTAAGCGCATCTCATAATAAGGAGCGCTTAGTCTAAAAAGCGCTACTCTTTCCTGTTCATTGGTAGCGCTTTTGGAGCGCTACCTTTGGCTGATTGGCAACAGAAGCGTAAGGTTTAGGAGCGCTACCAAAGGGCCAAAAAAAGCGTTACCTATTGTCTTTTCTGTTGTAGATTGTATAGTTGTAATAAATAGATTATATTACAAAATTAATAGATTATATAGTTGAAATATTTTAATTATATATTGTTTAAGTTTATGATGAATATTTATTTTTATGTTTTTGTTTAAAAGTGATTTTGATTTTTGAAACTTTCTCAACCGAAAACTGAAATTGGTTTTGGTTTTTGAAATTTTTAAAACTCAAAACAGAAACTGGTTTTGGTTTTGAAAATTTCAAAACAGAAAACCACCTCGAACAGGGCCTTAAGTTGTAAGATAGGTTTGATAATTTTACAAGTCCCTAAATAGAATAAAATACAAATGTTCTTAAAATTTATGGAAAAATGCACTTTTGATCCTTTATATTTTTATTAAATTTCAGTTTGGCCATTTTTGTTTTTTTCTTCCTCATTTCGGTCATTTATGTTTCAAATTTGTAACAAAATAACGCTTTTATTTTCTAATCCTTTATTTTTTGAGTAGTTTCAAATTGGTTCTTATCATTTTGGTAAGTTCTTTTTTTTTATAAGCAATGTTAGTAGGGGGGATGAATGTTAGTTTCCGGAGGTTGAACCCGAGAATCCTTCTTGCACTCTTTTTTTATGCACGCCTTCAATATCATTTAGCTCGCTAACTGAGCTATCATTTTATTAAGTTTCAAATCGGTCTTTTATCATTTTAAATGGCAAAATTTTCTGCTTCAATTAACTCAAATCCAAAAAGATAACAACTTTGTTATAAAGTTAATAAAATGATTATTCTTTTTTTGGTAAATAAAGAGGGCTTTCTCCCAAACATGGTTTACTCCGGGGGCGATTTTAGGCCCCACTAGCGCTGCACGCGCCCGGCTCAACTTCTACTTTGTTTGTAAAGCCCCCAACCCAATAGCTGATTTTCTCTATTAAGGATATATAATATATATCTCGTTTGCAAGATGTTTCACAACAAATGGTTCAGCGCAGCGGTAAGATGATCATTGTTTCGTATTTGTGTTGTATTGGGGTCATGAGTTCGAACCTCAACTTTCTTAAATTTTGCAATGCTTCGTTTTTTATTATTTTTCAAAGATAGTAGCGGTGAGGTGGGATGTATGTGTGTTGCAATCAAAATGTTTTTTACAATATTTGTTAATTGTTTTGCATTTATTTTTGGTGACAATATATATTTTCATAGTATAAAATAAATTCAATCGTATTTATGATTAAAAAAAAGTTACCTTTTTGAAAAACACAAATTTTTTAATTTATTAACCAAGGCACTATATTTTGTCAAAAAATTGAGTATTTTATGTCATATGTCAATTGGCGGGAACTTTTCTTGCTCAGGCTCTAGAAAAATCCTAGCTTCGCCACTGGTTTACTCTATTTCAAAGTTGAAACATAAATGACTAGACCAATCCAATCCACAAACAATCCACGGGTGTGATCGAGCGGTTGGGTCTCATCCTCCCTTAACCAAGTGACGAAGGTTTGATCATCGCCTTGGGTATAGAACCGTTTTAAATTCCTGGGTCAGCTGTCCCAGTTGAAGCCTCCAATCCAACAAGGGGAATTAGTCACTGCATATGACGACATTTGACGGTGGATACTATAATCTCGACAAAAAAAATCCAATCCACAAACACCTTAATTAAACCACAACTTAAAGAGAGGAACCGGTTTAAGAAAACCCGGTCCAGTCCAATCGGACCATTCCAGCCTGTTTGTAAAAATCAAATGCTATGAACACCGCGTTCACCAGTTGTATTGTACTCTCTCTCTCTCTCTTCCCTTCCCTACTTCACTCTCTCTCTCTCTCTCTCTCTCTCACTCTCAGCCCTTCCAATGGCTTCTTCCAAGGTGAGTTTGCTTCCACTTCCATGCAATTTTTCCCTATACCTACTTCTTTCCCTTTTCTATTTGTTACTTGCTGAATTCATTCCTTGATCCTTTTCCTTTCAGGACAACAATCGGGATTCTTTTGGATCAAAAAGGTCTCGAAATGATGGTAATTATCATCTTCGTTCTGCACCAACTAGCTCCATGTTTTTCTTTATTTAAAATCTCAGTAGCAACAATCTTATCATGATTTTGAGTTTTAAGCACTGTTTTAAATTGATCGTGGTTGCAGTTACGGTTATAATCCTTAAAATTGGGTATAGTTGTTGACAAATATAATTGCAGATACTTTTCAATTTTCAATATCATGGCCGAAAATGCTCTTGCAGATTGCAATTTAAAACCATGAATTTTTGAATTTGAAATTATGTACTATGTGAATTGCTTCACATTTGTAGTTTTGTTGTTTTTAATTACTTGCTTGCATTTAAACTGAGAAAGGTTATGCAAAGGGGATTTTCTTTACTGGTTGTCAGGATGTTGAGAAAAATTACAGTAATAGGGTTTATGATCTGTGGAAAACACTACTTTTTTTTTTGTTCACAGGCATTTTGTAATTTTCTGTGCTTGATTGAATTTTAAATTAAAATGCTAAGAGGATATTTGTTTCTGATGATCAGTTTCACATAAAGATGGAGACTGGACTTGCCCTAATTGTGGCAACTTAAACTTTTCTTTTAGAACTGTTTGCAATCGAGGACATTGTGGTGCTCCAAGACCATCTTTCAATCCGGTAACTGCTTCTTTTCTTGATTTTGATTTCATTTGAAGCTTTTCCTTTGTGAATGGACAACTTGATTTGAAAAAGGCATCCTAAAAGATTTTGATCTTTCTAGATTTTCTGAGAATTTGGCTTTTAGTAGAGTGCAATGGTACTCTTTAATTCAGTGTAACAAAATGAAGAAAATTGTAATTTTTTTGTTATATGCTATGCAACTTTTGATTTTGGCGAGTGATTAACTGTGTGGTTTCTACAGCCGACCCAAGTTATGAGCCCATATAGAAATGATCATCCTCAGTTCTACTATGGAGGTGTTGGGGCTCCTCCTCAACTATATGGTATGCCAAGAAGTTTTGGATCACCCATACCACATTCTCCTCTACGGTATGATTATGGTCTCTATCCTAGGCCTCGCGTGTCATATAGTCCGGTACCCTCATTCCCACCGGGAAGTTTTGGAGGTACTCTCTCAATCTCAGCAACTATATCTGTAACTTCTTTATAAGCTGCTTTCCCCCCTCTTTTCCTCTATTTGATATTATCAGCATTACTCATGCACGCTAAGATAACTTCAAGTAGAATCTCATGCTTGCCAAGAAACCTATCGGGCTTAAGATAGGATTCTAATTCTTAAGATAAAAGGTTGCTTTAACAGTATTGAACCGTATTATTGTACCTTAATTTTACCCATGACATCATGATGTTAAGAATTTCAACGCACCTGTTTTTTGTACCTATGATAACCAAGTTATTGTTGAATCAGGTATTCCTTATAGTCCAAGGCCTACAATCAATCCTTATGGTTATGGCTTTCAAGGTCCTCCTCCATGGGACACAGGATTAATAGCAGATAATTTTGCATCTCGGAAACGTCGAGGAGGTGTTTAGATGATTTTTTACTTCTTGATTCTCTTCTCATTCAAACCTCCATTCTGTTATTCCTTTTGTTTTTTTGGTCATCTATGTTTTCTGGTCTTTTGTTGTAAGTGTGGTTCTTACTTGTATTTTAGTTTTTAGATTATGATAGTAACTTTCTTCATGTCCTCTCTCATATGTCATTCTGAGTATATGAAATAGGAGAGAGGAAAGTACAATAGATCTAGAGGGGGTGAGGATAAGGCATATTTAAAAGTTGGTGAAAGCTAAACCAAACCGGAAGTCCGGAACTAATGGAAAAGTAAAGAAGGAAACCGAAATATTTCGCAAAGGTAGCCTTATCACTCTGCATATTAGAAGATTGATGCTAACTCTGTAATCTAGTGAATTTAAGGGTAACGAGACACCCTCAAAGATGTGTGTTCTGCTTTTTCCAAATGAGAACTGACAAATGTTGGCATAAGGTCTGTTGCTCAAATAATAAACAGAAATCAAAGGCAGATATCTGTTGCTCCATTAATTACAATATTTGTGAATACTCGGTTCTCTGTTGTCATAAGATTTCTGAGGATCTGTTTTTCTCTGTCAAAGACTAGATCAGCAGTCAATGTCGGCTTAGCAGTTATAATATAGCTTATGAGAAAGACACTACTTTCTTGGTTCCTCTTTGCATAATTTTTCAGGTCAAGAAGCAAATTTCTATGTGAATGCTGACCTTTTATCATATTAGGATTTAGGAGATAAAATGAAAAGTTGAAATTTTACCCTAAACTAAGTGCGAACATAAACAGTAGTTAAGGTGGATTTAGAATTTGATACTTACTATAATTATTTGTGATTTGCTACCAACTAGCCTCTATTTAGTATACCTGTTTTCTATTCTACAGTTGGTCTTGTGGCCCTTTTCAATTTTATTTTTTTTACATTTATATGGAGCCTTGCATTAACATGACTTAAATATCTTCATGTGTCGACGAAGACTACAAAAATAAAATCATCCTCCTATTTTGAATTGTCTATGCAGGTCCTGATGGTTTATCTGAAGGGGACTGGATCTGTCCTAAATGTGACAATGTTAACTTTGCCTTCAGAACCGCTTGCAACATGAAGCATTGTGGAGCTGCTAGACCTGTGAGTCTTTTAATTTATGTTTTTCAATGCTTTGATGATCATTTTAGTTATATGAACAAATTTTGAACATGTAAGAGGAATTCTTTATTTCCTAAGATTAAACTTTAGTCAGTGATTGTGATGTATGTTGTTGATTTTTTTTTTTTCATGTTTGACTGAAGGGCCAAAGTCAACCAAATACAAGTATTCCTGAAGGTAGCTGGAATTGTAAAAAATGTGGGAACCTGAACTATCCCTTTAGAAATGTATGCAACAAGAAAGGATGTGGAAGTGAGAAAACAGCCTCTGCAAACTAATATCACAATCACAACATTGTGTATATACATCTGTGAGCTGTCCAAGGGAAAAGTTTTGGATTAGGAATAGGGAGCTAGACAGACAGCTGTGCATGAAGAGTTTCCTTGGGGATATTTTTGGTCTGGTTGTTCATGACAATTTTTTTTTAATGCTATTTCATTTTATATGAAAAAAGATGTTAAGAATTAAGCTGAATGGGATCATTAGACATTTGGATTCTTATGGCAATAATTGCTAGGATATTTTTTTCAAATTCATTTAGTCATCTTGTTATTTTTTTTTGACCCAATTCTTGTTATTTTTTTGGTAGTTACATAATCATTTATTCCCTTAGTTATATCCTGAAAAAGCAATCTGATTTCATATGCCTAGTGATTCCTTTGAACTGGTTTTTCAATTATAATTAGGTGTTGCTAATGATATTCTTATACAAATTTCCTTTAACCATGTTTAGACCTATGTTAATTATTATAATACACTCAATAGAATGTGATTATTGTTTAGTTTCTAAAGAGTCTTTCATCTCAGTAGTGATTATTTAGCAAGCAACTTGTTATATATAGGTACAATAAAAGCCATGGATAACTTCAAAGAAATTTTGAAAGTCATCTCCCATGTCTTTTCCAACAGAAATCAACTCTACATTTTTAATAATTCAATTACTAACACTAGAGGGAAACCATTTTTTTATGTATTTAATTGAAGTTTTGTGTGTTTTTTGTGATCTTTTGACTTTTTTGGATGTTGTCATCTGTATGTTTCTTGCATAAAGAACATTAGCATACAACATAAAATAGATGAACATTAGCATACAACATTATTGTTTGGGAAGTGTTATATTGATTGTATCATTGCATGAGTTTTTTTTCTACCTAGGTTTAGGCACCAATTAGACGCCAGTTATCATCTTGTTCATTTTTCTTTTTTGTACTTCACACTAGTTTCAACACAATGAAAGCGGAACATATTGGAATTATCATTTCTTCCAATTCCATTTGGAATGAAATATTGCTCAGCTTGATCCTATTCTATATTCTATATATCCCTTTGGAGGTCTATAGATACACCAAAAAATTATCACATTAAAATAATATTTGAGTTATTCACACAACATCCATCAAACTCAAAAACATTTGAAGAAAGGAAAGTATTACAAATTGTCATAGTGGATTGTAGAAAGCACGTACCGGTATACTCTTAACTATACACTCGAAGGACACTTGGGGTGAGATGACAAAAATTCTTCCAACTTTATAAAGGTTTTGAGTTCGATTCAAGTTTAGAAATTTCTAAACTTGAAGTAGAGTTTTACCGTTCATGTGATCCTACTCAACTCAAAATATTAGTATCCATAATTGCAAGAGGGGGATATCGGGTTAAAAATAAAAAAAAAGAAGTAAAAAAGGGCTATTTTTTATTTTTACCAAAGAAAAGTCATATCATTTCACTAATAAGAATGTTTGTAATACAGGTTGGACTGTAATGATGAATCTGAGAGCTAGCGTACAATTTTGATGCTCTAGCAAGAGAGTGAGCAACAAGATTAGCTTGTCTTCTAATATAGCTAACCTTATAGCTTTCGTGTAATGATAAAATAGAATTACATTGGGATAAAATAATGCCTAGATCGTTATTAAGCTTAGACCTATTATTGACGCCATTTACTACGGATTGACAATCTAGCTCAATAAAGACAACGCTCATGTGAAGCTCATGCACCCAGAGTAACGCCTGCAGTAAGCCCACAACTTTTGCTTCTTCCGGAATTAGCCTGCCTTGGAACTACATAGTTTTTGCAGATATAAAAGCACTTGTCTCATCGCGAATGCATAGTCCCGCGCCAACCTTGTTTTCCTGAGTGTAAAAGGGGCTATTATTATACAATAAACTTAAATATTTTGAGCTTATACAACAAAAAAAAACAATTTGAGGCTTAATATTCCCAAAGAAATGCTTTATCCATCATTAGCCCTATAATGTATCAACTTTATTATATATATATATGCGGTTGCATACAATCAACGCATGTCAGTCTGTTCTTTTCGACAAGGTTGAATAAACCTGGATCATGCCTTCCTCATGGATTGTGATTCTATGTAACACATTATTGTACTTGGCACTTTGCATTAGCAAATTTAAAAGCATCATCTTAGTTTGTTGTTCATTCAATGCCAGTGTTAGCAAATATTTGCATTCATCTAGGGTTATTTGACCATACAGGAAGTTCAATACATGTATTTGTATAGGACTCTTCAACCATGCATATCTTAAAGCTGAACAATATATACATAGAGTCAAAGATTCTATTCAATGAATCCACTTCTTATGATAAAAACTTCTAATAATGCATTCTTTAGATTTCTTCATGACATGCTTAGATATTTGTTGGTAGGAATAATGCTGCAACTAAGAAGAACAAACAAACATAGAAAACATAGGTTTAAATAATTGTAAACAATATGTAAAATAAGGAACAAAGGAGAAGATGAACTCATATCGCACAAGACTCCAAGGCGTGTGTAAACACTAAGCTTTAGGTTTGATTCGTCCCACCAACTACTCTAGATTGGATGCAATAGGATGACCAGTAAATCCTCTTCAAGATACAGTAGAGTTCCTTGATATGATTCTTACACCCACACCAAATGTATCGTCAATAGTATTTTGCAGAACAATAGTTTCCGAACCTCAATTTGCACATAAGAGAAGAAATGAAATGATTCGAAATGATGAATTTGATAGAGTTTTTACTTAGACACGTGAAAAATCTAATATTTCTACTTGTAAAGTTATTCTATATATAGAGCAACTAATACCATTTGCTGAAGAGAGGTGTCTCCCCGGCCATATGGAGTCACAACCTATTGACAATTGTCACGCTCATCCATAAATGAGTGCATCTCTTCACTAAATATATTTAAATGAATAGATACAATGTTCATGAAAAAACACAACCACAACATAAGTGAAAGCCACCGAATGACACACCTTTAGAATATGAAACATTGTGTTTCTATTTCATTTTGGTGTTCTTGGATTATTTTAGAAATCCCCAATATTAACGTTCATTTGGAGAGCCTGCAAAACTTAGAAAAATATATTTCTCAGTAATTTTGCTTGCACACCTTATAGATGAGTTTCAAGAGGAAAGTATTGTGGAGAAGATACAAAATAGGATGCGAAGCCCTGTCTTAAAGAGTGTCAAATGTATCTATAAGACCTAGCACAACTAGTTGTTAATTAGGGAGAATATTTTTTGTGATTACTTGGACTTGAACTCAATATTACTTAGCGATTTTCACAAAATAGTCGATGGCATTGGTGTGTCGATTACTTGGACTTGAACTCAAGATTACTTAGCGATTTGAAACGACTATTCTGTGTAAATCACCTTAAAACGATGACTATTTTGAAACGGAGGGAGTGCAAAAGAGAGTATTTTGGTATTTAACTTACACAAATTAATAATACTTTAATTTGTGTGTAAATAGCCAAATTTACCAAAATTGAGGAATAGAAAGAGTAATAAACTGTTTTTTTTGTATAAATCGGGTATCCTCTGCGCGCGACTGCAGAGACTAATCTCTCGAGCCGGGTAAAACCACAATGGGCAGTAAAGCTCTCCCTCAAGAGATTTAACACTGCTGGATGCCCAAGGCTGGGTTCGATCCCAAGACCTTGGTTAAAACTAACATAGTGTTTCCTAAGCAACAATACCAGTAACCCACACATTAGCACACAAGAATGAAGTTAGAATTTGGATATTGGATTGTAGTGACCGGATCAAATGGTATTTAAAAAATTGTTATAGGTATGTTTGTCACTCACAAAGTACATATAACAGAATAACAAGTACGGTTGGAATATTAATTTAATTAATTTATCAACATGCTATTGCTAAGGAACTTTGGATCCTAAGGTAATTAAATATATATAGCTGATATATATATATATATATTGAATAAAGAATTATCTGCATACTAATTCTGGAGTACATGCACATATATCTATCTGTCTCTTTTCTAACTTTGTATATTCTTATAGTTTTTATCATTCTTGTTATTCTTAGAACAACATGTGGTGCATTGTTCTCTCTTTCATTCTCTCTTTCTATACATGTATATATACATATATTTCTATGTATGTCATCCTCCTGAAATTTTGACATTATCATCCCTTATGCAAAGGAGAACTATTTCAGTTTGAAAGAGTGTTTTGAAGATTTGTAGAGACTATCAATTTGGTGTAATGTTCACAACTTTATTAGCATCATACTACATAACACTAAAATCTTAGTTTACATCAACATTTTTGGGTTTAAACTCAATATCCAATGGTTTATCCGTAAGGCCTAGCACAACTAGCAAAATCGATATTGTTAGTCTTTATATTTTTCGTGGTTACTTGAGTTTGAACTCGGGATCTCCACTTTGCGTGTACGAGTTTGCAGATGCTACTTACTACTTTGTTTGTTTTCTTTAACAATAATTAATTTCATTGATCTGCATTTAAGTGATTCTAATTTTGATTCAGAGCTCAAAAGTGTATATATTCTCTTGCTGTGATTCAGAAAAGAAAAACAATGGTAGAGGCTACCATGTCACTTGAGGCTGTTATACAGGAAGCCGTTGATCTGGTATGTGAATTAACTAATACAAAATACATTCATGGCATGCTCAGTTATACAATATCTTCTAAGTTTTACTTATTTATAGCATGCTCTGTCTGCGTAGCATATATATTTCATTCCTCCTTCAATATTTATAGCATATATATATATATATATATATATATATATATATATATATATATATATATATATATATGACATTTGTTAAACTTGTAATTTGTGGTATGTAGGAGAATATTCCTCTTGAGGAGGTTTTTGATAGTCTTAAATGCACAAGACAAGGTTTAAGCTCTGACCAAGTGCAAGAGAGGCTAGACTTGTTTGGATACAATAAACTTGAAGAAAAGAAGGTTAAATCCAAACTTCAATGCTTATAGTTTCTTATTTCCTTATCAAATTTTTTCTTAAATTTCTCAATATATAATATTTTCTGTAATTTTATGTCTATGTACAGGAAAGTAAAATATTGAAGTTTTTGGGGTTTATGTGGAATCCTCTATCATGGGTTATGGAAGCTGCTGCTATCATGGCCATTTTTATGACACAGGGAGGGGTAAGTTTAACTTAGAAGAAACTTTTTTTTTTTTCTAATAACCCTTTTGTTAATTTAACTTGTAAGTTACAAATATTGTAACATGTTTATATTGAAAAGTCATGTTTCAAAATCAATAAGTCAATTTTTCCTTTTCTGAGAACTCATCATGAAGCAAATTTAATATAAAAACTGCTTTGTTTCTGCAGAAAAAATCTCCGGATTATCAAGATTTTGTTGGCATAATTATTTTGCTAGTTATAAACTCTACCATAAGTTTCATAGAAGAAAATAATGCTGGTAATGCAGCTGCTTCCCTTATGGCAAGATTGGCTCCAAAAGCAAAGGTTCTTCTTCTCTTCATCAATCATTAATTTAACATCAATTTTCTATGTTTCTGATTTCATTTCATTTCAAGTTTCTCTTCCAATGTCTTTGTTATCTAGTCTTTTTCACAGTTCCATTGACTTCTAATTTATGTAGCACGGACACTTTAAGTTGAAGACGTGTTCGGTCTCTGACACGTTTCAAGTCAGACACCGATACTGACACTAATACTTCAAATACTTCCATTTTTCGATTTAAAACTGGTGTCTATGTGTCGATGTCGGTTTAGGTGTCCGTGTTCATATCGTGTCGATGTTTCATAGCTTCTAATTATATTTACATGTATAGGTACTTCGTGTCTGGTGTTCATGTCAGTGTCAGTTTCGTGTCGGGTCTTCATGTCAGTGTTAGACACCGATAGTGACAATTCAAATAGTTCAGTTTTTCAAATAAAACGGGTGCCTATATGTCAGTGTCAATTTCGTGTCTGGTGTTCGTGTCTCTGGTGCTTCATAGCTTCTAATTATATTTACATGCATAGGTACTCCGCGATGGAAAATGGAGTGAAGAAGATGCCTCAGTGTTGGTCCCTGGAGACATAGTTAGCATCAAGTTGGGTGATATCATTCCTGCTGATGCACATCTCCTTGTAGGAGATCCTTTGAAAATTGATCTGGTGAAATAATATAACATTTTTAATCACATTTCATTTATGTTTAGAAACATTTTATCGCTTCTTCAATTTATAATATCACATATTATACATAGATGATATGAGACATTCCAATGTGGCATTCATGACCCTCTTGTGTATTGTATTTTAGTCTGCTCTTACTGGAGAATCACTTCCTGTGACAAAACATGGTGGACATGGAGTATATTCAGGTTCAACTTGCAAACAAGGAGAAATTGAAGCTGTAGTTATTGCAACTGGAGTTCACACATTTTTGGGAAAGCAGCTCCTCTTGTTGAAAATACAACACATGTTGGACCTTGCAGTATTGTAGTTATGTACCTTGCAGTGATTGTAGAGACCTGCAGTTGGTAGGTGTTCTCTTTGTGCAAGTTACGCACAAAACGAGCTCCCAGTACGCAAAGCTACTCGGACGCTCAAGTCGGTATTGAGAATAGCTGAGTGTTGCGGGAAAGAATAGAGTATGTACCTTTTGTGGCTATGCAAGCGGTGATTTATAGAGATCCTTGCTAGCTCGAGTCGTTGGATCGTTCAGTGTGAATCGAGCCGTCGAGGCTTAATGAGTTGGGTCTTGGATGTGGATCCAAGGAATTGGGCTTGTCTTTGACCCATTATGCGTAAGGACCTCATGGTCCAATGTGAGAAGCTAGGTTATGGTTATGGACCTTGGTCGTTGGGCGATTTGGTCCGGGTTTCGCTTAGTGTGCCTCGTGGCCCGATCCGCAACAGAACCTAAAATTGCATTTTTCTCTTAATGAGTTGGGTAATGCTTAGTGACATGACATGATTGTTACAGGTTCTAACATCTATTGGGAATTTCTGCATCTGCTCAATTGCTATTGGGATGATTATTGAAATCATTGTGATATATGGAGTCTATGGTAGGAAATACAGAGTTGGTATTGATAACCTTCTTGTGCTACTAATTGGTGGGATTCCTATTGCAATGCCAACTGTACTTTCTGTTACAATGGCTATTGGTTCTCATAGATTGTCTCAGCAGGTTTGCAAATTAGCTACAATTACACATTAGTTCCAATAATAATAAGAATTTATTATTTTCAAGTTATGATCATGCATCTTGTATCATTTGTAGGGTGCTATAACAAAGAGAATGACTGCCATTGAAGAAATGGCTGGAATGGATGTGTTATGTAGTGACAAAACAGGCACATTAACTCTTAACAAGCTTTCAGTTGACAAGAATATGATTGAGGTTTTCATCTTATATATATTCTTCCTAAGATAAAATTGTATATAACAATTTGGTATATATAAAGATCATGTATATCAAAAGTATGGTAACTTCTCTCTCTCTTTTTTCCCTAACAATCATCAATATCTGTCAGATTTTTGTAAAGGCGTTGACAAGGATATGGTTGTACTTATGGCGCGAGAGGATCGAGGCTAGAGAATCAAGATGCAATTGATTGTGCAATCGTTTCGATGTTGGCAGCCCCAAAGGAGGTACAAATTCATAGTAGCCTTACATGTTACATTTTGTTGTGAAGTACAAAATGTTTATCAATTTGGTAGATGATAGCTTAAAGTAGTATCATATTGACATAACAGAAATATATGAATACATATATATGTATATAGATGTAGAATCCTTTGAAGTAAGTTTCCAACATCTTGTGTAGTTGAATTTGGTTAGTGTGTCTACTAATGGTTATTTTTGGTTTGCAAGGCACGGAATGGAATAAAAGAAGTTCACTTCCTTCCATTCAATCCAACTGATAAAAGAACAGCACTTACATACATTGATGCTAATGGTAATATGCACAGGGTTAGCAAAGGTGCACCAGAGCAGGCTAGTACATAATCCATTTTCACTTTTTAATGCTACCTACTAAAGTAACATTTGTATTTGTATGATCATTGTTTAACTTATCTGATATACTCTGTGTAGATTCTCAATCTTGCACATAACAAAGCAGAAATTGCACAGAGGGTTCATGCAATTATTGACAAGTTCGCAGAATGCGGACTTCGATCTCTTGGAGTCGCTAGACAGGTTTAGTTCCTTTTCTTAATTCTTGATCATCTTGTAAGTGTACCACATGCAGCACCAACACTTCCAGGTTGAATTTTTCCAATGAAAACTACTATCTATGTGTCGTACTGTGTCGGTGCTTCATAGCTACATTGTATATTTATGTTTTTAACAAGTTTCTTTACATATAGGAAGTACCTGAGGGAAATAAAGAAAGTCCGGGAGGACCATGGGAGTTTGTTGGACTTCTCCTCTTTTCGACCCTCCTCGCCATGATAGTGCGAAACAATTAGAAGAGCTCTTGATCTTGGTGTCGGTGTCAAAATGATCACGAGTACGTGTCATTATTATTTGATATTGATGTTTAGGTATTGTAAGTTACGTAACACCGACACCTCGGGTTGAAGACGTGTCTGGTGTCAGACATGTGTCGTGTTAGACACCGATACCGATATTGACACTTCAATTACTTTTACCTTTTAAATTAAAACTGGTGTCTGTGTTTGTGCCTGGTATCCATGTCTGTGTTTGGTGTCTGTGTCGGTGCTTCATAGATCGTAAGAGTTAAATAAGTAAAACACCATGGTCAGATACTGATGCACAAAAATCTTTCAGGTGATCAACTTGCAATAGGTAAAGAAACTGGAAGGCGTCTAGGGATGGGGACTAACATGTATCCTTCTTCATCACTTCTTGGTGAAAGTAAAGATGTACTAGGTGCTATTTCCATTGATGATCTCATTGAGAATGCTGATGGTTTTGCTGGTGTCTTTCCTGGTAAGCCAAGACAGCATTTATCCTTTTTCTTGGTTATCGTGTTATTGGTGCGCCGTATCGATCAGCTTTGTCAGTGACTAATCTATGCCGGGGAATCTGGCTGGCCACGTGTACCCGGCTTTGCTGGTCCATGTGGTTCTCCCCTCCCAATAGAGTTTTTGCCACACTCAGAACTCGAACTGAGACCTTGGGGTGGAATCCGAACCTAGATACTGCTCGGACCAACCCTTATTGATAATATCTTATTTATATCCAATTTCTGATAACAGATATATATGTTTGTTTCAGAGCACAAGTATGAGATTGTGAAGAGGTTACAAGCTAGAAAGCACATTTGTGGAATGACTGGTGATGGAGTGAATGATGCACCTGCTCTAAAGATAGCTGACATAGGTATTGCTGTAGCAGATTCTACAGATGCTGCAAGAAGTGCTGCTGACATAGTTCTCACAGAACCTGGGTTGAGTGTGATCATAAGTGCAGTTTTAACTAGCCGTGCAATTTTCCAGAGAATGAAAAACTACACAGTAATCCCATGTCTAAAAAAGTTTATATTTCTGATTTTTCTTAGTGTGACAACATTTCACAATTTTCACTCTCTTTTCCTTTGCAGATATATGCTGTATCTATCACTATTCGTATTGTGGTAAGCTCTTTTGTGCATATGTATATACATTCAGCAATGAACTGGATTATCATTATCAACCTTTTTCTCATCTTCAATTTGTTTATAATTTTTCAGCTTGGTTTCATGTTACTTAATAGCTTGTGGAGTTTTGACTTCCCCCCCTTTATGGTTCTTATCATTGCCATTCTCAATGATGGTAATATAAGCTACTTTCTACTACCTTAATCTCAAGTCTCCTTAACAACTTTTGGTCTTTCATGAAACATTGTAGTTCTTGTCCTCTGACTTCTTAGCATCCTTATAGGTACCATAATGACAATATCTAAAGATAGAGTTAAGCCTTCTCCAATTCCTGATAGCTGGAAACTTAGTGAAATTTTTGCAACTGGGGTTATTCTTGGCAGCTATCTAGCTCTAATGACAGTGATCTTCTACTGCGATAGTTTCTGAAACAAACTTCTTTCCTGTAAGGATCTTCCTTCATCTTAAAGTCCACTATTTTTGTGTTTTTCTCTTCTTTCATATATGCAATGGTTGATAGGAATGAATCATGATAATATGTTGGGGTAGGACCATTTTGGTGTGAGACACTTCCGACCCGATTTACATGCTCCGGACACTGATGAAATTAAAGAGATGTTGGCTTCTGCTGTTTATCTTCAAGTCAGTACAATAAGTCAAGCTTTAATCTTTGTGACACGTTCAAGGGGTTGGTCTTATGCAGAAAGACCTGGTTCTTTGCTTGTTTGTGCCTTTGTTATTGCCCAGCTGGTATTTCCACTGTTACAAAATCAAATGGACTTTGTATGTGAAAACTCTTCCCATCATTGTTTCATTGCATTGTATTTTCAGGTTGCAACTGTTATATCTGCAACTGCTACTTGGAAAATTGCTGGAATCAGAAGTATAGGTTGGGGTTGGACAGGTGTCATTTGGTTATTCAATACTGTAACTTGTGTTTTTCTTGATCCTTTAAAGTTTGCTGTTCGTTATGGATTGAGTGGAAGGGCTTGGAATCTGGTGGTAAACCAAAGAGTGAGTACTATCACTATGACAGAACTTGTGATAGAATTTAGTGTAGGAAATACATAAAATGGACTTAAATTTTCTAAAGTGTAGCAAATAGCTTATGAGTTTAATAACTATTACCTCTGGTCTACTTTATAAGAGACAATGCATGTATCGGTATAAATATAGAGCGAGATACATCAATTATTCGATGAACCAAAAATCAGACTGTCTCTTAATCATAGTTCATCATATTGACACAGGATAATATATTATAACTTCATAAGACTTGTTGTTGGTTGTTGGACAGACTGCATTTACCAACAAAAATGATTTTGGTAGGGAGGCTGCTGAGCAAAGAACATTGCATGGTCTTCACTCTGCTGAGTCAAAATCCTTTGTAGAGAAGCACAACTATAGAGAAATAAATACAATGGCAGAAGAGGCTAAAAGGAGAGCAGAGTTAACAAGGTTGAGAGAGCTTCACACTCTGAAAGGAAGAGTGGAATCGTTTGCCAAGTTAAGGGGTTTGGACATTGATGCAGTAAATGGGCACTACACTGTCTAAGACATTATGTTATTCATTATCATTACTATGTCATGTGACATTTTCTTTATACCTCTTGTATTATGCCTGTTTCTCGTTTCATATTATAGGCTATATATACTTAAATAATGTATCTGTTGGTTACATTTCCTTGTGCTTTTCACAAAAAACATTGATTGTTTTTTGCTGTTTTTTCTTCTTTCTTTTCTTTGGCTATTTATTGTATTTATTTTATATTATAATAATATGATTATTTATACGAATCACTCTTTTGAAGTTTAAATCTTTTCATTTGTGAACTCTTCCATATCAAAATAATAGAGAAAATAAGTTCTAACTTTGCAAGTTGCCAAGTATTTATAAACATATTAGTATGAGTTTAAATAATTGTATAGAATTCAAAATAATATTTTTTATATTATTAGAGCCAAATATACGTGAGTATTTACGTACCATATATTTTTAAATAATCATAAATTAATTTAATTGTAGCACCCGCCACTTAACTCATATTCCCAAATTTGTTTCTAAAGACTTGGTAGAGATAAAACTTCTGAACATGCAAATCATTGTTGACCAGCCCAAATTAAATGCTATGTCTATTTAGACCGATATAAGACACAGAATCTACACAAGAGAAAGAACACACCAAACTTAAGCCAAGAGTATTATTTTTGAGAAAGTAATCATATTCCTAATAAGCACTCGTCTCCCATGATAAAAGAATTTGTTAGAATTAACAATAAGATTTACTCTCTCACATAGCTCTAGCTCATAAAGTAATTGAATAGTGAGGATCTCTCTGGGCATGCCTTATCTAGCAAGGTCTTCAAATCTACATCTCTTATCTTCTCGAGGAGCTCATTTTCAAGAGACTTGGGCACTTGCTGATGCACATAACATATGTTAGACAACATGAGCAAGCAATTCAGCTAAAGAGTCTCAAAATGGAAGGTCTAACGGAAAAGAATTCACATACCACTTTCAACCATAGTATGTAAGTAGCAGCATGTGTGGCTTGTGCTTGGAAATCCCCAAAATCATCATCAACGAAAGTTGAGGTGTGAAGGAGACATAATTCATTCAGCATAAAGCTGCCTAAGTCATGATACATGCTAGTTGCCTCCTTGGATTGGTAGGAACCATCATCGGAATTGGTTAAAAAGTGATTTATCCAGTACATGGAAAGGAAGCGGCGATGAAGCCATAGAGCCTGTTTAAAATGAGCAACATTGAGATCTAAAAAAACACAGCACTTGCATTAAGAGATTATCTATAAATTGTAACGGATGCTTGTGTTACTTAGTCTACTAATGATGGTGACAAATGATAAATTAAAAAACATACAAAGGCCACTTACCTCTCTGCCCACATAACGCTTTATCAATGTTTCATTCCAATCAAGTTCGTCCTGTCAAACCATAACCGTAAGATACTTTTTTTTTTTTTTTTTGAGATTTAACCGTAAGATACTTACAAGAACTAAACTTGTGAATACTAAAGTTATACAAGGAAGCAAAAATGATCAAGATGATACAATAATGTCAATTCCTTTAGTCCTTGTTTTCCTTTCTAAGTTTCTGTGGAGGAGACATATGCTACCAAATCTTTTTGTAAAGTAACTAGTACATTGAACATTTCATTGATTAAGTTTTTCAAAACCATGTCCGGACTCTGGACATAAACTCTGACTATCAAGACTATCACTTAAAATAGAGAGCACATAGAGACAATAACAAAAGACTATGCATAATAGAAAGTAAATACCACGATCACTCGATCAGTAATTCAGTATCATCAAGATACTAAAGGGTACTCAACAAATGAGCTCCACTTGTCTGGAGAAGCTCACAGATGTTGAAGGATTCCAACTTCATTTTGACTTTTGGTTTTCAATTACATGCTTTTTTTTGTAAGAGTATTTTTTTTTTGGTAAGATTTCAATTAAATGTTTTCATAAGCAATAATGATTTCTACAATAAAGCATAACAAATCGGTCATTTAGTAAAAATATTATATCTTGGGCAGATTTTTGATGAAGTTTCAATGCTTTGTATCAAATTTCCCAATATATGGAACTCAGAGATCTCAAAAACCTGAAAGGCCAGTAACAATTTTTCATGTCCTACTTCACTCATTTTACTACATTTTCTGGCAACAAGCGGAGTACGTAAACAACGAAAACCAAAAGGCTTATCATAAATTGTTGCAACATAAACTACTGATATGTCAGCTAGAAAACAATCAATGGTCACGCTGAAAATAAAGAGTCTATCAGTTCATGTACAATGAATGAAAAAATACATGAATGCTACCTTCAAGGCTTGGACAATATCAGATTTATGACCATAAGATGCAGCTTTTTCCACAAAATTGTGGTCATCCATAAGCTTCTTCAGTAGCCGCTGCAATATGATGGGATTGTCAAGAGTAAAGAACCCTAGCAAAACAATGGGATATTAAACTATGTCTTCTTGCATAAAAGGCGTATAAATCATGGAAAGTATAACCATCTTTATCAGGTTCAAACTACTAAATCAAAACTTACTCTTCGATAATGAAAACAACAATTATCAGCAACATGCAGTGCAGCCCAACTTCTGGATCTCTTCAACTCAGACAGCACCTAAATAAGCACATCTGAAAGTTATAGACTTCATGATAACCATTCATCAAATCAAATCATTGACAAGAACGGTAATACTTTCATGTTGTGATAATTACAACTTGTAATGAATACCTGTTCTTCAGTCATGTATGAGATTAACCAGCAACGGTGATTCCAAGCACGATAGTTCATCTTTGACCTCTGAAAATGAAGGGGGTTAAAAAGAGGGAAATGGGTGTATAACTCAAAAATATGCTGGTTCATTTGATATGTAGTCCCTAATCTCTGCGACCAAAAAGTGGAGCATTATGTAAATAAAGTAAAATCATCAGCAGGTCTGTTGTTTTTTGGCCCTCTAAACTTCTCCCTTCTGTGGGATGTTGTGTTGTAGAATATTCAATATTTGAAATGCAAAATGGATTGAAAGATCAAAGGTATCAAAAACAAATGTAAAATGATATATATGCCTATGTTACAATAAATGTGTGTGTCCCTTGACAAGGTCCCCAGACAACTTAAAAGACAAGCAACAATTATCCTTCATTTGTGTAAGCAAGCCCATCACTTATATATATATATATATATATATATATATATATATATATATATATATATATATATATATATATATATATATATATATATGAACAAAATAAAATCTTTCTAATGTAAAAGTTTGTGTGGTTCCTGTACTGAATTTAGACCTCAGCTATATTTTCCACCAGCTCAGATTCTTTTCCCAAAATCTCTTTAAAATTCGAACAGTTAGCAGAGATTGACTTTATCACCCACCGCCTGGATAAAATACTTTTATGCATTAGATGGCTATTCATGCTCCAAAACCTTAGGATCAATCGATAGTCAAAATTCAAACATATATTGTATTCCTCTAGAAAACATTGATCTTTTTCGTGATGGGGGCATAGCCACAAGAATAAAGTGTAACATATCATACCTATGATTCCAAGCTTGTTCGCTTTTAGGTGAAGATGAGAGCACAAGCTTAGACAGTAGAAGTTCATCTACAAACATTGAGAGCTTCTTCTTCTTGGACACTAATAACTTTCTGCAATATGCACCAAACAAATCTCAAACTCCTAGAACATTTTCACCATTTTTGTACTTGCCTTACAGTTCTTGAATGTCATTTAAAATATATTTAGGCTCTAAAAAATCATAGCAATTAGAAAACTAAATAAAATTAAACTCAAAACACCAAACTGTTATAAAATCACAAGATCTCCACCAAAGTGCACTAATGTATTCTCAAAACCTGTAAATAAAATAAAATTACAAAACAAAATTAATTCAAGAAATACCCATATAGGTATTTTTATACACTTTTGACTCCAGAACAGAATACATAATCACAATAATTAACCCATCATTTATTCGATCAAATCCAGAATACCTAATACAAGGCAACTTATCCATAGAGCACACCCCAATATTCAATATCATACAGCATTTCAGTCTTAGGCTGTGTGGTAATAATTTTTCTTAAACTTGGGAGGCACATTTCAATCACAAAAATGACAAACAATATGGCTCAAGGTCAACAGTTTTATTACCAAATAAAAGGCCATCTGGACACTTGGATGCAGGAAAATGCAATCAAAGAAATCAATTATCGTTAGCAGCTGAAAACAATTTATCAGAATCTCCACTTTATGATGTTGACTTACAAAAACAAATATCAACAGAAAAGAGGATAACCTGCAATTCCAAGCAGTCATAAAATCACAGCTTAGCAGCAGAAGAGACCTGCTGTGTCTCAAAAGTATGCTTTCAAGATGCTCACAGGATGCTGAGGCAGAAAAACAAATTCCAACCTCGTCAGATTTACTGCCACACATATTGTACTGTTTAAATGTAGTCATAAATGCATGTTTAGCAGCTCTATATAATGGTAGAAGAACATGAGTTGATATTCCCAATTTATGATCTCTGTTCCAGAAGTATAGGTTCTCCTGTTTAGAACATGTCTCAGAGCTTGCTATCCTGTCTGCTGAATCATGGATCGCCTCATCAGATAAATTAGTGGAAATGCCCGATTCTTTGTTTAACAAGGAAAACTGGGATGGATGAATAAACCCCAGCTCATCACTGTATCCAAAACCATAAGGGAAAACATATTTACAAGAGGCAAAAAAAATATTAAATCAAGCAACCAAGAATCAAGATTGACCTAAACCAAGGCATTGCTAACAAGCTGTTATTCTGACAATCAAGGTATATCTTACAATATTTTGTATTATTCAGAGTTCTTAAGAATGATCACAAAGATTTACTAAAAAAATCAATATAAGTTTTTACACATACTAAAAATATTATTAAATATCCAGTTTGAAAATCTTAAAGCTAAAAGGGAAGATAGTGTATTGAGTAACAGAAATACGGGTTGAAGACAGTAAGCACATTGTGGCCTCAACACAAACTAAAGAAAATAAAACGTTACAGACAAGAACATTTGTAAAAGAATATAAAAGGTGAGCAGAAGGTCAAGAAAGTACCATGTATGTAACAAGTAACAACATACTAAAACTTCCACGCCACAAGTTTAGATGTGGTTCATCGACTTGATGAACAATATGTTTTATCTCAAAATATCAAGTAGCATGTTATAAAATGAGAAAAGAAAATTATATAGAAATAAGTCAAAACCAAACTCATTCTTGCAATGTGTATATAAAGCCATAAAATAAGACCCGAAACTTATGAGTCATGACAGGTAAAATGGGGTATTCAGAGATAACATTGGCATGAAAGTTTGTACTAGTGAACTGAACAAAAATAACTACCGAGAATAAAAACTAGACAAACCAAAAAGTAAATGGAAATACAATTCGATTATCATTTCCTTTATCTCATCTTGAATTATATCAAAGACACCTAACAAATTTGTCGATTTGGAATAAAGCAATAGTTCACTACCATAAGTTTCAGAATAAAATACAGGGTAAGTACAATATTAGTTTGTGTGTATGAAATCACTAAATCTTACATCAGAGCATCAGATTCAAGGATATCCTCCAATTGATGCAAGAGATCCATATCCTTTCCTTTAGAATTAGACTCTTCACTCATGTCTGATGTTTTGACTGATGCCAAAACGACTTCAAAGAACAAGAGAAAAGCAAAGGAAGGAATTAATTGCCAATTAAATTTTATTATATCTACAAGAGGAACTAAGTCATTGAATTATAAAAGAAACTTCTGCAAAAAATATAGAAAGTCAATAATAACTATCAATCAGACCATTTCATTTAACTGAGTACAGCATCAGCTACAAAGTCCATGACAAACTCTTGCAACCCCAAGGTTAAAACACAAGAACCCTTTTGGATTTACATACTCCCTTTACCTTCTGGATGCATTTAAGAATGAAATTCGCAAACACACTTCCAGTAACATAAACTTCTAGCATTCATTTTCATTGACCACATAGATAAGTTTCAAGAAGAAGATAACTCAAGCACTTTTTTCATACAATTTGAATGCAACGGAAATTAAAAGACCCTAGCTATATACAAGGTTATCCAACAAAAAATAAAACCTCATCATGGAAAATAAACTCTACCAAGTTATTAGTTATTACCCAACCCATGAGTTTAGTGCCAGAAAACCAACAAACTAAGATCATATACCCATTTCTGAATCATTAGGAGACCCATCAGAATCATAATTTCCAACAAAGCTCGGCCACTTGGGCTTTTCATCAAACAGCTCCTATAAAAGTTTTTTTGGCAAGCAAGTCAGATTTCATACTCACATTCTCAAACTAAATGATTTCAGTCACATTTGAACACTACCAATACAATACCTTTATTGTTCAAGGAAGGAGTTGGCATTCCATCAAACAGATAATGAGCAATAAAATAAAACTTAAACAGAATACAAAGCTAACTATAGTTACTATAGTCGTATTACAAACAAAAAGTAAAAAGAAACATAATATTTATAAACACAATCAGAATACATTGATCTTCAAAAATCTATTAAATTTCTTCAATATAATAATGGCAGAAAAATGTACTGAAATCTTTTTTTAAAAAAAAGGAGAATAACAATAGTAATTACCGAAACGAATTGCTGAAAACGTTGATCCAATAGGCTGTAAATCGAACAGAAAATGGTCGGGTTTGCGCGCACGATTAAAGGTTGCTTTTGATTCAAACGTTCAGTTCTATATCGAGTTCTGATGAATATGTAACGTGACGCAGTTGTCGCATATCATAGAAACGGTTCTCACCGAGTTGCCGATGTTGACGCTTCGGTGCTCACCGCCGGAGCATCGCATGCGGAGAAGTCCGGTGAGAGTGAGAGAGTGGTGGTGAAAGGCTGGGAACTTGTTGTTGGGTGTTGAGGGTGCATGGTAAGAACGAAGGGAATCGCAAGATCCAACCATCCATAATGATTGGTGCTTAATTGAATGATTCCATTCACACATTATTTTTTTATTTTATTTTGTAACACAAACTGCCATCCTGACCTGTGCGATGCACGGGAGAATTGATGTTTGAAAATGTCAACATTTTTAAATAATTTAGTTATTTTAATAACATAGATAGTTATGGAATAGAAAATAATAAAATTAAAAATAATAATTATAATATTGATTAACAAACAAATACATAAAATTGAATAGATTTGGTCAAATGAAAAGAGTAGCCCACAACCGTAACAAAAAAAACAGTAGCTCACTACATAGTCTTGTGAAATGAACGAAAAAAGCAATAAAATGACGAAAAAAGCAATAAAATGATAGAACTATTTTTTGAGAATTTTATTTAAAGCTTAGGAAAATTGTAAAATTAATTATTAAATTTAAATAAATGTAAGTTATATTTTAATATTCAAATAAATCTAATAGTTACCTTAGTAATGAATAAAAAATAACAATTTTCCTAAAATTACTAATATTTAAATTGTTATTTTTGAGTTTGCATGGAAAGACAAAAACTAATAGAAAATAATTAATATCAACCATAGTTTAATTAATTAAGTACAATCAATATTCTTCATTATAAAAATTCATTTCTTTTTATAACGTGACATTTGAAAATGATTCACATGAACCAAACCCGAATTTCTTCGACTATTTTTGTGATGGAAATGGGGGTTAGCTGAGGCCGGGAATACTACCCCACTCCCCGTCCATGTCACCCAAATTGTACCTCATCCCCGCTTCCAATCCTCTCATCTGGGGGGTTCCTCCCTAATCCCCTTCCCTACAGGTCCCCACGGTCTCTATGGAGATGTCATAAATTTATCAAAAATTAACAAAAATATGAATTGAAATATAATCATTGGAAAAAAACATAAAAGTAAGACTAAAAAAATTAAAAGTTTCAAATTTTAATATAGAAAATATAAAAGTTGCTCCTAAGTTGATATTATTTTTTGTTACGAAAGAGAAAAAAATTATTGCTTTGATATTTTAATACTTAAAAAGTATAAAAGTAAGAATAAAAGTATAAAATTCACACAACTCAAATTTTTATTAATACTTTTAATTTAAAAAACATTTAAAACGACTAAAAAATAAATTACTTAATATATATATATATATATATATATATATATATATGTATGTATATAAAATAAGAATAAGAATATTTATGTAATATATTTAGGGCAGGGATATGGTCCCTGTCCGCAACCCCAAAAATTGATTTGGGGGATTTCCTCCCTCGTTCACGTACCCACGAGAAAAAAATTCCCCACCCATAGGGCTCTTGACGGGACAATCCCCGTAGGGATCCCACTATTATTTCTTGAAGTTAATTATTAAATTTAATTAAATGTAAAGTATATTTTTATAATCAAATAAATCTAACAGTTACCTTATTAATTAATATAAAATAATATTTTTTGTAAAACTATTAATATTTAAATTGTTATGTTTGTGTGTTGCATGAAAAGACAAAAACAAACAGAAAATAATTCAATATTGACCATAGTTTAATTAAATAAATACAATTAATATTCTTCGATATAAAAATTAATAAATTTTTACACCGTGGCATTTCAAAATGATTCACATGAACCAAACACGGATTTTTATGATTATTCCTTGGGATGACAATGGGGAGGAGCTGATGCAGGGAAAACTCCCCCGCTCCCAACACCACCACTCAAATCGTCTCCCATCCTTGTCTCGGGGTGGGAGGGGTTCCTCCCTCATCCTCTTCCCTACAGATCCCCATGGTCACTGCGGAGACGCCTTAAATTTAGTAAAATTAGCAAAAATATGAATTGAAATACAATAAAATGAAGAAAAAAAACATAAAAGTAAGACTAAAAAAATTAAAATTTTAACATTTTAATATAGAAAATATTAAAGTTACTCCTATATACTTTGATATTTTAGTTTTTAAAAAGTATAAAAGTAAGAATAAAAATATAAAGTTAGTACAATTCAATATTTTATTAATAATAAAAATTACATTTAAAAAAACTAAAAAATCAATTACTTATAATATAAAATATATCTATAATAATAATTTTTATGTAATATATTCTGAACGGATATGGTCCATGTCCCCAACCCCTAATTGACTGTGGGGGGATTTTCTCCTCCGTCCTCGTACCCACAAGAAAAATTCGCCACCCGTGGTCTCCTAATGGAACTGTCCTCGTAGGGATCCCACCAAAAGATAGAAATTGCCACCTCTAATAATGCCCACATTTTCATCATTTTTCGAGTAGATTTTCTTGTTTCATTGAAGAGAAAGATGAATAATATTACATGAAATTGAAACTTTAACTCAAAAATGAATAGATAACAACGACAAACATAAAAGTGCCAATACTGTATATCAAAATATTATTGTTCCTTTGTCTACTTCTACCTCTTAGCAGGTGGTAAGTATAAAAGACACCCCCATGCAACCCCATATCTTTGCCATATCTGATAATTAACTTCAGTTTAAATCACAAAGAAGACAAAAAAATTAAGAATGAAACATACAAAAGAAACTGCATATTTTAATGCAAAAAAAAAATTGACTATACTACTAAATAATATGTGCAGTCTTTTTTAGATAGAAAGATGTGGAAAACATAAAAACAACAAAAAGAAAAAGAACCCAAAAGGATAAGCTTTTGTGCAATGTTCTTGGGATTCATGGTTTGCGCTTTCTCCTCTAGTTTTAATGTATACGGTGAGAGTAAGGTCATTCAGGTGAAAAATCTGCAACAATGACAAATGGAGATAATATAAAGTCAAAGAAAAATTGCAAATCCAAGGAGATATAATAATAGTCTTAATCATTATTTTCTCAAAAATAACAATATTTTACTCAAAATGTACAACAACAAAGATGTGAACATAGCAAATCCAGATTCATCAAATTCTATACTTCAGGAAACCAATAGAAAACGTTAGAACTTAGAAGTTTACATACTTAATGAAATAGAAAAGTCAGACCTTTTGCACCCGTGTTATCCTACCATCCAAAACATTATAACATGCACTACACTATGATATCAGTAACTGTACAACTCACAAATAATAGCTAAAAATATTATTAGGGTACCACTTTTTCTTCGACCAAACCCATCACCCTGCAAGCAGCAAGATTAAAAAACCATATGCATTTTCAAGTTCAACGCCAAGCTTTAGCAAACTTTGACCTTGAATTTATATCTCCAATAAGTGTGGTCGCCCGGCTCTTCTACGCAGGTCATGCTGCCAAAGCTCAATCACGTTTTTGGAACACTTGTTTGTATCTTATGCACTCATAGTCTTAATTATCAATAGATAAAAAAGGAAAAAAAAACTTATAAGGGAGAACAAAAAGATAAGGACGCACCATTATGTTTGGAGTTGCGTTGTCTTGTTCGCATAACAAAGGAGAAATGTCAGTGTGGTCAAATTCTGCAGGAGTTTTGGTAAGATGGAGAGCAATGAGGGAAGACACCTACAACACAATTTCAACGAAAAAAAAATCATCAATAACAAAATCAATCTACATATGTGCAACATAAATTCGAAAATATGAAAGAAAAAACATGAGTTTAACACTAATGGGATCTGAAATAGAGGATAAATTTCCAAATTAGATGCTCAAATTTTTAACCAAAGTGAATATGGTTTTAAAGAATTAAAGTCATGATAATAATTCATTATTTCATTACTTGTTAAAAAAACCTATTGTAAGAAAACTGACATACGTTACCTTTTCCATTTTAGAATACGTTTCAATGTTGAATTTCTTAATTTCAAAAGAGGATATTAAAGGTTAAATGGCTTTCTTGAATTGAGAATTGATTGCTTTCATGTACAAAAAGAAACAGCTGCAAAATTGTGAATGATATGACATGTGAAAATAGGTTAAATGAGATTATTTTTTATTGTATTATATATAAATATATAAATATAAATACTATATAGATATAGATAACTAATATAATTATTTACTATTATTGTTTTTGACTCATAATTATTTAATATTATCTTTGAACCGTTTGAATCACAAAAGTTGGAACCATAACGTTGGAAATCATGTAAATTTATTTAGCTTCAAAATCGTTTGAATAAATATGAGTAGATAAAATTCATTTCTTCTCTTCCGTTTCTTATTAATATAAATTATTATTATAGGTGAATTAATATAGATTATTATTATTATTATTATTCTTATAGAATTCATTGTTTTCAAAGTAATTTTTCAGTTATGAATTAATATAAATTTTCAGTTTTGATATACAATTGAATTCACATGATAAAAGTACAAAGGAAAATGCCTCTCAAAGCTCATTTTCTTAGGTGTCAATCATACAAGCATTTGAGCAGAATATAATTAATGCTAAATCCTATTTGGCAGATAGTAATGCTTACATAGACACCTCAATTATACTGCATTTATTACAATAAGTATTGCATTTGAAATTTTTACAATAAACTGAAAATAATACATTGAAAAATAAACTGCCAAATACAATTAAATATATTATTTGCATTCAATATTTATTTTATTATTTGCTTTATGAAAGAATGTCAAATTCATCACTGTATGGTTGAATCCACCCACTAAACGTGTGCCAATATAGGTGTGTTTTTGGCATATATACTACAACTCAAATATCACTTAAGAAAGTATTATTTGGACTGTTATCATCAAATCCAAAAGCTCTATCATGCTGTCGATAAATTGAGTGTTATGGTGTATCAATCATTTGAAAGTTTTTTTCTTCAATTTCTTTAATGTCATCATTTTTAATTGCAGACTTATATGATGAAACATCATCTATCGATCAAAAGTCAATCTTCTCCATATTCTCTATTGCTGATAGTGCTCTATTTCTTTTCTTTTTTTGGTACATAGTGCTCTCTTTAATTTCTCCCCCTCCTAATATTGTTTCATTTTGTTATTAAAGTATCTTTGACTATCATGATATGTTTTTCCTCCTCATGCATATGCTACAACAGGAATTTATATATGACATATATATATATATATATATATATATATATATATATATATATATGAATGGAGATCCACATGGTTCAGAAAAAGTGTTACAATATGAAAAATGAAATCTCTCACTTTATTGAATAGTCAAAAAGAGTATATATACAAAGTCAAGACATCTAGCTAAGTCAACTAGTTACAAGCTATCAATTAAATATCCTAACAGAAATATCTTAAGTAAATAAACTTTACAAACTTTACAAGATAAAATATCATCTAACATCCCCCCTCAAGCTAAACTATGAATATCTTTCATGTTGAGCTTGGATATAAAAAATTTAAACTGAGAGGGATGAAGAGCCTAAACATCTGCTAATTGAGCCTTCGTAGGGACAGGCAGTAGGTGAACAACTCCATCTTGAACTTTATCACGTACCAAGTGACAATCCAATTCTATATGCTTGGTGCGTTCGTGAAAAATTGGGTTTTGAGCAATGTGTATGGCCGATTTATTGTCACAAAAAACAGAAACAACACCTGTTTGTGGGAGATGCAGATCCTACAATACATAAAGGAGCCACTGAACCTCAGAAGTAGTGATTGCAAGTGCACGGTATTCAGCTTCAGAGGAAGACCGTGAGACAACACTCTACTTCTTTGATTTCCAACTAATCAAAGAAGAACCATAAAACACACAAAAACATGTGGTGGATCTACGGCTATCAGGACAAGAAGCCCAATCTGCATCACTAAAAGCAGTTAATTTCTTATCAGAATTAACATCAAAGAACAAACCACGGCCAGGACATGACTTTAGATACTTAAGTACATGTAAAGCTGCATCCAAGTGAGGAACAAGAGGATTAGCAATGAATTGACTAAGTTTGGTTACAACATAACACAAATCAGGTCTAGTGTTAGTGAGGTAAATCAAACGGCCAAGAAGGCGCCTATACTGAGTTGGATCAGTTAGAGGATCACCAGAATGAGCACTCAATTTCAAATTGGGAACCATTGGAGTAGATGCAGGCTTGCATGCTAGAAGACCTGCCTCTTCAATCAACTCAATAGCGTATTTACGCTGAGATAGAACAATGCCAGTGGTAGACCGAGCTACCTCAAAACCAAGGAAGAACTTGAGGATACCCAAGTCTTTGATTTTGAACTGATCATCAAGCAAGTGTTTAATTCTATGGATCTCATTCAAATTGTCCCCTGTAAGTACAACATCATCCACATATATTAGCGTAATCGTAATAGATGAGTGCAATGTTTAATTAGAAGAGAGTAATCATGCTTGGGTGAATGAAACCCAAAAGGAGGAGAAATGAAATGAGCTTGGCATTCCATTGTCTACTTGCTTGCTTCAAACCATATAAGGACTTTTGAAGCTTGCACACTTTGTTAGGAGAAGCAGTTATGCCTTGAGGAATTTTCATGTAGACCTCCTCTTGAAGATCACCATGAAGGAAAGCATTATTGACATCAAGTTGGTAGAGATGCCAATGATGAGTGGCAGCCATGGCTAGGACAAGTCTAACAGTGGTCATCTTGACCACAGGAGAGAATGTTTCAGAATAGTCCACTCCCTCAAGTTGAGTGAATCCCTTAGCAACTAGTCGGGCCTTATACCTCTCAATAGAACCATCTGCATTGTGTTTAATCTTATAAACCCACTTGCATCCTATAGGTTGCTTACCAGGGGGTAAATCAGTAATGATCCAAGTGTGATTCAAGTCAAGGGCTTGAAGTTCTAGTTGCATAGCATCAAGCCAGCACCGATGCTTAGATGCTTGAGCAAAAGTCTTAGGTTCAGTTTGAGTGCTTATAGCTGCAAGAAATAGTCTATGTGATGCAGATAAACCATCATAAGACAAGTAATCAGACAAAGGATAATTAATACCTGAAGATGATTGATCACTTGAAGAAATGGAAAACATGCCACAATGAAAATCTTGAAGATAGGAAGGTTTAGTTTTGATTCTAGATGAAGTTCTAAGGGAGGTAGAAGGGGGTTGAGGTGGCCTAGGTGGTTCAGGGGAAGAGGAAGGATTAGTACTGGTGTCTAATGAGGAAGTATCAGACAGTGAAGATGTAGGGGAAGGTTCAGGGGTAGGAGGCATATCTGGTGAAGAGTCAGGTACCATAGAGGGAGGACAATAGGTGAAAAGGTCAGTTATAGAGACTCTAGAGGGGGTGGTAGAGGAAGGTGATGAGGAAGTTGATGGAGGAGGGTAAGGGAAAATGTTCTCATAGAACAAAACATTCCTGGAAAGAAATATTTCATGAGAGTGAAGATCAAACAAAAGATAACCTTTGACACCTTGAGAGTGTCCAATATGAATGCATTTACGTGCTCTAGGTAAAAACTTAGTCCTATGGGCCGTGAGTGTGGTAGCATAGCATAGGGCACCAAATACACGAAGGGTGGACAAGTCAGGGAGTTTCTCATGTGGAATGAAGTAAGGTGACTTAGAATGTAAAGTGGTGGATGGTAACCCGTTGATGAGGTGGATGGCATGAGATATGGCAAAATCCCAAAACTGAATAGGTAAGTGTGATTGGAACATGAGGGAACGAGCCACATTCAATATGTGTTGATGCTTACGTTCAACTATTCCATTTTGTTGTGGGGTTTCAACACAAGATTTTTGGTGAATGATACCGTTATTGAGGTAAAAATCAGAAATAGCAAATTCAGGGCCATTGTCTGACCGAATGACCTTGATGGTTTTATTGAATTGTGTTTGGACATAGGCTACAAATTGAGTCAAGTGTTTTCTAGTTTCAGATTTGGTTCTCATCAATTTGATCCATGTGAACCTAGACTTATCATCAACTATAGTTAGAAAGTATTTGTTACCATGCATTGATGGAGTGGCAAAGGGTCCCCAAATATCTACATGCAACAAATCAAAAATATGTAGTGAAGGTGAGGTGTGTGTAGGAAAGGGGAGTCGCTTTTGCTTGGCAAAATGGCAAGCATCACAATTTTCATTAGACAATATAGGCATATTACAATGTGTTTTCTGTAAGAGTTGATAACATGTGGGGAGGGTGCCACAGCCTATTATGCCAAATATCTATACTAACAGATGAAATCAAAGCAGAATTACGGTGAAGTGGATTGGACTTATTTGAAAGCGGACAAAGGGAAATTTTCATCGTGTAAAGCTTCCCATCTCTTCTAGCATGGCCAATCACTTTCTTGGAGGGGATATCCTGCAACACAACAAAATCACCATCAAATATAGTTCTACATTGAATGGTGTCAGCTAGTTGTCCAACTGAGATGATGTTAGAGTTAAATTCAGCAACATAATAAACATCGTATAAGGTAATCAAAGGAGTAAGGTGAATGGTGCCCTTGAAATGTGTGTATCTTATGTCTCCAGAAGGTAAGGTGATCAACAGTGGTTTGATTGCAAAGAAGGTTGAGAATAGCTCAAGGCAAGAACATATCGGTAGCTCCACTATCAACAAGCCAAGTGATGATCCAAGCAACTAGAGATGTACCTGATTGAGGAGATTGCACGGTGTTCACACTGACCATATTAGCCGATGCAGTGGCAGTAGGAGACGTGGCAGGAATTAATGACAAGAGGCTATGAAGTTGCTCTGCAGTAAGACTAACAGGTGAAGCAGTAGATGCAGAAACATTCAGAGATTCTTCAACAGCAACATTGTTGACAGATTTTGAAGGAAATTTAAGTCCCGGAGGATAACCATGCTTCTTCCAACAAGTTTCAATGGTGTGATTTGTACGATTGCAGTGCGTGCATAAGCGATTACCACGGTTAACCGAAGGTTTGCCTCGACCACGAGGAGTATTTGGAGGTGCAGAAGTGTGAATAGCAGCAACCGAAATTTCTGGTGTAATTGGAGTTCCAATTTGACGTTCCTGTTGCAAAATCATTGCGTAAACCTTCGCAAGGGGAGGGAGAGGTTCCATGAGCAGAATCTGAGATCGAACAGCAGCAAAGTTTTCATTCAATCCTTGCAAGAACGACATAACAGCATCACGTTCGCGATAATCAGAAACGGTTTTCGCAACGTTGCAGCAGGACATACCAGGTGAAGAAAGACACACAGGAATAGGACGGTAATTGCACAATTCATCCCATAGAATGCGCATTTTTGTGAAATACGCAGATACAGAAGTATCACCTTGTTTCAATGAAAAGATATCAAGATGAAGATTAGAGATACGAGTGTTATCACCTTGTGAGAAACGATTACGCAATTCCTTCCAAACCGTGTAGGCATCAGTAATCCACAAGATGCTTGACGAAATTTCCGTGGAAACCGAGTGATTGATCCATGAAAGCATTAGCATATTGCAACGTTTCCACAAAGCATATTTCGGATCTGAAATGCAGGACGGAGAATGGAGCCATCAACGAAGGGGAACTTGTTCTTCATCTCCAACGCCATGGTCATGGCTTGAATCCAGCAGTGGTAGTTGGAACCATCGAGAACGGGAGTGACGAGAACAAGAGATGGATTCTCATTAGCGTGAATGTAATAAGGATCCGAATAGTCTCGCGGTTTCGAAGAACGACGGTGATGAGTTTGAGGAGAAGATCGATCGGGATGATCAGATCCATCGGAGGAAGAGTCTGATCCAGTTCCGGCGAGAGTCGCCATTGATACGTGAAAAGGACAAACGGTTGTGCAACGCAGAGAGAAACGGTTACACGAGAGGGAGAGAGTTTGAGAAACGGAATTTCACTGATACCATGTTACAATATGAAAAATGAAATCTCTCACTTTATTGAATAGTCAAAAAGAGTATATATACAAAGTCAAGACATCTAGCTAAGTTAACTAGTTACAAGCTATCAATTAAATATCCTAACAGAAATATCTTAAGTAAATAAACTTTACAAACTTTACGAGATAAAATATCATCTAACAAAAAGAGTTGAGTCAATCGGTTATTCAATGTTTGCATGATGCAGTAAACTGAATATCATGAGGTCGCAATTTTGATTAATTTTTAAATTGTTATGACCCTATCAAATGTATTAATTGGCTAAGATTAAGTGCTAATTCTTTTATCTTTCTTTTTTAACTCTTTCAACTATATAAGTTCTTCTTTTTCATCAGATGGATATTCTAATATTAGCAAAAGTGTAAATCTCATAGCTCACAACCTTTTTTTAATACAATTGAGACTTTCTATTTTTAATGAAATTCTAAAAACAGCTGGTATAACCAGCCCTCGAATGTTATATTGTAAAAATAAATATATTAGCAAAAACAATTTTATAGTCTTTTAAAAGTTTTGTGACATTTTTACCTAGAAACTATACAAATATTTTAAACTTTTTTATACATAATTAGCTAAACTGATTTTTTTAGATACATACATCACACATTCAAAGTTGAAATAAATGTTTATGTGCACATTTCTTTTTGATTATTAAATGAAATTCTCTCAATTTGATTTTGTGAGTATCTTTTCCTTCTTCATCTCTCTCTTTTTTTTTTTTACAGATGTAGCAAATTTGCTAATTGTTAATTTGTCAATTTGTTAATGGTTAATCTTTTTCTCTTGGCAACAAGCCTTTAGGAGACACCAACAACAAGTTAGGTAAATTTCATCCTTCCTCTCCATCACTTTGTTTAGTGTTAAGTTTTATTTACCCGACTAATATATGATGTACGTGTACTATATGGTATGTTTTTTATAGTTGAAGTTGATGTATTAGACAAATTTGAATAGGTCAATGGACATTGGAGGTAAACTATCTATTTAATGTTTTTGCAAATTTTTAAATGTAAATTAAACATTTATAGAAAAAAAATGGTCTCAGTTGCTTTTTGTGTATGCTGAATTTAGGGGCTAACTCCATTGATAAGTTACAATTGAATACTTGATAAATCTATCTTTGTTACATTTACCGTTTTAGAGAAGAAGAGAGACTAAGCAAGATAGGCTTATTAATTAATTTAGTTGTAATTTAATAGTTTCATTGAGAATTAAGGATATATCCTCGATAAAACACCAATGATTCAAGTACTTAAATGGACCCCACGTACATATAGCTCTTGTTAAATATTTATTACCTAAGAGCAACTCCAACGCAAACAATTCCCGAGACAATTGACTTAGAGCCCATGATTAAGAAGAATGATATAAAAAAAGAACAGAAAAAGAGCTTGGAAAATACTTGGTATTTCGGAAAGAGAAGTTGGTGTTAGAACACTCCAAGAGTCGTCGAGTCAACAAGGCGATCAAAAACAACTCGAAACCTCATCAGAAACTTCACGTCGGCAGAGAGGAAATAATGACGATGGCACGAAAAAGAAGGTCGTGCAGACATGGCCATAATGACCTGACTCTTCAATTGGTTCAAGGTTATCAAATGTCGCCAATCACATCAACCGTTGATAACTAATTAATCATCACAACATGATCTGACGATTGTAATTCATATTTCATGGAAGACTAGTTGATCAACCACACAACTGACTTCCTTATTCATCATGACATGCTTTAATTTGGAGGCGACACAAAAGGCCGACATGTCCATTCAAAAATTTGGAAAACAAGAATTGGGAGTCTCCACCAGCAGGAACATGACGAGTTGGCTGGTCGATGATGCAATCGACCTCGTTGTCCGCCCTCCTCACCGGATCAATGCAAAGAAGCCTCACTTGAAGCAAGTTCAATATCACATCTCGATAGCATCTCAGACATAGCTTCATCAACCAAAACCAATTTCCAGGACAGTTCATCCATAAACACTTATATAAAAACCACTTACTAGTAAATTATAAGTGCGTAATCTATCTGTTTACCATAAACACGGCTCAGCACAACATCAAAATTGTTCCTCTGATAATTTTTTCTTTTGATTTGGTTTTATATTAATTTTTCTGAGCCATGGTTTTATATTATATATTGATGACTAAAAGTAGACATTTTATTTATTGCAATATTTGGGAGCATCTAAAAGAAGTAATTATATGCAACTGGTATCCCCCCACTACTAGTGCTTTTCTTCCTCTGGTATCCCCCCACTACTAAAAGTAGCTGTTGTTTTCTTTAAACCATGAGTGGCGTTTGAGTCAGTGCCTAGTTGACTTACCAAACTTAAATAATTCATACTTTATGTTAACTTTAAAGAATTAAGTTGCCCACTATTTTCACTTTAACTGATAGAGTAATTTTGTAGAGGATGGGAAGGAAGGGCTTTGGGGGAGTAGAATAGATAGAAAGATATAGAAAATTTTGACCTTAATTGAGACAGTAATTTTGTTGACAATGATAAGCAAAGTTGCCAAAATTGGACCGGACGGTTCGTCCGGTTGAATCAGAAGCGGACCCCTATCATTGAAACTAAAAATCAGCAATTGAATTGGATAACCGGCTAAAAACTAGGAAACGGACTGGAAACCGACTAAAAATTGGGAACCAGACATATCTCTTAAAAATTTAGAGACTAATTTGTTAGATTTCACAAACTTAAGCGAGGGCATATTAATTTTATATACCTTAGAGATCAAGTAGGAGAGATGATATAAGTAATTGTTCATGACCATGCCGAGCCTCGCCACAACACCGCGGCATCAAAGGCAAGACATGAGGGACTGAGATTCGAAAGAGCCGCTTATGCTCGGCCTAGTCTTCGGTAGTCGGTCCCCTTTCTTAGTCGAGACATTCCTCTGTAACCACCACCTTTATTATGTAACGGAAACCTTAATTATGTAACGGTCACTAATTATTGGCCATGAATGATTGTAACACTATATATTTCGCCCAGAAAGGCTAATGAAGGGTTGAGCAATTTTCCTATCTACGCGAGATTGTTCATTGTGTTCTTGATTATCTCATCTCCAGAAATAGTTGAGAACAGTAATTAAATTGATAGTTTACTCATTGATTAACTATCAAAGCTGAGAGTCTAGGTGCAAAATTTAAATTCATAGCACGCCAAATAAAAATCATACTAGCCCCATAACCCGTGCGATGCACGGGGTTGGCTAAATTTAATCGTATAATCGAGTAATTAATTTTTTTCGAAAGAATAATATCGCATCGTACTTGAAAGAAAATTTTGTACTAGTCAACATCGAGCTTGTCAACTGTGATATAAAATCTAATAAGTAGCTTATGCCATTAGACAAATGATGTTACTTTGCAAAATATAAAATCTAATAACGGTGAATAAAAAATTAAATTATAAATATTAATTAAATAATAAATATTATAAATTTAAAAGGAATTTTAATAAAGACATTTAAATTGAACATCCTCCGTAGATAAAATAAGAAGAAAAAGTCTAAAGAACTTTAATAATTATCAATATTCATTAAATACAAATATAAAAAATGAACTCATAATAAGAAAGAAAAATTGAACATCCTCCGTATATTTTTTTCTCTCATTGTAAGGGATGGGCACCCTTGTGCTCCTTTCAATGAAATTGATTAACGAAAAAAAAGGACAATACAATGAAAAATGAAGCACTCGGGTATCATGCATGGTTGAAGGAAAACCCATGATAAAATAGGAGCAGTTAGTTATACAAAGTTGAAAAAGAATATGGAGGTTTTATTGTAAATGTGACTGAAGGTCTCGTTAAAAGAAGATGATGAAGGTTCTATTGTAATGTGGCTGAAATTCCCACGGGGAGTCAATGCAACAACACTGTATGTACTCGAATATTAAAGAAAGATAAAAATATAAAAACCAATTAAAGAAAAGATTTAATACCCATGGTGCAAAATGACCAAAATAAAGAAGACAATAAAATAGAAAGTGAAACACGTGGTATCGTGATGGATTTGATGGAAATTAAAAATAAAATAGAAGCACATATAGAAAGTTGAAAGAGTACGATTGATGATTTATTGTAAATGTATTTGAAGTTAAAGTAGATAAAATTAAATTAAAACTATAAATTAAATAAGAAGATTATAAAATCAAAAAGAGATGGTTATTGAGGAACACACTTTGTGTATTTGAACATCTACAATTTTCTAGGGTCCTAAAGTACCCCAAAATACACTGTTAGCATCCCACTTTACGTATTTTAATTTTTCACAAACTTATTATTATATTTTACCAAATTTCTGGTATTTGAAGAGTTAAATTTTTTTCCAAATCCCAGAAGTACCTCAAAACACACTACTTAACATTTCACTTTAGACATTTTGTTACAAAATAAAAAAATTTCACGATCAAGTACACCAAACCACAATTTTAGGCATCTAAAAATTTTCGAGACAGTAAATCACTCCTTAAAATATAAGAGAAGAAAAAAATTGAAGTAAAACCAAAAAGAAAAAAAATGGAAAAAAAAAAGAAGAAAAAACAAAAAAAAAAACAAAACCAAAAAAAAAGTTGCAGATCGCAAAAAAAAATTGGCATTTGGCGCGGAAATGCCAAGCCGCATTGCAAGATAAATTGAAGTCAATATTCCGACCCGATATAACTCTGTCTTCAAGTACAAATCTGCCAAGGAGGGTTATCATCAGCCCCATTGCATAAATCTGTTATCTGATCCATGTTTCTTAGTAGCATAACTGGAACACTTACCTTTAGATGTAACTTGTGACTCGACAACCCCGATGATGATATTGTGTTTAAGATCAATATAAATCTATAGAAATCTAGTTAAATTAATAGATTTTGGTACTTTCCCATATAACGTTAGAATAAACAACCTCATTTGTTGGGTTTTTTTACCACCCCCTCCATATATCACATATACCCATATTGCCATTTAACCTGTAATATATTTCGATTTTTATAAATAAATAAATAAATAAATTAAAGATTCTCGAATTTATCCTTAAATCCAAAACCTTAATTTTTGAGATTCCCAAAAATATCTCAAAAATATGTATTTTGAGAACCTTAAATTTTGCCTCCATACCTATTTTTGAGGTATTTCCGGGAATCCTAAACCCGAGTCCGGTTTACATCACTAAATGAGATATTTAGTGATAGTCACTAAAGGGATATAAATGTAATTTACAATTAATAACAAAAGAATAATTTAATATTAACTTTTATAAATGGTTCCGATTAATTAGACATTAACTTTGGAATTGTGTAACCGTCGGAATTAATGGTCTTAAACATAGGAGATAATGGTTTTATTAGTTATTTATATTTAATTAATTATTATAAAGAATATTTGATAGTACTAAATTACCCTCCTATAATAACAACCATTGGATACAATTTAAGTAATATATTTATCATCCAACGACTAATATAGATTTAGTGATCATCACTAAATGTCTCATTTAGTGATGTAAGCCTTAGCCCCTAAACCCCCTTCCCGAATTTATGTGTAAATCCAGGATATTTTTAAAAAATTCGGAGGGGGGGTTTAAAGGATTCCCGGATTTACCGCATTTTACAGTAAATATGGAACATATTTTACAAACCGGAAATACCGTAAAATAAGGTAAATCCGGGAAACCTAAAAAGTTGGCCTCCGGATTTATCTATTTATGATGTATTTCTGGGAATTGTTTGGATATCAGGGGTAATCTCGTCTATTTGGATATTTATGGGGGTATGGGGTATATGGAGGGGGTAGGAAAAAAACTCATTTGTCAACGTGGTATATTTTCCTTCTAAGATGCTAGTCCCATAACCGGTGCAATACACGGGATTGGCTAAATTCTTTCGTGTAAATGAGTAATAATTTTTTTATACATTTATTAGCAAACCTCCTTATAAAAATAATACTCAGTTTCTTTTTTTAACTGTACAAAGCTTGTCCATCTGCGGAATTGAATTCAGGGAGCACTAAGTCGATCCGCGTTTTCCGAGTACCTTATGGCAATGGAACAATGGTGTTGATTTGTAAAAGATATAGTCAAATAACTGTGAATAAAAAGTAAATTATAACTATAAATTTAATAAACTTCACCCAATTGATTATTGAAGAATAAACATCACATATTAAAATATCTTAAATTTTTGGGACTACAATGTACTCCTTAAAATATAAAAAAGAGGGTCCCTTAACCATTTGGTCATGGGTTCGATCACTGACTGATACGTATGAAAAAACATTTATTGAGAGAGTTCAACTCCTTAAATAGATCTTTGATACCTCAAATAGATTAGTCTCCACAATCACCTGGAGGATACCTTGATTTACAAAAAAAAATATAAAAAAAAGATTAGTTGGAGAATCAATCTTTTAAGACTTCAAATTTGATTTTTCATCGTCCACAAAACATTATCCTCATCCACAAATTTATCACAGGTAATAATCAAATTGCAGGGGAAGAATATAAAAATAAAATATAAACTAAAAATAATCAATAATTGAGAAAATGGAAGAGTGAATAGAAGAAGCTTCGTTCCCAAAGGTTACTCACAGTTGGAACTAATGAGTTCATTTTTGTTCTAAAATAACTATATATTTTAATGGTCCTTACTGTTTTAGGATGAAAACCATAATAAAATAGATACACCTATAGAAAGTTGAAAGAATATGATGTGAGGTTCTATTGTAGATGTGGCTAAAGTTTCCATGATAAAAAAATTAAATTATAGTTATAAATTAAATAAGAAGATTATAAAGTTAAAAAGAAACATTAGCAAAGACATTAAAATTTGCGTATTTGAACATCTATTTTTTTTAATGCTAAAGTATTTCAAAACACACTGTTTAACATCTCACTTTACGTATTTTGACACAATTTTTTTCACCAAACCGGTTACTGCAGAACAAACTCTGCGTCTTGAAACAAATAATTTTTTCCGGAGCCATAAAGTACAAAAGAACACGGTGCTTAGCATCTCAATATGTATTTTGTCATCACATTAACTTTTTTTCCGTCCAATCGATTATTGTGGAACGCAGTTTGTGTATTTGAATAGTTAATTTTTTTTTGAAACGCTAAAGTATTATTTGATCAGTTAAAATTTTGTCCAAACGTTAAAGTACCCCAAACACACTACTTAATATTACACTTTACGTATTTTGTCACGAACTATTGTTTTGTTTTACAATATTAATATATGAAAAAAAAAAACAAAACAAAAAGACTTAAGTTTAAAATTAAAAATGAACTAATGGCAAGTATTGTTTTACATATATTAGTTCATTTGATCTAAATATAGGGAGATGGTTTGTTGGCATTGCATGTGTAGAGATTCTTTTGGTACGTTAGTTGCAACAACAACTACACATATATTTGCATTATCGCCTTTGACTGCTGAAGCCCTGGGTCTCTATGCCTCGATGGATTTTGCTCGTAGCTTGAATATTCCCTCCATATCCCTTCGAATCAGGCAATCTTGTCCTAATTGAGGCATGCAGAAGTGAAAACATCCACAAAGACATTAGAGGTATCATAGATGACATCAAATTTCTACGACAAAGCTTCGTTAGATGTGCATTTATCTAGGTAGCTAGAGAGGGAAACACAGTCGCACATACTATTGCTTCACTCGCTTCACAAAGTTCTCTTCTTGGAAGTTGGCCTCTCCACCCACCTCCGTCTCTCCGTAGAGCACTGATCCATGCATGATGCTAGCTCTATCACTGATTGATGGTGTGATTCTACTGATTTTATTGGATGATTGAGTTTAAGCGGCGTTTTCTATCAATTTCGCGATCTAGGGTTTCTGCGAATTGTGTTTCAAGTGAAAGTGTTGAGAGTTTAACTTGTTTGATTTGCCACTTCGTACTTCACTTTAGTGTTTTGTTTCGATTTGCTGTTGTTGGGTCCGGTTAGGGTTGTGGGCGACAACTAACTTATGAACTTGGGTTCCTCCTTGTTGGACTCTTGTGACTTGTATTGGTTTAGGCCTTGCCTAGTTATATGAAATCAATACATCATTGAAAAAAAAAAAAAAAAATTGTGACTGAGAAGAACTATTAAAATAGTTATAACACACGTCACTACTCACTAGATTATGATCCATTTCATCCTTTGTGATAATCCAAACAATAACGTAAGCCTATTTCATTTCATTCTGCTTCCACTCATCTTATTCCATTAATTCAAACATCTCAAATTTTAATGTTTTTTTAAGAGAAGGTGACATGACTCCACTCGGACCTATATATACATGAAAAATCCATCGATCGTCACCACATGACAATCTCATTTGAGGAGGATATATATATATATATATATATATATATATATATATATATATATATATATATATATATATATATATAGCTAGACAAATTTTGGCCTTATATATCTATATCAGATGATATTTGTTTGATCAGCTTCATCTGTAGTTATATAATTGAGAGGACCTATAAATCCAAGATTTTAAAGTTTTGGGTTAAGATGTGATGTCTAATTCACTTTGTGTAGTTGCTCTTGACCAAATATGAATGACCTTGGAGATTGTCCATGACCAACTAAAAACAAACCCAACAAACTGTAACAGTATCTATTATGCAAGAATTATTTAATGGAACAGTACGTGAATTGAAAGGAATAGAAGTACTGTATGGATATCAAGTAACTTCCATGACAGTACAAATTGATATTACGATAGAGAATGTTCAGATAGGAGGAAGAAGCAAAATACAGTTAGAGGAGAGAGAACATAAGATTCATTACCCAGATACCCTCTCCCTCACTCCCACGCACTACTTATGCACAAATCCTCTCAGCATCACACTTGGCTTACGCGCTCTACCACTAGAGCGTGGCTTCACTTCTTTTGTCTCATTGTGCCTTGAGCTTCCTTGACTTACTGTTGCAGCATCAATTCCCTCTTCATTCATAACATTACCATCCCCTTTAAAAACAATCTTGTCCTCAAGATTGAAGCTAGGATAATGTTCTTTCATTTCTTCTACATCTTCCCAGGTGGCAGCATTCATATCAGCATCCTCCCATAAAATCCTAACTTGTGATACCTGTCGATCACCCTTCATAATAGTTCTGGTCTGTAGCACTTCCTTCGGCTGCATCAATGGGCCAATTTCACTTGTAGTTAATGGTAGTGGCAAATAAGGATCAACATCAGTTCCTTGAAACAACTTTAACTGTGACACATGAAACACACAGTGTATTTTTGCATGAGCAGGAAGTGCTAACTTATACGCCACAGCACCAACTTTCTGCACAATCTTAAAAGGACCAAAATACCTCATAGCAAGTTTTTGATTCTTTCTCAATGTGACAGAATGTTGTCGATAAGGTTGGAGCCTCACTAACACCAATGTGCCACCTCATACTCCACATCCTTCCTTTTCTTATCAGCTTGCCATTTCATTCTCTGCTGAGCCTTATGCAGATTATTCTTGATCGAGTTTTTGCAGCAACACTTCTCTATCACTGAGCTGTGCAATTACCTCTGCAGGTTCATCATTAGTGAAAGCTGGTCTAACACTACAAGAAAATCGCGGGTTTGCCACGGACATTTCCGTGGCAAATGTACAAATTTCCGTGGCAAAACAACATTTGCCACGGATTTGCCACGGACCAAAAATGGTGGCAAAAGCGCTCGTCGCAAATCGTTTGCCACGGACTTTTCCGTGGCAAATTTTTCCGTCGCAAATCCATGGCAAATTTTTCCGTCGCAAATCCGTGGCAAATTTTTCCGTCGCAAATCCGTGGCAAATTTTTCCGTCGCAAATCCGTGGCAATTCCGTCGCAAATTTTTAAAAAATAATTAAAAAAATAAATGGAGCAGTAGTTTCCCACTACTCCAACTTCTTCACAAATTGGGTTATCAAACATTGCAAGTAAAATTTAGTGCTTTATTTAGTTTCTTGGTAGTTGCTGTGAGTAGCAGTATCCACTCTTAACATATTCTACCATACAACATTCAGGTGCAAATGCTCACCCTCACTAAACATATATGCTAAGTATTCTATCTAATGAAGAATATTACAATTAATGATGCTATCACACATTATTCAATATAACAACTGTGATACAACATATCTGCCCAAGGAACCAAGACAAGCTTTCCATCCATTGAGGGTAACTGAACCTACAGAGTAACAATATCATGAATAATATGCTCGACAAACAGCCATTTGTCATTAATATGAAACAACAATGTAACTGATTGTTACCAGGAAAATAGTAAGTGCCGGTTTCTCCTTCATCCTCATCATAAGCAGTCTCTTCATACCCATGCAAACTCTATATATAAATTATAAAAGAAAAAACAATGTAACTGATTCCTGACTGATCTATAATGCACTTATAAATAAAATAATCCAAATAGTCCCAATTATACTGCTGCGGTAAGATACATGGATGTTTCAACTTCCTCTTGAATGCTACTACCGCTTTTTCAAATTTTTATTTTATTATCACCGAATGTTAGAAATAAACACGAAAGTTGTTACCAAAATATTTTCGAACCAAATAAAACTTAAAAACAATTCAAGAAGCACAATCCAATCCATGAACGCATTAGGTAGTAAATTTGAGCATATATGGTCATAATTTTACCTCACATCTTGAAGGAAACAAGATTCAATGGCTTTTATGTATGTTTCCATGGCGATAGGAGGAAGCTGTATAGAAAAGACTTTCTGAAAATTAAATATACATGTAAATGAGGTAATTGAGGTGAAAAATAAATTAATGTACATAACAAACTAATATCAAAAGTAAACAAACAAAATCATCTATTAAATCATATTGAAAGAGCCATTGCCTATGGATTTCAAAAACAACAATTTGATTTAACTAACACGGAGAAAATAATCGAGATATGGTTCACTAACATACAAAACTAATAAGCTAATCAAATAAAGAAGGTAACTTGGTCCATACTACGTAAGATGATCCTCCCATGACATGTCAAAGGTGCACGAGTCGAGATATCTTGTCGGTGTTGTGGGTGCTTGACTTGAGAGGAAATTCCAAGAGATCTACTATCCTTTAAATACCTCAAAGCATATGCATGCACCTTGAGTGCCATATTCTTTCTGGGATTCTGTCCCTTCAAGTAGTTGTTTGACTCCTGACAAACAAAAATAACAAATATCCCATAAGGTAAAATTAGTGTAAATTAATGGGAAAAGTGCAAGTATCTCAAATAACCAATATCACGATCATACATGAAAATATTCAGATCATGCAACAGGTGTGAACTTCTGATGCATCTAACTAATGGAACAAACTGGAACCCAGTTAACACAAATAGGTATCAGCAAGGATTACAACAGTGCCCAAACAGAAGGAAGGACAAGAATGTGATAATCATAGAAAATACAGTAAGTACAGGTAATGAACAATTCATAACATATTTTCAAGGAAGGCTAAAAATTTAAAAATAATCTCTAATTATAAATAAGAGGTATCAGCATGTGACTTTGTATGTGTATGTGTGGGTGTAACAAGTTTAACAGCTTTTTGGTAAAACCATTTGACTACAAAAGGAATATTTTCTCAATAGTAGCTAATTAAACAAATTAATATTCACACAACAATGAAATACTATTACTACATCAACCAAAGTAGCGACCATTGGCCAATAGACAAGGATAACTTCTTTATGGATAGAATAAAAGATCAAAGAGAATTACGAGTACCATATCGAGCTTCTCCTCTTGTCCCCGAAGCTTCATTTGAATTAACTTTCTCACATTCAATCGAACCACCAATGCGGTCATGATCGGGAACATCTTTGTCTACAAGTAGCTCAACTGAATGCCAAAAGCGCATGACGGCCTTTGCCATGGTGTGAGACAAAATTTTCATCCCTGTGTGCTTGTTTTGTTTTTCAAATCTTAACCGAGAAGTAAAAGATGCTTGATGACACGGTTGTGCAAAGCAGTTAGTTGTCTTCCAAAGACGCTCCTACAATCACATCATGGTAGGGAAATGATTAATTGAAAAACAAATTACGTGTAAATTAAATAGTATTCTTCACGCCCTTAATTGAGAAAGATCGACAAGGGTTGTGGTACAACAGAGGAGATCACAAGTAGGTCTAGAAAATAAAACACGTGCAAAATCGTTTGCCAACCATGCCATTTCCTCTAGGACAAAATCCCGGTGAGACTTTTGGAGGAGCTGTGAGGGTAATGTGTGAATAGATAGCTCTACAATCCTCTTCCGCTTGACTTTTTTAATATATGACGTCGTAAATTTATAGTCCGATCAACAAATACCAAATTTACGAAGACAATAGTCACTAGAAATGGAAACAGAAATTAAACACCTCTATATCCGAGCCTCTTCCAAAATAGAATCTCCATGAGCCTTGTGCGCTAACTTCAAATGGCGCGAAGAACATGGTCGATAGTCGACGCAAAGATTAGCAACTTTTTCACCCGAACACTTTGAGGAGTGCTGAAATTGACACATCCATAGGAACTTGAAGCCTTTCACGGTGTCCTCCCCGACAGAACCGGAATGATCCACCATGACAACACTTCCATCTTTATCACCTTTGGTATGGTATTGTCATTGTGATGCACGACCCTCTAATGTTGGAAGAATCCTTTAATTTCCTTGATATCACTTGCAATACGCCTATTGTGGCAATGCTCAAGACCGTAAAGTAATTGCTTCATAAAGCATTTCACTGTCATAGAGAAAATATCGAGAGACAATCGACCTTTCGGTATGAGTTTTCCTTCAACGTCTTAATATGACCAAGTCTTTCTTCAATCTAGTGTCACTGATCATTTAAAAACATCACTGCTTCACACGACTCCACCATTACTAAATGTAAAAAATCTCCATGAAACAAGTAATAAACCTTATATGATTAAATATTTACATTGCAATTTTGCCAATTTGTATAACATGTAAAGTCACCTCCCTATGTAATGTTCAAACTGTTTTCCGTTTAAAGTAGGAGCAAACTAGAAATGAAAAGTTTTCATAACAACCAAATACAGACTTTAGAAAAATTCTTTCCATAAGAGCAGAAAGCAAAAATGTTCCCAATTTAAGTAATAACCTTATTTTCTGGAGATATATATAAAGGAAATTTCAAAGAAATAGCATCGGGTTAAAGATAATTTTCTAAAAAAACATCATAGAGAAACTAGGGACAACATAGAATCATGAAATAAATACAAAACTAAATATGCTTAGAATAGTTCATGGGACCCAAAAACATCACCAAGAAAGGTCTAGGAGCTAGATCAAAGACCTACACAACACTCCACGAAGGAAATTAATGCAAAACAACGAGAAAAAACTTTTTGTTTTTAATCCCGATGAAGGCAACAAATCAATAAATCATGACCTCTTTTATGTCCAAATTTGAGCATAACATAAGTATATGCAAAAACACATTAACTAGAAGCAAAAAAATGACTTAAAATTGTACTAGTACACGAGGTTCGGTGAACTTAACACCTTGTCTCTGCTGCAAGCCCAACAAGATCATGTTCCATATATTCAAACACCAAGTAAAGGCGCATGACATTCTAGAAGTAACCAAACCTTCAAGCTTTACAACATTAGGGTGATCAAGCTTTCTTAAAACAAGTATCTCTCTTGCCATGAACTTCACGCTCTCGGCTCCAAATTATCAAATCTAACTTTTTCAAAGCCACAATCTTCCCCGTAACAAGGTCTCTAGCCTTATACACATTGCTATACGTCCCTTGCCCAATCGAACAACAACAAAGAAAACACCATCGATTCAAAGCAGATCCATTTTTTTATTTATTTTAATAAAAAAACAAAAAGAATGAATCAGTTTCAGAAATGGAGTTAAGTAAAGCATCGAAGCACCTTAGCAAGCTTCTCAAACAAATTGGTGCGACGAGGAGTCCAATCGCCGATAGCGTCGCCGGCGACTGCCATTAACCAAGACGGCCAACCCTGTTGATTCAACGCACACAGATCCAGCCTAGGTTTTCACAGGTTCAAATCAATTCACAGATTCAAAAGATTCAACATTGGGGATTTAGGGTTTTGGAGGAAAATCAATTTCTCACCTGAAAGCAACAAAAAATGGCAAACTCAAGGAGGGAGGCGTGGAGAAGAAAGCAATGCTCACCAGAAATTTGGGACGTGGTAGAGGCGTGGAGAAGAGACGGAAGATGGCGTGAAAGCTTTGTGACTTCGCAGTGGTGCAAGTAGAGATGAGAGAGAAGAGGGCGACGGTGGGAGGAGGGAGGAGGACGATGAGAAGAGGGCGACGGTGGGAGGTGGGAGGTGGGAGGAGGGAGGAGGGCGACGATGGTGTGGAGGGAGCCGGTGAGGGTGAGGGTGAGGGTGAGGGTGAGAATGAGGAATGCGTGAGAACAATATGAGAGGTTAGTAGGGATCGGGGGTGTTTTAATTTTATCAATACTTTGCCACGGACTTGCCACGGCATGTCCGTCGCAAATATTGTCCTTTCACATGTCCGTGGCAAACCCGTGGCAAACACTAGCGGGAAATTTCGCGCTCACATATTTTGCACTTGCTGTCGCAAATCCGTGGCAAATTACTGACGGAATAAGGTCCGTGGCAACTGCTGGTGGCTAAAACAAGGTTTTCTTGTAGTGTAACTAGTGCAGGTGGATCCCTTCCATAGAGTGCTTTGAAAGGTGTCATTCCCAAACTAGTGTGGAAAGCAGAGTTATACCAATACTCTGCCCAAGCTAAAACTTTGAACCATCCCTTCGGATTCTCAAAAGTGAAACATCTCAAATACATCTCTAAACACTTGTTCAACACCTCTGATTACCCATCAGACTGTGGATGGTATGCTGAAGACATGGCCAAGGTAGTCCCCAACAGTTTGAACAAATGTTGCCAAAAAGCACTAGTAAAAACCTTGTCTCTATCCGAAACAATAGACTTAGGGACTCCATGTAATTTCACAATATAGTTCATAAAAGCTTTTGCTACTGACTTGCTAGAATAGTCAGTCTTCATGGCAATGAAATGTGCAAATTTAGACAACCTATCAATGACTACCATAATCACAGTGAAACCATGTGAATTTGGTAATCCCGTGATAAAATCCATAGCAACATCATCCCACACTTGCATTGGAATAGGCAATGGATTTAACAATCCTGCAGGCAATGTATTAGAAACTTTGGCCTGTTGACAAATAGAGCATTGCTTCACGAATTCTCTCACATCTTCCCGAGAGTGGCCATTGGCGAGCACTGATCCTAGCAGTGGATCTAGTAACGCCAGCATGTCCTCCAATAGGAGAAGTATGATACTCATGTAAAATTTTCTTGATTAAACTGTCTTGCTTAGGGATCACCAATCTACCCTTGCAGTATAACAATCCTTCTCTATAACTATACCCCGAGCTATTGTCTTCTGCTTTGCATTTACTGACAATAGCCTGTAACTCATCATCTTGAGCAATTGCAGACCTCAATTCTTGCAAAAATTGAGACTGAGGTTCAGACCATGCCATGAAAAAAACTCTGCTCAAAGCATCTGCAGGTATATTCTCTTTCCCGGGCTTGTACTCAATCTTAAAATCATAGCCCATGAACTTATGCAACCATGCTTGTTGCTCAGGTGTGTGTAAGGATTGATCCAACAAAGTTCTCAAACTTCTCTGATCTGTCTTAATTACAAACTGATGGCCCAATAGATAGTGTCTAAACTTGGCAAGTGCTTCAGTAATTGCAAATAATTCTCTGGTATAGGCCGACTGTTTCTGCATTCTTGGCACCATTTTCTTTGAAAAGAAAGCAATAGGACGACCTTGTTGGCTAAGCACTGCACCTACTCCAATGCCCGATGCATCTGTTTCCAAAGTGAATGGCAATTCAAAATTAGGTAAGACTAACACCGGAGCTGTTGTCATGGCCTCCTTTAACTGTTGGAATGCTGCTTCTGCCATATCCGACCACTTGAATGCCTCCTTTCGCAACAGATCAGTCAAAGGACTAGCAATTGTTGCATAATTTCTAATGAATCTTCTATAATACCCTGTGAGGCCCAAGAAACCTCTTAGTTGCTTCACATTTGTAGGTGTAGGCCATTCCTTAACAGCTTGAATCTTATGCACATCCATAGCAACTCCTTCACCCGATACCTTGTGGCCCAAGTAATCAACTTCTAACAAACCAAAAGAACATTTAGAAAGTCTAGCATGGAGTTTGTGTTTCTGCAGAATCTGTAACACCAATTCTAAATGTACCAGATGTGTTGTCCAAGAAGCACTATAAACTAGGATGTCATCAAAGAAAACTAGGACAAATTTCCTCAATTCTCTTTGAAAGATTTGATTCATCAATCCTTGAAAAGTGGTCGGGGCATTAGTAAGCCCAAAAGGCATCACTAACCACTCATAATGGCCATGATGTGTTCTAAAAGCTGACTTGTACCCGTCTTCAGGCTGTAGCAAGATCTGGTGGTATCCTGACCTCAAATCTAACTTTGAGAAGTACTTTGCTCCATGTAGCTCATCAAGCAATTCATCTACTGTAGGCATAGGAAAAGAATCCTTCACAATGATAGCGTTTAAGGCTCTATAGTCAGTGCAGAACCTCCAACTACCATCCTTCTTCTTGACCAACACAATTGGAGATGAAAAAGGACTAGTACTTGACTGAATTATTCCTTGATCAAGCATCTCTTGCACCATTATCTCAATTTGATTATTTTGACTGTGTGGATAGCGATAAGGCCTTGCTTTCACTGGTTTTGCATTTGCCACTAGAGTGATAGCATGATTCTTCTCTCTATCTGGTGGTAACCCCGTAGGTGCTTGAAAAACCACCCTGTATGTGTGCAATAGTGTAGCCAATTCTGGCTCAATATCAGTAGGTAATTCCAAACAATGATCATCTCGAGTAACCAGACTGATTTGTTGGATAGAAAACAATTCGTAAATAGCATCGAGACTAGCCATTCTTTTTAAACCGATGAAAATGTGCTGAAAGTGGTTGCATAGCTTTCTCCCTTGTAGTGTGATAAAATTTCCTTGGTGCAAAAATTTAATACTAGATGCTGCATAATCCGCCACATGTGGTCCTAGTGTTGCCAACCACGTAGAACCTAAAATCAAATCAGCTCCAACAACTGGTAGTAAATAGACAGGTAACACTACAAGAATTACTTGCATTACTGGCTAAACATTTCTGGCGGAATCGATCACCGATAAATTTTCGCGTAATTTGGCGATTCTTGGCGGATTTAGTCTCGCAAGACGATCTCGCGATACCATAGCATTTTCGCCGGATTTAAGCGACCAATATGTTTACTGGCGGATTATTATTCATTTCTGGCGGAATTTAATTAGGAAATAAAAAAAAATATTATCAATAAATATATCCGCGATAATTGCGAAAGCATCGCGAATATTCGCGATGAGTTCTCGGGTGAAATTCGCCGATAATTATCGGCTAAAATTCGGCAAGTAAATCCGCCAGTAATTACTGGCTGAAATTCCGCCAGTAACGTTAATTTCCGCCAGAAATGGACATGATTATCCGCGCCAGCTTTCACGCGTCTCAAGCCAGACATATCCGCCAGTAAATGACTGGTTCCGCCAGTAATGTATCAGTTCCGCTAGTAATGCAACAGACGCTCCTGACACGAGTTCCGCCAGTAATTCGCGCCACATTTTAAATCAACCTAGCAGACACTCCCATTTCTATCCTTTACCAAACACACTCTCTCTCATTTACTCTCTTCTTCTCTCTTCTTCTCTTCCACTCTCTTCTTCTCTTTTCTTCTCTTCCACCACCACACCACCACCACTCTCTTCTTCTCTTTTCACTCCACTCTCTCTCATTTACTCTCTTCTTCTCTCTTCTTCTCTTCCACTCTCTTCTTCTCTTTTCTTCTCTTCCACCACCACACCACCACCACCACCCAACACCACCACCACCACCACCACCACCACCACTCTCTTCTTCTTTTTTCACTCCACTCTCTCTCATTTACTCTCTTCTTCTCTTTTCTTCTCTTCCACCACCACACCAACCACCACCACCACCACCACTCTCTTTTCTTCTCTTCCACCACCACACCACCACCAACCACACTACCACCACCACCACCACCACATAGAGGATTAAAATATTAAATATAAAAAAGCATTTTTAAAATATTTTTAAATAAAAAAACACATTTTATAAAAAATTAAATAAAAAAATTAGTTTAAATAAAAAATTAAATATATATAATAGTTTTTAAAATATTAAGAATTAGTTTTAAAAAAAATTAAATAAAAAAACGCATTTCTAAATATTAAGAATTAGTTTTTAAAAAAGTTAAATAAAAAAACACATTTTATAAAAAAAAATTAAATATAAAAAAACATTTTTAAAATATTTTTTTAAAAAAATATATATAATAGATTACTGGCGGAATTTGACCAAGAACTTCATTAGCGAATTTCTTGGCGAATTTTAGCTTGAAGAATCCGCCAGCGATAATATCTTGGTGAAAATCACCAAGAACCATTACCGCGGCGTTTTTACGGTGATTCATTGGCGGACTAAATCGCCAAGATGAAAGTGCAATTTCTGGCTGATTTATACCATTACTCGGGGATTGAGTTAGCCAGTAATACAATGAATTCTTGTAGTGTAACAATAATTGTTGTCCTTGCACTTGCACACACAGTTTAGATATCCACCCTTCTGTTTCCATATATTCACCATTCCCAATCAACACTCTGAACTTGGGAGCTGGTTCAACAGGTAATTTCAAGAATTGTGCCACTCTTGGCTGCAAGAAGCTCTCTGAGCTACCACCATCCAATAAGATTTGTACCGTCATATGACCAATGTTCCCTGTGAATCTTATAGTGCCTGTACTTGTTCCACCTCGCATCGCATTAAGAGATAGGTGATGTTCAGTAACATTGGATTTCTCATGTTCTCTGTTTTGTGTATGTTCTGGTGTATCAGCTGTTATATCAGTATCCTCTTCCTCATCAGCCATTTGCAGCATCAGAATTTGGTGTTTATTGGGGCATTTGTGTGTGTATGAAAACTTTTCATCACAACAATAACAAAGGCCTTTGTCCCTTCTCAATTGTATTTCAGCTGGTGACATGTTTTTGAGTTGCTGGGTTCTTTGGTTATTGTTAAAAGGTCTGCTATTAGGTTTAGGTAGAAGTGGTGGTAAACTGTTTGGCTTATTTTGGTTGCTAGTGTCTGGTTTGGCTTGTGTTTGGTGAAGTTTAAGCTGGTTTTGTGTATTTGGTTGGTATAGGTTCTGTTTGGGGTTGGGTGTATAGGGTTTCTGGGTAGTTCTGGGCTGATATTTCTCCTCAAAAAGCTTTGCCAATGCAACTGCCTTCACTAAAGAAGGAGGTGACAGTGCCTTCACATCCCTGCGAATCTCCTCAGATAAACCACCAATAAAACAGTCCAACAAGGCTTCAGGAGATAATCCGTCAGATCTATTAGCAAGAGAAGTGAATTCTAAGTAGTATTCATTGACCGATCCTACTTGAATTAACTTAAACAACTTAGCACGAGGGCATTCAAAAGGTGAAGGACCAAACTCTGTTTCTAAGGCAATAGTAAAATCATGCCACGAAGTAAATGCAGCCACCTTTTGCATCATTTGAAACCATGGTACAATTTCTTGATCTAAATGAACGGAAGCAATTGTAATTCGTTCATTATCCGATGTAGAATAGTAATCAAAGAACTGTTCAGCTTTGAAAACCCAACCAAGAACATTGTTGCCATCAAATCGTGGAAAATCAAGTTTAATTGACCTTACTTGGAATGGTGGTTTCTGATTTGGCGAGCTCAGTGTTGTCTTTGGTGTGCTTGGAATCACGATCGGTGTCTTCATCTTCAATGAGGACCCGTTCCCCGTCAATGTACTCTCGGTCTGCATCTTCTTCATTTCTTCAAACATTGCAGTGATCCGAGCAAAATTTGCTTCTGAGTTAACCACTGCTTGCTCCACTTGTTCGAAACGTTTCTGATATTCAACATCCTTGCGTGTCATTGTTGATTGGAGTTCAACATAATTCCTCTCCATTGCATCGGTGAGCTTGCGAATGTCATTAGTCAACTCTTTGAACCTTGTGTTTTCAGCCATGGCGGAAGGTTAGTGAAAGCACCAATGTAACAGTATCTATTATGTAAGAATTATTTAATGGAACAGTACGTGAATTGAAAGGAATAGAAGTACTATATGGATATCAAGCAACTTCCATGACAGTACAAATTGATATTACGATAGAGAATGTTCAGATAGGAGGAAGAAGCAAAATACAGTTAGAGGAGAGAGAACATAAGATTCATTACCCATATACCCTCTCCCTCACTCCCACGCACTACTTATGCACAAATCCTCTCAGCATCACACTTGGCTTACACGCTCTACCACTAGAGTGTGGCTTCACTTCTTTTGTCTCATTGTGCCTTGAGCTTCCTTGACTTACTGCTGCAGCATCAATTCCCTCTTCATTCATAACACAAACCTAGAAGGATTTGAGTGGTTGGCGATGTGGAAAGAATAAAGGAAAAAGAAAAGATTACGTTGATGTAACATGTGTGGTAAAATGATAGAATATTGGAAAATAAAAATAACAAGTGGAGCACCTGCGAGAATAAGTGTACTACAACAAAAGCGAGTGCTTTTATGGAAAAAAAGTAGCCACATTGTTATTTTTGTTGATTGCATTCCATTCTCAAAGCTTTGGTATTCCATAGTTTACGAGTTTACTAACAGTACTAGTGGGTTCACCCGTCCGATGGACGGGGCCAAAGCTTCAGATACTTTGGAAGCATTATACAACCTATATTAGGTTCATGTTGATTAAATTCGAAATTGTAACAACTAAATAAACACATAACTTTACAAATTCAAATAAAGATATCACAATCTATAGATCATAGAACTATCATAGAACTAAAGAGAGTTGAATAAACTGAGGACAAAAGGGTGGAATTCACCACACTAAGTGATAATAGTCATAAGCTAAAGTCATACAACCCAAATAGCCATTAAAAACATTGGTTCAAAAGAAAGCAAAAAACGAAGTTGCTAGACATGATTGCTAAGCCGATCTTCTCTTCTTACGACCATACCGAAACTTATGGTTATCTTTCTTTCTCACAATCATCACGTGCATCATGATTGGACAACCCCGGATTTCCCACTCAACGATATCTCCAACACGTACAGCATTTTTGTCTAAGAAGGCTCGCCATTCAAAACCACGAAGATACTTTTCTCCACTATTTCGTTTAGCAACACGCACTTGGAAATACCAGTAGAGATCCATACCAGGATCATATGCCTCAATCATATCCAATGTATCTGGTATTAATCTTCCAATTCTCATGGGAAAGTGCTGTAAATAAGTGTTGTGAAGACAAAATAGCTTAGTCACACATATGTAAATAGGGATATTAGTGACAACAACCAAGAAAAACAACTCACCATCACACCACCCCTACGTTTGATATGCTTGGTAATCTTGGTATCCCAAATTGCATTCATAACATTGTCCTTAAGTGACATTCGACTGTTCAAATAACTAAAAGTTTATAATCAAGACATACATTATAATCCACATAACTAATGTCATCAGATATTTTAAAAACTATCTCAGTATGATCAACATATTTAGAAGTCAATCTTAGAAAATAGATTTTTTTAGTCGTGGATGCATATGGAGAAATACAAAGATGTCTATTAATAATTACCAAATTGATTAATAAGAACGAAAATAGCATGCAAAATAAAGTGAAAAGCTAAAATTTTAAAGAAACAAAACCAAATGACAAAAAAATTGCAAAACATACCTCATTGTGAAATTTGGCCAACCAAGTGCTGAAACAATATCAATAGAAATAACAATCAATAAGCTAACAACAAATCAATCAGTCAATAGATATCCATCATAAGAACTCAGAAGTAAAACGGGTAAAAAAAGATTTAACAGAATGCTAATATCTTCAACCGCAAAAATGTTTGGAGAAATGTCTATTTTCTTGCGGTGCCATTGCCAAAATAAATTGTGGTGGAAATCAAATTTATAGAAATTAAACTCCTCATCAATAGAGAATGGACTTGCTGTGTAAGGATCTATACAAACAGGCACAAAACAAAGACAAATGAATTGCATGGCAAAGGTGCATGGTCAGCTCTTGGTGGTTGTGTTTTGTGCATTAGAGGTATTACTTTTTTCTCATTTTCATGCTTCAAACTCTAAGCACCGTAATTAATTAGCCTAATATTTTGATTGCACTTACTATCAACATAGGGTTCAGTGTTCTTTCTGATCCCATGAATATGACCTTTGCGAATTCTTGTTGCATTTAAGAACCAATAGAAGCTATTTACATGATCTGGAACTTAGTTCAATCATTCAGAACATAAGTGATGCATTATTGTCTATCTGCATGAGATATTTTATGATGCAAAGAAACAACCCTATAGGACATGTGAACACCTCCAAATTTTTAGAATTCGAAAAATAAGCTGATGTAGAACACGCATTGGAACCCAATAAACCCTAAGTCATAGAATTTGGGCAAAATTGGAACAAACGATTTTGGATGGGTAAACAGAAACAACAAATTAAATGTTTCTTCCCTATTTTCTAAAGGCACATCAACCCTAGATAGCATTTACAGTATGAATCAAAATAATATGAAAATGGAAGAGAGATTAATTTGGAGAAACAGGAATTAAAGCAATTTACGTAACAACTGATGAAAGAAAATAAATCAAAGTGGAAGAAGACTAACCTGTTGAATCGCTGCCGCTGGTAGGGAAAGGAAGGAACAGCAACGTATGCAAAGAAACGAACGAACGGAGGGACGATGAGTTCTGTTGTTTTTTTTGGTCAAATAGAATGGGTTATTGGAAGGGAAAAAAATAAATGAGATTAATGGGCTGTTGGGCCGTAATGTAAATGTCCAATAGAGACAATTACTATTTAATAAACCCATATTATTATTTCAGCCAGCAAAAAAACACAGATGTAATTTTAAAAGAAAATTACCTACAACCGTTGGAAAACTTCATTGTAAACTACATTTGAAGTGGCATTTGTAGAATTTCCTGCGTCATCGGTGATCAACACTTTTAGACCCTTTCTAGAAGTGACTCTTGAAACAGCTACATATAGTTGGCCGTGAGAAAAGCGGGACGCGGCAAAAAAACACCAACATCTTTCAAAGATTGTCCACGGCTCTTATTGATAGTCATTGCAAAAGAAACAAACCAAAGGGAATTGTCTTCTTTGAAACTTAAAAAGGATTCGAGGATCGGACGGAGTTAATGATAGCCTTGGGATAAAAACTTTTGTCTAGCATTGATCCCCGATAAGACAATGACCTCAAGAACAAATTTACCCATTTTTGTCAAAATCAATCGAGTTCCATTGCATAATCCGAAAGAGTGATCAATGTTCCTCAACAACATAACAGAACACCGATTTTCAATTTAAGTTTATGAAATTTGGAAGACCAGAGGCAACAATTGTATTTAGAAATTCTGGTGGATGTATCTCATCAACAATACTAATGTTAGGACCACTGTGGCAAGGTGTATCTAAACTCAAATATATCTTTTCATCACCTGGAATTAAAGATAGCATGTGCTCATTGATCATATCAACAACTTCATTTTTAGGAGCTAAAATCGCTCTATTTTGAAAAAACAAAGGATCATGCATGTGATCAAGAAAGGATGGATATATTGTCTCAACAATAGCTTGAATTGGTTGTTGTGAATCTTTAATTAGTAAGTCATCTGGAATTTCAACAGAAATGTCAGAATCACCTACCTCACCTATTGCACCATCTCCAATTTTTAGAACCCATTCTGAAAACTCGATGCTTCAAAGAATGTTAGCATTTGAGGTTCCATGTAAAAGTCTCATGTTTTTTGTTAACGTCAACATCTCACAATGGTTCCATAAATAAGAAGAGTTGATTGTGGCATGCACAACTTGTTGTCTTGTTCCCTTAGGAATAACAGGAAGAATTTGGCGAAAATCGCCACCTAAAACAATAACCTTACCTCCAAAAGGAATATCCAAAGCTCTGCCATTTGAAGGACTCAAAATATCTCTGAGGGTCCGATCTAAAGCTTCAAAACAGTGTTTGTTAGTCATTGGTGCCTCATCCCAGATGATAAGTGAACACCTACGAATTAACTCTGCTAAATCACTTCCTTGTTTTATGTTGCAAGTCGAGAACTCATCTGGATTAAGTGGAATTGCAAATCGAGAGTGAGCTGTCCTACCTCCAGGAATTAAAAGAGATGCAATACCACTTGAGGCAACTGCCAAAACAATTTTACCCTGTGATCTTAAACCGCTTGTTAATCCTCTCCAAATATAAGTCTTAATTGCTCCACCATACCCATTTAAAAAAAAGAAACCATTTTTCTTTTGGTCAACTCGTGTCATAATTTTGTCATAGATTTTTCTTTGCTCATCTGTCATTGATGACACCAATTCCTGATTTTCAGCCTTCAGTTTATTTCTATCATAATTAATTTCATCAAAAATGAGCCTGTTTTCACTTGTTGAAAGCAAATCTTCATCTGGTTGAGGCATAGAAGGGAAATCGATGTGCTCATATTATTGCTTTGTAATAACTTATGAATCTCAACTAAAGTAAAAGTTTTTAGTTCATGAGTAGACAATTGCAACTCTGTAATAATAAGAATAAGGAAAATTAATAATTTTACAGCAAAGCAATAATCGACAAATGCAGATTAGAAAGGATTTAGAACAAAACCTGGAAATTGTAGGAGACAACGCTGTCTATGTAAAATGTCATCTCCCAAATGGAACCACGTAGCATCCCGCATAACTTCGGGTCTTGAAATTTGACCAGACACTAATAATATCGCAAACAACTTGCGCAAGAAGGTTCCAATACCCCAATGACTTGCCTCTTTAATAGCATCTATATATTCTTTGTCATCTTCCAATAAGCCCATATAATAGCAAGCATCTTGAAAATTTGGGTGAACAAAATCCTCAACTGTTCTAAGGTGTTCAAAACATTGTGCTCCTTTGACATAATTCAGCAATATTCTTAAATAATACTGATTCCTGGACTGGGAGGTATATAATGGAGTCTCCGATAGTATATCATTTACGCGGAAACCATTCCCTTTTCTCATCATTCCAAACAAATTTCGTTGGAAATTCAAAGATAAGTTAGTTCACGTGCTGTGGGTAAATTTTATTTGCATTCATCCATGCTAAAAATTTAGAGCTCCCAATACTTGGCTTGGAAAGAATCGAATTAATAGGCCGATTATCTCTATAAATAAGTAAGTGTTCACTGGAAGATGAAATTGCAGCCTTTCCATCGATGGTTCTCTATAATGAATGTTAAATGAAAAGATCCTCCATCCGCTTGCACGAAGCTAAATATCTACTGTTATAATACAACTTGATTTCATCAATTACAACACCATCATTAGAACCTGGACCCTGAAGACCGTAGAAAGTTGTTGTCACTCGATCATGACCTTTGTTCACATACTTGAAGAGATATTTGATTGCTCTAGATTGGTTACAATATTCAACATTGATATGAGCATTGTATTTGAGGAGTAATGATTTGTTGTACGGCACAACGAACCTATTATCCAGAAAACATTCACCTTTTTTTACAAATACTCCATTGTCTCTTCGTCTATAAAGCAGGATAACCATCATCATCAATCTTTGTTTGGTCACTAAACTTTTTTGGAAAATATTTTGTGCACTTTTTATTTTCCATGCAAGGAGAGTTTGGATTTTGGGGCCCACATGGCCCATGAAGCATTGATGTAGATACAATATCAAATAGTCGTGGATCAGATTTTCTGTCAGGAATTTCAGCACATATGACATTGTTAATGTCATCAACAGTGTTATACTTAGCAGATGAATGAAGGAATACCAAGATATGAGCATGTGGAGTCCACGTTTCGAAATTCAATTGTATACACAACTAAACAATAATAAATGAATCAATGTTAGTTCAAAACACATGATACCATAGAAAACAAATGTAGAAATTCTAAATATAAAATTACTTCGCAACAACACTACGTAGAAAATATCACCCTTTTTATATCTTTAATCAATTGATCTAGCTTTATCTTGAAAACTCGAGATACAACATCGATCGATCTTGAGACTTGAAATTATATTTTGCAAAATACCTTGTTAACTCGCCATTTTTGATTGCGGTGAATGTGATAAATAATTCGGGGTAGCTTCGCCCAATTACAAATAGTCATAGCATCTTGGTAATTTTGAAACATATAACGAGGTCCTCCTACAAATGAAGAAGGCAATATAATTCTTTTCCCGCTTGTTGATGTGTTTCTTTCACCTCTAAGAATAGATTCTTCAAGACCTTTGTAAACGTCGACTCTTAGTTCTTGTTGATTGTTTTTAACCCACTTCAATCTAGAAGATTCAATCATGGTATATGCATCTACTAAAAATTCTTTGGAAGAGACGCCCGTAAAATAAAAGTGAACCTCCATCAATCTCTCTCATGCTTTGAATCCTATATGCCAACCAATCTCGAATAGTTAAATGCTCTCTTTTAATCTGGTTTCTTTGAGTTCTTAGTGCGAGAATTGGATGTTCTCTCGAAAAACCATCTTCCCATAAGGAAACAATAAAGGATATTGTAAGGGCAAATACCCAAAGACTTAAAATAGGAATTCTCTCGAGTACTCTGAATAAGTACCGACAATAACATCCCTATCAAATCCAAAGCAGGATCAAAATCCCCAACAATTAAAGCGGCAACCTCTCGAGGCAAGTAGGTAAGTTGTATTGTCTAGCATCTCGATGCCTCTTCCCAAAATACGAAGCTTAATGGTTGGTGTGGGGTTTTGAGACAACATTTCTCTAGCAACTCTATATGTTTTCACAAAGGGATTACATGAATCAAGACAATCTTTAATATCCATGACAATTTGAGTTCTCAAATTTAAGTCATAAATCTTCCATCCTAGAGTAGATGATTAATAAATATATTAGTAATGATTAATAGAAATTATACTTATAAAAATATAATAAAAACAATAAACATACCTAACAACCGACATGCGGTTAGACACTTCATTTTCAGTATCATGTATATAAAGTTGAGCAAATTTAGGTTCTTTATCTGCATCAGGGAGTAAACTACCGATTTGATGATAGTTTTCTCCATTCAAGACAAAAATCGGAGGTCCACGGCCATCATTAACCTTGGTATGAATTTTACCCCCCATTGAAGTGAATGCAAACATACTATTAAAGGATCGTATGTTTGCCAAAAAAAACCTTCCTCTTCTATCACGAGTATGGAATAGATCATATAATACTTCAGGAGGACGATCATAAAGAGGTAGAGTGATTCGCCCTTGTCGACAACATAAAGAGAATTTTGGAAAGCGCGGCTTATATTTTTTTTCGACTCTTTCTCCGAACCACATAAGTGCACCACAAAATTGACATATATACTGTGGATCACCAATATCCCAGTACGATGCTTCATCAGCTACAAATAAAAGAAAAATATTCAAACAAAAATTAAGCGTAAATTAAGTTAAGCGTAATTTCACGAAATGCAAAGATAAATGAAATAAACAACAGTGAGTCTATACCACTTGTAGATGGGATCAAAGGGGAATTTGGTAGCAATATAGCATCAGAATTTAAAGTGCCATGTATTACTTCATTAAGGGGTGGATCATGAAATGGTGGAATTTCAGAATTCATGAGATTCAGTGCAGGTAAGTTCTCAACCACTGCAAAAGAAAAATTAGTGACTACATAGAAAAGAGAATAAGTTTAAAATCTCTGTATTTAATCACTTTATTAATTGAGAAACCAAGGATGCAAAACGCAAAACACTTTCAACAATTTCGTTTGTAGCCTACATTTGTTTTCTCTAACACATCAAGTCTATTGAGATTTAAGAATAAACATGCAGCGTCAAAATTGACTTTATTTGCAAGTTTAATAAATTTGATTTAGTAAACTGAACTCTTCAAATTTCATGACATCAACAGATAAATGATATGAAAATAATGAGTCAATACCATTTGTTGAAGGAAACAAAGAAGAATTTGGCAGTAATACAGTATCAGTATTAAAAGCATCATTGGTTGATCTGTGAAGTGATGGATACTCAAGTGCTGGAATTTGAGAATCCCTGTCATTAAGTCCATGTAAATCTTCAACTCTTGCAAAAAGGGGATTAGTTTCCAATTCACGAAGATCTTCATTACGTTGATGCAGTGTAACTTGTGGACTCTTAGGAGTAAGTTGAGCAGAATTAAGACCTGATTGGGCATAAAATTACAGGGAGAAAAACAAATTTGTATACAAAAGATGACAATACAGTAATAATGGAAATGAATTTGCTATACCTGCTATTGAAGAGAACAAAGAAGTCTGAGTTGCCAGTTTTTCTGGGTTTTCAAGCAACGGATGTGTAGAATTTGTTGAAAACTGTAAACCAGAAATAATGTTCTCACGTGATTTGGCAGTCCGTTTATATGAATATATTGTAGGTTCTTTGAATCCTTGGATCAAATGAATGAAATCCAAGCTGTGGTGCACCTTTAAATAAGAAAAACAATAAGTTTAATAGAAGAATGATTACTTTATAATAATAACATATTTGAGACTTAAAGTTGAGATATCAGCAATCTATATCAAACACATTAAATATGTTTGATTTTGGTCTTTGAGTAAACACACCAGGCGAGGTTAGATTTTTAGATCTCTCTTGATGATTAGTATTGAGCCCTGTGAAAATGAATTTTCCTGGTCTCAGAGAAACCAAAGAGGATATTGCAGAAGAATGAGATGAAAGGCAACCTGAAAAAATAAAAATTAACCACGCCATTTGCTTAATTAGAAAGTAAAAAAGCCCACCTTGAATAATAATGACTAAAAGCACAAACCTTGTACATGTGTAGATGTAACAGTGACCATGTTGTGTAAGTCTTTGTTATTTTGTTGATCAGAAACCCCCATGTCAGTGTTTTTTTCATAGGCAACTATTTTGCAAGTAGATGAAACAAAGTATGGAGAAATACTGGAAAATGTAACTCAAACCAAGGAGTTCTAACTGAATGTATGGACATAGGATTAAGTTAGAACACATACATAGTAGAAATGTTTGCAAACAATGATGGAAAGGTGAAGTGAGAAGTTACAAAGTTTATATTGATCAAGGCCAATGCAAATGAGAAAAGAGAGATCGATATATGCGGAATAAGCAACCAAGGTCACACAATTTTTATGAGGTCACTAAATGAAAAGTCATTTCATGATGCATACTATCTTAGGCTTAAAAATCGGTTGACATTGACATTTGTGCAGAAACTTGCTTAACATTCCTAAGATTTGACAATGTGTGTAAACTTAGGTGTGTCGTTATTTTCTCGAGCGAGAAACCCCATCTTAGTGTTTTTTTCATAAGAAACCATTCTGTGAGTAGATGGAACAAAGCATGGAGGAATACAGGAAAAAACAACTCAAACCAAGGAATTCTAACTGAATGTATGGATATAGGATTAAGTTAGAACACATACATAGCAGAAATATTTGGAAACAATGATGGAAAGGTAAAGTGAGAAGTTACAAAACTTATATTGATCAAGGCCAATGCGAATGAGAAAAGAAACTGATATGTGCAGAATAAGTCACCAAGGTCACACAATTCTTCATGAGGTCATCAAATGAAAAGTCATTTCATGACTGTAATATCTTAAGTTAAAGATTCAGGTTGACATTGACACTGTGTAGAAATTTGCTTAACATTCATAAGATTTGGCAATGTGTGTAAACTTGGGTGTCATTTTCCTGGGATGATATTTTTTGAATGAGCAGATCAGTCCAGAATATCAAGTACCATAGTTTCTGTAATGAGTATAGAGTAAAGAAAAAGATTTGTCTGTTTTTTTTCATATAATATAACACATGGTATTTGTGAAGAAGCAGGTAAAATATAAACTGAGTATTGATTAAAAGGCTCAAGCACAAAGACAAAATACTTCACTGGATATAAATTAAAACACATTATATTTAAATTCAAGACATAGAAGGAAATACACAACAGGTTAGTGTTACTTACTCCACATTCTACTACAAAGTGGAGGAACACATAGATAATACATAATAGTGTTACTTACTCCACATTCTACTACAAAGTGGAGGAACACATACATAATACATAATAATATCACCAAAATGACCACATCAGCTGAACACCTCATTGGAACAGCAAACCAGTATTGAGTTGGACAGCAAAACAAAATCCTAATTACTTTTATTTACTCCACAATTGACTATAATGTGGAGAGACACCAAATAACACACAAAGAGCACAACACAAGGACTGGAATAATTGGTAAGTTTGTCTCTGCATTTTTTCTATCTTGACTTTTTTCATCTTGACCATTTTAGGGATCTTAGCCAAAGTTGTACGCCCCTGGGAATTTGGAGAAGATGATGCACTAACAACTTGATCCTGTTTCTTGGAATTAATTGGAGGAGAAGGGCCTTGCACAAATTGAACTTGCTCCATGAAATTGTTTGGAAGAGAAGAAATATTGACAGGTTGATTCTGCTCTTTAAAACCGATCGGAGAGGAAAAATCTTCAGCAATATCAATGTGCTTCCCAGGATTACTTGGAGGAGAAGGAACCCTAGCAGCTTCAATCCTATCAGAGTTAGCTAATGGACCAGAGTTGCCTTCACCAACAACACCCATGTCAAGCATCCTCCCAACTGAGGATGGAAGAGAAGAGCCCCCAACAGCTTCAAATTGTCTGCTGGAACACTTTGAAGTAGAGGATCCACCAACAACTTCAAATTGTTGAGGAGCAACCCCATGAGCAGAATTATCTCCACTACCAACGGCAACAGTGCTAAGTTTGCTGGATGGAGTATTGGACATGTCCAAGATAGCAACACCAATTAATTCGAGAGGAAGGAACATTGTCAACAGATCGCTATAGAGGCAAGAAAAACAAAATATAAGACATCGTGAAAACAAAAACATGTCCTCGCTTAAGCTTAAATGGGCGATTTTTGGAAAAATTATATACCAATGGACTCTGAGTATCCTGTTCTGAATAATTTTTGGAATGGAGATCCCCCTCATCAATATTAAAAGGCTGCAAAATCAAAACCATCTCTAAAAGCATGAGCCAGAGAACAACAAATGCAACAAAACACTACTTCAATGACAAAATATATAGACAACCAACCTGGATTGAATGCAATTCCATAAATTGCTTGATAATATCAGGATCAGCAGTTAACCTTCTAACAACATAGTTGTTCCATCCTTCAGTAATGTTGGCATCCCTTATATCTATTTTAAAAAGCAGAAGCTTATTATAAAAGGATTGGAAGGCCGCAGGAATCCTGTTGGAACTAATAGGTTGATCAAGAGAGCCAATTAAATCTTGTGCTGAGATACCAAGAAAATTGGTGACAACACGATCAAAAACCATAAAGTTTGTTGTACCAGTTGAATCCATAGCATTGAGCTCAACTTTGAACCTAGGGATACAAAATAAGGTAGGTAATGAACAAAGGAAAAAGTACAAAAATAACCTTAATCCAAAGAAAAACACGTGGTCTTTTCAGTATGTAACTATGCTAACAATACCTAGGGACTCCAGTGACTTTTCTCTTGCATTCTTTGCAGTAGAACCTACTACCAACTTCAACAACTTTGTGATGACACTTACTACATGATGTGTAGTACCACCCATGTGTAGTCTCAATATCAAAAACTTGTGCAAGAACAACAACAGAAGATGCCTAAATTTTGTTCAATTACAAACATCAAATAAAAACCAACAGAAACTGAACAAAAATTGTGAAAGAGCGTTGAAGGAAATATCCTTACAGAGGTAGCCTGTAACACATCAGATATGGTTCTGTAGGAAGCTTGCATAAAAGTATCATAAGTTGACACAACAGTAGGAGCAGTAAGTGGACCCATTGATTGAGTCAAAGATAGAGCAGAAGCTTCCATGCTAACAGAAAACATTTAAAAGTTTAGAATTAAAAATGGGGAAGTGCAAAAAAAAAACCAACTACTGAAGTATTCAAACAGAGGTATTTTTAATTCTTCGCAACACATACTTTGACTTTGTATGTTTTGCAATTTCGGAAGGTTGGCATTGATAAAAATTTTTGTTCCATGATAAGCATTTGAGATCCCCATAACACTGCGTGCAAAACTATTAGTGATAAAAAACAAATAAATAGTGAAGAGTGCATCCAATGAAACAAATTTAAAAATAGGAAGTGGACCCTGATATTTCTTGAGCTTGCATAATTGAAGAACAATAATTGGAGCTGATGAGCAAGAGACATCATTGATATTAGCAGCAGCTTGTTCAGCAAACTCACTCCAGAGAGTGCATTGAACCTTATTAGACCTGCATGCAGAAAAAATTATAATGCATAAACAAATAAGAAACATGCCATAACAAATGGACTATAAAAAAAAAATAGAACCACTCACTCTAAATCCTCAAGGACCAAATTGATGAGCTTGTAAAGGCTAGTTTCTGTCCTTTGCTCTTTTAATTCACTTTTCTCAACAATATGGCCTATAACATCTGGTGAAACTCAAAGATCAAATGAATGCATGAAAGTTCAAGTAAAATGAACCAGGGAAACATTAAAGGGAGATAAAAAAACAAACCAACTATCAGTTCATCCTTTGGTGCAGCCAATATATCAGGAAAAGTAGCAAATGAAAAATGATTCATTGGTATATCAGTAGTCTTTAATAGACGGCAGCTTGAGATACTCATGAAAGCAACCTTGTATTTGTTATTAGTTGTTGCAAACTTAATATCATTAGGGTTAACACATAGCTTATCAATCCGATAACAACTGCCCTCCTTCAATACAGGTAGAAACATTGGCAGGAGAGAAGCCTTGACAGTACAATGAATCCTATCAAGCTGAGATGAAAAACTTGCAAATTGATCAATGGATACAAAGATAATATCATAGATATATTAATAATATACATGGAACTTGCCTTCTTATCCAATAAAAGCATTTCAATGCTGTTTGGATTGAGAGGATTCTTATGTTCAGGGAGAGTCCAAAGCCTAATCACACGTACTTCAAGTGTCCAGTTAATCTTGCCAGGCACAAGATCAGAAATGAAATTAACAGGTAATGCCATGAAATTGCCTACAACAAAACAAAAGATGGGAATTTAAGATAACAAATAAACTCAAGGTATGTTGAAGGGAAAAAAAACGTGAGGAACAATTTAAATGGAATGTGATTATAGAAGCTTAGCAGAAGGCAAGTATGGAAAAACAAAACCAAAGGATTGAAATGCAGGATTCCTACTGGTCAAAACACAAAAGGAAATAAGCAGAAGCAAATGAAGAGAAGTGCAATGTTGGTAAGCTGGTGTCCATCAAATGGAAGAGGTCGTTTAAATAGACATGGCAAAGGGGTATGGTGGGGAATATAGTTAACTTGATGGATGAATGCTAGCTTATCTAGATAAAATCCAGTGAGAGCTAACTCTGACGTCAGACATGCTATGCAGAATAAACCACACAGGCTATACAAAATCTACACAGAAATGGCCTGACGTGAAAAGATAGATGTATGAGGGCTGAGGCAACTTTTAAGTAACCTGAAGAGTTCATACACTTCAAAGATATCAAACACTACTGTAGTGTATGGTCATGCAATTGAAGAATCCATTAACCTCATGTCATATTATTGGAAAGACAAAATGTAGAATATTTTGATGACTAATACACACAATGAAAAACAGAACTCAAAGGCCAATTTGAAAAAAACTCAAGACTCACATATCACATCAAATATGGAAAGAGATATAAATCAAATATTGCCAAAACATTCACCTTGTGTCATATCTTTGTCACACAAATTTAAATTAATGATCGCCATACACAATGAATGCCACTTGGTGGAAATTGCACAAACAAATGCATGAGCCACATAATGATGATGACGTGTGTAAGGAACAGACATAAACGATTTGGGATGTAAAATATATACTTAATTTAGTCCGTGATTTATCTATCATTAGAGTGAGAGAAAATGAAGGCAAATTAGTAAAGGATAATATTGGACTGCCTTCTATACCAATTTCTGCAATAAACTTTCTTTCATTCACTTTAAATGAATGCGAACATGTAAAGAAGCCCCTAAAGACTTGAGTAACCCCATATGCATAAAGGTTTTTCTTTAATCAAAATTCCAACACACAACATTTCTCTTGTATAGACACATTTATATATGCTTTTTTACATGTAATGAAGTTCCTGAAGGCTTATGTGAATCTAGATTTCTTCACAATCACATTTACTCTTTTATAGACTATCTGCATAAGGTCCTTTCTTCTCTATGGTAAAATTATAATCAAAATCATAAGCACTGTAGAATGAAGCTTATTTGCCATTGGTAGCAAAGTTAAAGCATGCAACAGATGAGAGAGAACTTGCTGAAATCTTTGATGTGATTGAGTAATTGTATGCTTTAGATCACCCTGCAATTTGAAGAAGGCATGAAAATCTAAACAAATGAAAGGACCAAAACTCACATTGGATTACTTAGCCATCCTTGAATCCCCTTCAAAATCCTCATTCATAAGAGTTTTTAATTAGAATTTGTATAGACACTTTTATATATGTTTCTTGACAAAATGAATGTTCTTTAGATTAGAGCTACTTGTAGTGGTGACAAAGTTGCATTAGGTGTGAAAAAAAACCAGAGACACCAGAAAGAAAATATTATACATAACAAAACAAACAAATTACATAAATGATGGATACAAACAACTCAGACAAACAGAATGGAAATCTGCAGGATACATTAGTCGCATAAATTACTTAGTTAGACTAAATATACTGCTTAATTACATTGAAAATACTGAACTACACAGAAAATACTGCTCAGGGACAACAGCAAACAGAAATAACCAACAACAGTAGCCCGATAATTTATTTAAAAGCATCTCTTGAACTCAAACAAAATGGTTTTGGGTTCTGCAGATGTAACAGCAAGTGTAATGTAAGTTCCCTCGAACAACACTTTGATATGGCGGAAAAGAGCCCACCTGAATACAAACCACGACAAAGAACATTATTTTGATCATTGTTGATTTCACAGGTCCAGGCATAGCCATTTGTATCAATCAACTTAACTCTGTGAAGACCAAATGGCATGATCATATGCAAGAAATCAGCAGGAATAGACTGCACACAATAACAGAAAACAAACATATCACAAAAAGGATAATTTGGCGCAAACACACAAAGGGAAAATAATTCAAAGGAAGACATGACCAATTTATTAGAATTAGCATCATTGCATCAAACGCTTGCTCAAGGTATGATAAAGAGTAGGTACTTTAGAAATAGTCCCGAGATACTTGTCTCAAAGATCATTATCCTGACATGGTAATGCATCTTGACCAAGCTTAAAAATTTGTGGGGGGGTAGGATACTTAACCTCTTTACCATACCTATCTTTGACTTTGATGAAAAACCTATCTGGCCTAATGTAGACCAACCTCACCATTCCCCCACCATGCAAAAAATAGCGACAACCCATTTCATTCCAACCACTTGAAAAAAATGGCCGGGCATTAACCTTTTTCACCACTACTTGGTGCTGATTACCAACTGGATCACAGAGCATCACCATGAACTGAACATCATATCCATGCAGTTTAGCAAAGAGTTCAGGAGTTGGGACAGATAACTACATAATATAGACAGATTAAAATCACAACCAAGTATTGAAAAGGAACATTAGGATATAATGAATTAGGCAAAAATAATTAAAATGCAACACAGATAGTTAGGTAAGCCCTCACATTTTCAGGCAAGAATTCAACATAAAATCTACCAAACTTAATCACCATGGCATATGAACTATCATCTTTTGGATCAGTACGGGTAAGAGGAGGCATCTGCAACATGTAAAACAATTATATTTGACTATCAATGCAGAACATGGAATAAAAATGCAGGAAACAATAATAAATGCAAATGTGAGAAAACCTTGCAAGGCAAACACAATACAAAACCAATGATAAAGAACACTATGTGTGAAGAATGCAAAGATAAGAGGAAGAGGTGCTACAGAATGATAGAATATATAGTGAGAAATAAAGGATGGATTGTTAATTGATTTAAGCAAAGGGTCAAATCAATGACACAACACAACACCAAGAATTAAGTTTTTTTGGCAAAGGAAGAAGAGATATTCTGACATCTCTGAAAGGATGTCAGTCAAGAAAGTCACAAAATAGGAGATATCATAACTATTGCATTTAGAGTAAACGAAACAACTATTAGATTATTTAAGGAGCAAATTTAAGTCCTGGACTGAATTTGATCACATAACTACTGCACTGACTCATACTATGTTGTCTAATCTTAAAGCAACACATTTAAATCCTTGTTCCCAATCTAGAGCATAGTGATTAGTTCTTTGACTCACACCATTGCATTATCCATTAATTAATACAGCAAGAATAAAGTAAAAACAGAAAAATAATTTATCAATCAATTTTTAATTAGCTAACCAGAGACCGAATTTAACCATATGACACTATTCACTATCACCAACATTGGTGATCAAGACAAACTTTACATATAATAATGCCACATTACATAATAGGTGTGCGTGTTGAAACAGAACACACGACCAACAATCACAAGCAACCCTAGAGAAATACCATAGGCAAGAGAGCCATTAAAGTCTAATATGCATAAGTATAAACTAAAATACATGTAGACTACATAGAGTGGAAAACACTGATAATCAAACCCTTACATAAGAAGACTACATACAGTGCAAAATACTAATAGCAAAGAAAGTCACAGAATAGGAGATATCATAACTATTGCATTTAGAGTAAACGAAACAACTATTAGATTATTTAAGGAGCAAATTTAACTCCTGGACTGACTCATACTATGTTGCCTAATCTTAAAGCAACACATTTAAATCATTGTTCCCAATCTAGAGCATAGTGATTAGTTCTTTGACTCACACCATTGCATTATCCATTAATTAATACAGCAAGAATAAAGTAACAAACAGAAAAATGATTTATCAATCAAATTTCTAATTAGCTAACCAGAAACTGAATTTAACCATAAGACACAATTCACCATCACAAAGATTGGTGATCAAGAAAAACTTTAGATATAATAATGCCACATTACATAATAGGTGTCGTGTCGAAACAAAACACACTGACCAACAATCACAAGCAACCCTAGAGAAATACCATAGGCAACAGAGCCATGAAAGTCTAATATGCAGAAGTATAAACTAAAACACATATAGACTACATAGAGTGGAAAACACCGATAATCAAACCCTTACATAAGAAGACTACATATAGTGCAAAATATCGATAGCAAATTCCTTCGAGCTAATAGCACAAGATGGACCCCAACAACACATCCCCTATGGATCAAGCACCTTGACAAACGGTGTATTTCCTATTTTCCTTAGCCACACCCGACTTGATAGACACCCCCGGAAGAAGGCCATTCAAACCACTTAAAAGTAGCCCGACCATCGTAAACACAAAGAATAATCAAAGCTTCTCACTATTCCATTGAAACTTACAATTCCATTTTCTCCCACGTGAATTTACCAAAACAATAGAGGTAGTTGAAGTAGCAAATGCAATTTTGCAAAATCCAATATGAAGGAACTGCAAATACAATAACCCAAAAACAATTAAGCAAATGAAAAAATAACCAACATTAAAAATAGTGTGCAACATAAGATTAAATTAACCAAATGAGATTACAAAAAGATTCTGTCTAAAGTCTATGAAACACACCAGGAATGGACGGTTAATTTCCTCAACAGCAACATTTTTTACCAAACAATGGTAGAAATGAATGGCATCACTAAAAACGAATTCATCAGGCTCCTCATCAATAACACTCATTGGAATTCCTGGTTCTCCAAGACCATATTTTTTAGGAGGAAATGGATACATAATCTGCTTACCCATTCGATCCCTCACAAACATTTTAAAGGTACTACCATGTAGATACTTGATAGTGATCCAACCACCACTAAAAAGTTTGTAAACCTCACCAATGCGAGAAGAACCATGATGCAAGTAGACCCTACTTGGACGTTCTTTGATAGAGATGATGAAGAGGTTTCCCAAAGGATCCATAAGGTGCACAATTTTTGGGATCTCATTATAGAAGTCAGACAAAAAAAGCACTGGAAGTGATTGCATGGACTGAAGTCAAAATAGAGCTAAATTAGTAACAACAATAAGCTTAAAAGAAGGCACACTGATGTAGAAAAGCAGAGGAAAGCTTACAAATCCTGGAACAAACTCAAACTGATAGGTATGGTATTTCAAGTAGCACTCAGCGAAATATGGATCCATATTCAAAACAGCCAAAGAACTCATCTGATCAAACAAACAACACTATCATCAACCAACAGCAATAGAAAATAAGCAAAGTTTACTTTTGAATTAAGCTCACACCAACTAATGAACTTGCAACACAAAAGTAAAATATTCTAAGAGATGTCCAAACAGAAATACAAAAAAAACAGGACTTGAAGAAATGAAGTCAATCAGTCAATGCGAATTTAAAACAAAACAGGGCAAGAATCAAAATAACTCAAGTAAAAACACCAAATACCACAAAAGTTCATTCAAAAATGAAAGTTCATTAAAATAAAAACAAATACATCGACTCAATCACCAATGTAGTATATAGAGTGTATCCAAGAGCGTAAGCTCAACCAAATAAAAATAATGCTTCCACTCAAACAGATATAATCAATAAATAAGGGAAAATCCATCATCCATAAACAATAAGAAATTAGGAGGAGGGTGAAATTAATATAGCAAACCAATGACTATATAATTGATGGAACAATATGAAGAAAACGATTTACATTACGCAGTGCATTAAATAGGTAAACTTAGATTATCAGGCATTCATAAGAAGCTAAGAAGACAACAAAATTTACTCAAGAGAAGAAAGCACATGCCATTACGTTGATAAGCAAAGAATGAGTTGAAATGGATTACAGCAAGTTCCTGAAACGCAAAAGGAACGAAAAAATGAGCACCATTAGGACCCGGGGCAAATGGAGAATAAACAAAAACATAACTAAAAGAAAAAGTACCTAATCAATTTGGATACGATGAATGTGTTGATGCCATCGAATGCGTGCATTTATAGAGTCGCAAAACAACATAGCGATGATGATCGGCAATATCAAACCTCGATAAAAATGAGCATGCTTACAAAGCGGATGGTAACGTGTATTGAGCATGCTACGATAAAAATGAGCATGCTACGATCGTTGCAAAGATTGGTAAGTGGTGATAACGTGCATTGAGTAAAGGAGTGAAACGAAATTAGAGTGAATATCAAGTAAAAACAGAATATCTAAGACACGTAGAAGAGAAGAGTGAGAATAGGAGCCAAGGAAAAAAGTGATGAGAACGAAGAAGAGAGAGACCAATAGAAAGGCACACATGGCGAAATATCTATGAAGCAAAATCTCTGCCAATATCTTCACTACTTGAAGATGGCTGCGCATGGACTGCTCGGGATAGAGCAAAACCAGGAAACAGTGATGATGCCGAGGCTTGCACAAGCTCATCGCGCGGTATACCACTGGACATTACATGGCACAAATGGCGATCATCAAGTGGCAGAAAAATTTGGAGGGAACAACCAGAAATTGGCGCGGAAGCTTGTTGGGATGCCTACGTGGAGACTCCCATCGGATGTAAATATAGAGATACCCGTGTGCGTATATCGCGTTATTTTTACTAATAAATTTAGACGTAATTTAATTAGTCCGAATATTATCCCGTGAAAATCAAAACTAATTTAAAGTAAATAAAGAAAAGATTTCAAATTGTACCTGAGTCAGTCCGAACATTACACCGTGAACATTTATCAGAAATATGTAATAATTCCCGTAGAGATTAGAAAACTAAATTTTATTAAATTTCAAAATTGTAATTTTTCCTGTAAAGAGAAAAGTGATATATTAAAATGAAATTAAAGTATATATATATATATATATATATATATATATATATATATATATATATATATATATATATATGGTTAAAATATAAAAATGAGAGAGTTAGAGGAAGAACGATAATAGTTTCAGAGAATGGTAGTTTGGTATTTTTGGTAGTGGGTGTTTTGATAAAATATATAGTTGATAAAAAGTGAGATAAAAAAAGTTAGTTTAAAAAAATGGTCTAATTTATTTATGGGTAAGTGAGGAACAAACCAAATCACTCACCAATAAACTATAAATACGATGTGAGATGTAGTATAAAAATTTATCAACGATAGAGAGATCTAAAACAGGTTAATTCAATCTTAACCACTTATAATAGTTTACACAATATCTATAACTGTATTCCAATTTGGTACTTATCTATAACTGTAGTCCAAGTGATAAATGAATTTGAAGTTGATTTCAAGGTCTTAAGTTTGAGTCTTGGATGCGATAAAGGAGAACCATAGGAATCTCCGCCATAGTCTAGCTATTACGCACTAATTAATAACAAAAAAAAAAAGCACTTGGTAGCCAATTTGATTTTGTCATGTAGTTAGTTTTGGCATAGACATAATGCGCTATAAATATCTATATATAGATGTATTTCTCCATGCTAACACATGCACTAGAACAAGTTAGCTAGCCTGAAATAAACGCAACCAAATCCTTGTTAGAGACGAAGAATTTGATTTGATTTGGAGAGATAGATGATGGAGTTGTGGAAGCTATTTGTTGCTGCGTTAATGCCAGTTGTTAAGGTATTGTTGATTACAGCAGTTGGTACATTCCTTGCACTTGATCGCTTTGACATACTTGGAAGAGACACTGCAAGGAAAAACTTGAATACTGTAAGTTTCTTCCTTTATTTTCAGTGCTGGGTAGGTACCCTTATTATCAACGATTGATTGATGTACTATTTACTTATTTTACATTACAATCATATGCAAACTTCTTCACGTAATTTCCTGATGCGGCCACCGATCCTTTTTCTTGTTTCCATGCACAGCACACCACACCACAGCCTCTCAAAGTGGGTGGGGGCCGGGTAGCATATAATCGTGACACGATTTTTTTTGTGTTACATGTCATTGGTGTGTGCGTATAGTTTTCATTGTCTCTGCTGATGAATAATCTACGTCGAAAAATCTAACTGATTGGTCACGAATACCTAATTTTGTTGGTCTGTATGGTTCTCCTCTCTCAACAGAATTTTGCCACACTCACCCAAGACTTTGGGGATAAGTGACACAATTTGGTCTCCCTTTATTTATTTATTATTCTTGCCCATATGATGATTAACACACATATAGATCGTCTCTACTTTAACTCTCTTTTATTTCTATTTTTACACCTTTTTTTCCCTTTTTCCTACAAAATAAAGTGAATTTGTAAAAAAAAAATCACAAAATAAAGTGAAATAGAAAAATATGTAAACAATAATATATAACACAAAATGCATTAAAACCATACCTAAAATCTGTCCCACGGTTAGTTGCATCGACAATTTTAGTGATATGAGGATGTCAACTCCCTGGTGTGATTTTGTGTTGCTTATTTGTGATTTCGTCTAAATTGACCCAAAAAAATAAGCAAAATCTCTCTATAAATCGTATAATTTGATGGTTCATCACAAGATCGAGTGACTAGTTTTAGGCTAGTTGATTCCGATCCTTGTATTTTGAGTGAAATATTTCATACTTTAATTGAAATTGAAACTATATCTACCAAAAAAAAATGAAAAAGAAGTGAAGTAGCTTTTGCACCCCTTTTTTTCTAACACACCCTCAAGAGGTAACTCATGTTTGTTTTCCCCACAAAGATTATTGGTTTTTATTTTTGTAGTAAAAAATATTCTTGCTTTTGAAACTAACTTATGGGAGTTATATTTTTTAAACTCTTTTTTCCTTATGAAAATTATATTCATTTAGGACTGCCTTCAGAAAGTTAACTTGAGGACTTTAGGGAAACTAAAAAATTATTGAAAAATGCTAAACAATACAAAAGATTTTGAGTACGAAATATGTTTGACCTTTTATCTATTTAAAATATTGAAATTTACTACATCCCTGCATCGTAACAATTTGTACAATATATCATTTGTACTATATTATAACATGTTATTTCGAACTTTTTTCAATTCACACACAAGAGTTCCAACCAGTGGCGGTACTTTGTTGGAGCCGAGGGGAGCCACGGCATCCCCTAAAATTTTAAATATTGCTTTGTTTGTAAACTTACCACTCTATTTTGTTCAGACCATTGATTTAAAACTTTCCACTAATCCACTGTACTTAGTGTCCACGTGCTCAATGCAGCACCATCACCACCATATCATATGAAGACAAACTAGTATTGTATTCATATTATTTGACAATTCAAGTGGTAGGAAAAAACACCTAACATTATGTGATAATTTGATTTTGATTATTTATAATTGATTTATGCATTATTTAGGAGTGATATAATGGTTAAGCTTAAGACAATTAATGCATATTTCAAGAGGAAAACTTCCAACAATGATGAATTTCTTGCTTACAGTATTATGATTTATATTGAAAAAGTGATAGCGGAAAACTTTAGCTCTGATTCATTAATTATTGATGATTTCAAGTTTTAGAATTTCTAAGTATGTCTCTCCTTTTTATATAAATATATTATATTTTTGTTGTGTTGATTTTATTTTGAATCTTTGGTAAAATTATATTTTGTTCTTATAAATTTCAGTTATAATATTTTAGTTAGTTGTTTCCGGCTCCCCTTAATATTTGGGACAAGATGATCCGCCATCGGTTCCAACATAACATTTCTCAAAAGATTTTAAAATTTACCACATCCATGCATCATAACAATTTTATCTTAGATCAGATCATACCCACCTAACTCTGGATGAGTACGATAGTAATCACATTTGTACTATATACATGTTATTTTAAACTTTTTTCAATTCACACAGAAGAGTTTTAACAAAACGTTTCTCAAAAGAACAATCCTTGTTGTTATCGCGAAGGATTGTGTCGTGAAATTTCGCGACTCAGTTTCAATGTAAGTCAAGGTGATCTAGAAGCCAGCGAAGAACTAATTGCTTATAGGACTTTTCTTCCATACAGATAGTGTTTTTTGTCTTCTCTCCTGCTCTTGTTTGTAGCAGCTTGGCTGGAACAATAACTTTAAGGAGCCTGGTCATGTTGTAAGTTTATTGTACTACTTATGCATCTTGTCTTAAAACTCTCTATTTTATGACATGTTTACAAGCTGATGATGTTTTCATAAATTATTTATGTAGGTGGTTTATGCCATTGAATGTTCTTCTCACCTTTATAATTGGGATGTCTCTTGGAATATTACTTGTCAAATTGACTAGAGTTCCTCATCATTTACAAGGCCTTGTATTGGGGTGCTGTGCTGCAGGTAAAGTCACTTGTGTCTCTCTTTACCTATGAAATACCGACAGACACGATATACGACATTGACACATAGACGCAGACACCAATAATTATTTGAACCAAAAAAACAATTTAAGTGTCAATGTTAATGTGGTACGTACGGCCTCAGACATTTAATATGTCTTCAATCTAAAATGTCAGTGCTACATAGCGTTTTTTTTATTAATCAGAGTGACATTAATGGTCATTTTACAACCGCCTCTCGAGGAATTTAACTCAAAGATCTCGGCGAACTAAAACTAGCTATTTTCACATCGAAGCTAGCCCCAAGCAACATACATAGCGCTTTACACATCTAATCATTTTATCATATAAATCATAACCTTGGGTTTGATGTTTACAGGAAATCTAGGAAATTTGCCTCTGATTATTGTTCCAGCTGTGTGTACACAAAGAAGTAATCCCTTTGGAGATAGGGATATTTGTAATAGAAATGGGCTAGCTTATGCCTCTCTATCAATGGCAGTATGACACTAACTTAAAAAATAATTGGAATTTAACTATGATCATATATAATCATAGAGAGATATCATGATGTTTCTAAATAATGTTTATTTTTTTTTCAGCTAGGATCCATTTATATTTGGACAATTGTATACAATGTTGTTCGCTTATATTCATGCAAGATTTCCAATGAAGTCAAAGTTGATGATTCCAAAGGTAATCCAATTTCTCAATTAGAAACTGATCCTGAAAACATTCAGAGATGTTCTTCAGGAGGATTAGAAGGCAAGGATGGATCACAGACAGATCATGTGAAGCAATTTGAAATTGAATGTACAATGTCTAACGGAAGAACAAAGGTAAATTTACTTTAGTTTTGGAATAACTAAGTTAAGTGAACTTTTTTTTTGTATGACATGAATTAGTTTTAGAATATCAAGCAAGAAGCCAATATAGCATTCTGTTATCTGTTTTTTACTCTGTTCTCCCAACCCTGTTCTCTATTTTTTACTTTGGAGTTAATCGTAAGACTTTCGACCTTGTTGAGACATTGTTTTTGATTAAGACGCATTCATGGAATTCATTTCTGTCTAAGACTAAATCAAGTCATTGTCTTTTCTATGAGTAGTGTGTGGATCCGTTAGAATGCATTTCTAGGGGATAGAAGCATTGTTTTTGTGTGGTTATACTTTGCCCAGTAGAGATGAGCTGGTTGTTTTGCAGAGGTGGTGGTTTTTGTGCTCCTACTTTTCAGTGTTGGGTTTTAATCTTTGTACCCCCTCCCTTAGACCCTATACCCCCTTTTGTGCCAAACTTCCAATTTTGCCATTACTAAAAAACAAAAAACGTTCCAACTCTGAGAAAGTTTTTAAACATCTCCTATTGATGTTTAAAGTAGTCAATTCTGGAAAAAATTCTTTGCATTTTTACTAAACATCTCCCATTGATGTATCCGGAGTCAAATTTTGGATGAATTTCTGGGAATCTGTACGGAATCATCTTGCGTAGATGTTTCCAGAGTGTAAAAATGACTACGGAAACATCAATAGGAGATGAATCCGTAGTCAGTTTTTACAGTTTGCTGAATTAAGTTTCTAGATATGAGGTGGCGGAAAATCTTCAAGGCATCAATGTGAGGAGTTGGGGGATTTATCGGAAATGGGAAACGATAAAACTTTTCAAAGCCTGAGCAGATATGTGCGAAAGCTCTTATATAATTTTCAGCAGGTTTGGAAAACAAACGGAGCATTGAAGCTGCAATGAAAGAGTAGGTCATGGACTCTTTCTCATCATCACCAATAGCAGGCATAACCATTGCATCCCTCACCACAACAAGCGGAGTTTCTGATAATTGGAAAATATCCATATCTTCAATTTTTATGACTCCGGATTTATCTATATAAGATAAATCCGTATTATTAAAATAAATAACTCCGGATTTATGCTAACAACATAAATCCGTAGTGTTAAATTAACACTACTTGATTTATGTTCATAACATAAATCCGAGAACAACTCAAACATTTTTATAGGAAACATCCAAATAATATAAATCAGAAAAATTTTAAAAAAAATGACTACTGATTTACCTTCTATGTGATGATTTAGGAAGTTTCATAAAATGACAGTGTATTTTGGTATTAAATCGTATTATGGGGGTATGGAGGCCAATGAGGGGGGTACGAAAATTAAAACCCTTCAGTGTTTTGTTGTTTCTCCCCTGAGTGTTTGAGGTTTTATTGTACTCAAATTCTGTTTTGTGTTTTGGCCTTTCCTTGAGTGTGAAGGGTGTCACTGTATATTGGTTTGTGTGTTCCTTAAAAAACACATTATATATATATATATATATAAAATACAATTTTGCTGTTAAGATAAAAAAAACAAGAAAAAGCAAAATTAGTGATGAAAAAATTGAGGTTCGTCGCTAATTTTAGCGTCATAAAATTGGTGATGGGATTAGAGATGAAATTAATATTTTAGGTCATTAATTTTTCATATCTAATTTCACTTTTTTTGTAACTTTTTTTTAAATAAACAATAATTTCATTGAAGGGAGCACAAGGAGTGTCAAACCCTTACAATAGAAAGTAGGAAAGGGTGAACTTTCTTTTGTAACTTGCACTATCACCTACTTATCAAATCTAAAAATGATACTCTAATGAATTAAATCTTATATTACTTAAACTAGAGCTAAATAAATACATGAAAACTATTAATGACTTATGCATTACCTATATGCAAAATGTTTAATCATCAAGTTGGGAGAAATTGACAATATGGTTTACATCCATAAACTCTTGCATTTTAGTAGATGGTGTTAAGTGAAAAGTGCTATATGTGTAGGTGCAAAAAAAGGATAGGATTATCAAACAACTCAAAATATTAGCAGAAAAAGTCAACTTGAAGGCACTATTTGCACCTTCCACAATTGGAACTGTAAGTCAAAAAATTTCAAATTTTTCTTTGTAGCCACAAGCTATGTATGAGATATAACTCAAGTTCAAATATAATTAAATTTTAATAGTTATTTTTCACAAATATACAATTTTTCTTGTGTTAGCAGATTGTTGGTTTAATAATTGGTGTAGTGCCTCAATTTCGAAAATTGTTAATCGAAAATAATGCTCCACTCCGAGTTGTTCAGGACTCTATAGTATTGGTGGGGTAAGTAACTTCAATCGTTTAATCCCCTGTTTGTCTTGTTGGAGAATTCTATGATACTCTTGAGTTTTGTTAGATTGCAAAATTTTATATAATAGATAATAACTAAAAGTATACTTCCTTGATTTGTAGGGAAGCAGGAATTCCTGCAATGACCTTGTTGGTTGGGGCAAATCTACTAAAGGGTAACTCAATAAAATAAATGAATTCTTCAATTTTATTTTCCATCTGTCTCACAAGAATCGTCACTTTAATAATTAAATCACAATGAATATCATTTTGACACATTTCACACATATTAAAAAAAACCATAAATGAAATAAAGATAATAATATTTTTACTACTTATCTTTATCAACCATTGACGTGTTAATTATTTTTCTTGTCAAAAAAAAATATTGACGTGTTCATCATTATCACAAATTCAAAGTGAAATATAATAACTTGCAAGTGATCCACATAATTTTAATTAGAGATACAATTAGAAAAAAGTAATTAATATTATATTGAAAACCAAAAGTTACATTCATTTTAAGACAAACTTTTTTTTCTTGCTTAAAAAAAACTTTTTTTTTCTTTTTATAATTAATATGATGACAAAAATAATTTTTTTTTCAGGTTTAAAAGGATTAGGAAAGCAGTTTCCACTTATTATTGGGATTATTGTGGTTAGATATATTGCCTTGCCAATAATAGGTATAGGCATTATTAAAGGTGGTGTTCATTTTGGGTTGATCCACTCAGATCCATTGTATCACTTTGTTTTATTGCTTCAATTTGCCCTTCCACCTGCAGTATCCATGAGTAAGTTTTTTACTAATTAAGAAATTTTATTATTTATAAGGTAAAATATGTTTTTAGTCCCTACAAAATTTTGTTTTTTTAAATTATTCCCTACATTAACGAAATAGGTGTTTTGGTCTCTACATTTTTCCCCGTTTTCATTAAGAGTCACTGTCGTTGACTCCATTTGATTAGGCAACGAAAAAGTGACGTGGCTTTTACACGTGAGTTTTTTTAAATTACGTGGCATATCAGTAACTTACACGTGGATTAATCAATATGGCTCATATGATGTGGATCTAAAACCTACCCGTTTAACTCGTACCCCACCCGGTTTGATTGATTAAGTTCCTAACTTAGACATAATAAGTCATGCAATTAATCAAGATTGACCTGGTTTGGTTTGTCATGTAATTAAAAAAACCACATGTAAAAGCCACGTCACTTTTCAGTTGTCTATTCAAATGGAGTTAACGACGAAGACTCTTAATGAAAACGGGAAAAAAATGTAGTGACCAAAACGCCTATTTCGTTAATATATAGACTAATTTAAAAAAACAAAATTTTGTAGGGACTAAAAACATATTTTACCCTTATTTATAAAACTTTGAACTGCTTTTTCTTTTTGGCTTTAGTTGAAATTAAACAGATTATTTTATTAATTTTCTAGGTACAATTACTCAATTATTTGGAGCTGGTGAGGGTGAATGCTCTGTTATCATGTTGGCAACTTATTCTTGTGCTACAATTTCACTTACTCTATGGAGCACATTCTTTATGTGGCTTGTACTATAATTATTTATATTTTAGGCTTAAATATAGATTACCCCCCTGCAAATATCAACTTTATCCATATACCCCCCTGCAAAAATAAAAGTTTTAAAATAAACCTTGCAATAAACCTTGCAAATATTAATTAGTTACAATTACCCCCCTGCTGTTAGTTTTAGTTAACAGAGTTAACTCTATGCTGAGTGGGCTGACATTTGGACTCCACATTGGCATGACACGTAGATGCTGCTTATACACGTGTTATGTGACTCACTATTCTTCACTCAATCTTTTCAACTTCTTTCACTCACTGAAGATCACCATTTTTCGTCTCTCACTCTTCACTCACTCTGAAACAATGGAACGCAGTTAGGGTTTTGCGCGAGAGACGAAGGAAGGAAGAAGGCGGAAGGAAGACGAAGGAATACGAAGGAACGCCGACGAATCTCACTGTCATCATCACTCTCATAGCATTTTGTGGATCTAGGGTTTAGGCGAGACACGAAGGAAGGAAGGAAGAAGACGCAGAGGTGGTCTGCTGACCTGCCGAGGTGGTCGAGGTCAAGTTGGCTGCTGCGAAAAGAGTTGCTGAGCAAGCCCCAATTTATGAACAACAATTGGTCGAGGTCGAGGTGCAGATGGGGGAGATCGAGGCAGAGATCGGGGCGAGCCGAGCCGAGGTGGCCTGCTGACCTGCCGAGGTGGTCGAGGTCAAGTTGGCTGCTGCGAAAAGAGTTGCTGAGCAAGCCCCAATTTATGAACAACAATTGGTCGAGGTTGAGGCGCAGATGGGGGAGATCGAGGCGAGAGATCGGGCGAGCCGAGCCGAGCTAGAGAAGGCAAAAAGGAGAAAGATGAGCTTGCAACCCAAATTGCCGAATCGCAAGCTTTGTTTTGATCCTCGCAAAGAACGGTGGTTGTAGTCGATCCTCGTTTCCCTTCCCACTTATTGGAACTCGGCAGTGCGAGGTTTAGGGACGGCAAAATCGTCATGTCGAATCCTCGATGCTCCTTTCGCGTATGCAGATTGTCTTTGAAGCGACTTGTTGATCCTAACAATGATGTGGATGTTGAATAGCTAGGTAATGAAGAAGAGAAGCTTCGATTAGGAAAGAAAGAGGATTGAACTGATGATGATGATGATTTAAGCCCTAATCAGCCACATAATGGTTCCAACTGGGCATCCACATCAGCCATCAATTAACAGCGTCAATGTAAACTAACTGTAAGGGGGTAACTGGATAACTTCACATTTTGCAAGATTTATTTTAAAACTTTTATTTTTGCAGGGGGGGGTATATGGATAAAGTTGATATTTGCAGGGGGTAATCTATATTTAAGCCTATATTTTATTTATATGGATACAAGTATAAACTTCTGAAATGCAAACACCAAACAAATTAGTATCATAGCAAGAAACATCCCTCATCATATTGACTAAAACAACATTAAATAGGAATTAGGATTGTATGCGGTCACTAATTGTGTGGAGTATTGTCGTCAGTATATCTAGGCGGTCAATACTGATCGGGCGATCTAGATTTTAATTTTTAAAACTGACTTAAAATATAAATTAAGTTAAGATGTACACTGTTTGATAAAGATTGAAAGGCACAGATTCGCTTAATGCGTGACTGCACACAAATCCAATCCATCTAATAGTTCTTAAATGTCCAATGTTCAAACCATACAACTATATACGAATCTGTAGTAATTAATCAATTAGATTTGGAGGCTTTCTTGTTGATGAACTCCTTGACTTGTTCAATCAATTTAGAAGATTCAGGCAAATCAGAGAAAACATAAAAAGCATGAATCATATTTGGATATTCAATAAGTTGAGCTTCTTTCCCTGATTTCCTCAACCATTCATAATACCCCTTTTGTCGATCTTGTAACGGGTCAAACCCACCTACAAAAACAAGTGTATCCGGATAATCCAAACCCGATAAATCCTCAGCATTAGGCCCACTAACATTAACTGCTCCGTGATCTCGATTTGAACCAACTGGTACAAACACTTTCCACATCCAATCTGTCCTCGTTAAACTCACAATCGGCGACCCCTCAAGTCGAATCTCCGATTCCGTTCGTTCCTCCCCTCCAAAAAACGGTTGGATCGAAATTAACCCGAGGATTCGAATTTCTCGAAACCCTACCCGAGAAGCCCGAATTGCCACGTGGTGTGCTAAATTGGCACCAGCACTATCTCCGGCGAGGAAACATTTTGAAATGTCAGCATTTTCCGGAAGGACACTTTTGTTCTCGTCGAGGTATTTAAGCATGGCTTCTCCGTCGTCGTATTGGGCAGGGAACCGGTGTTCCGGAGTGAGACGGTAGTTGACGGAAACAACGACGGCAGGAATTTCCCGACAGAATCGCCGGCAAACAGCGTCGTAAGCTAATGAAGCGGGAGAGAGGTACGTGAAGCCGCCGCCGTGGAAGAATACCACGACAGGAAGTGGGGCGGTTTCTTCGTTTTCTCCAACAACGGTGACAGCGGTGGGAGTAAATAGACGGTACCAGAGGTTTCGTTCGGCGTCAACAGTAACATCTTTGGTAGAAACTCCGTTAACGGGGGTGGCATTGGGTGTAGATTTGCGATCAAGTAGTTTGAGAAGACGACGGTTAATAGTACCGTTAGATCGACGTGAAGCGTCAGTTAAAAGATTAAGGAAAGAGATGGAAGCACGAGTTTTCCAAGGGAGATCGGGTTTAGTTTTGCTCGTTGGTGATGCCATTGTTGTTTGATGTGAGAAAGATGATGAGGGATTATATATATATATATAGAAGAATGGATACTAATTGTGTTTTTCTATTTTCGTTGTTGCCTATTATGGTTGGAGAAGAAATGGACGATATGCATGCAGCATAGCGAGAATTTATGCGTAAAGAAAGTTGGGTCCACTAGATTTTAGGGAGCGGATTTTCTACTAAAAAAAATTGCACAGCATAAAGTGAGTGAATCTCATCCGTCGAATGCGTTTAATAATAGATCAAGGGTCATAATTAAAACACCTAAATTTTTATATTTTTGATTTTTTTTTTCTATTCCGTGAATTTCTCCAAGTCCCATCTTCCATGTTCTCCTTCTCCTTCTCCTTCTCCTCACCCTCCTATCCATGATAGACATTGTTATTCTTTAATTATTTGTAAAATTGTAGCTAAATTAGGAGTGGTTTATGTTATATATCTGTATTGCAATGTAAAATTGTGGAAATCGTGTATGGTGTAAGTGGTAGGTAACTTTAAGTTGTAATTTGTAGCCAAACCATGATTTTGATATCACTTGTTGGGGAATTCGGGCGAGCATTAAGAGTAACAATGAGATATTGACTAGGATTATCATGAGATTGGGATGCCCCATCTTCACCCAACACCTTAAAGCATTAGGTAAATTGGCATATTTTTGAAATTGCGATCCCGAGCAAAACGACTTGACCAAGGCACACTTCTATATTTTCACCCATCGAAATGTGATTATATTTATGCATCATTGGCATGTTTTTGACGAGTTAATTGCCTATTTAGTCATTGACTTTTTAAAAAAGTTCAAGTTGGTTCATGACTTTTCAAATATTTCTATTTAGTCCTTCACTTTTATAAAGGTGTATCAATTTGGTCCCTCCATCAATCACATTCAGATAATTAATAGTGTTAACGGAGATGACATGCATGCAATTATAAGTGCATGCGTAGCAAATCACAGGGACCAAATTGAGATGCCCAAAAAAGTTAATTGCACCTCAACCCGCCACGTCACGGAAAGGTTTGGGACTAAATTGATACTCTTTTGTAAAATATCTAAATGATCGACCTGATTGATTTATTGGTTTTCAAATATCACCTTATATATGTTTTAGAAATGTGAGAGATTTATCCCCTCAAATTGTCAACTTCCTTTGAAACTAGTAATACACAAAGTTAATAGATTGAAGAATCTACTATTATTGGATTGCATCATAATAGACCCAGGATGACCCAACTGGTCTTGTCAACGACAAACTTATTATGATCCATAAACTTCTGGTTTAAGATAACATGCGTTGTAATAATATGCGTAGTACAAACCAAGATTCCTTTCATTTACTTTTCGATAAGCTATATAATTGAAATTTAATTAGTTTGTGTGAGACTTGGGAGAATGTCTCAACGTGTAATTTTGTTCCTCTAGATAGGTAAGAATGTATTAGCCCTTTTAGAGTCTGTAATTACATTTGCAATGCAAGTTGATAACAAGTACACATGCAGTCATATGAATCTTGGCCATAACTAAATAGTGCACAGAATTTATTACAAAATTATAAAATGTACAAGTAACATCTTAGTAATACTCTAAAAACTTAAAAGGTTTATCAAATTTAACTATGATTTGTGCAAGTGAAAATTCATTATATTTCTTTAAAAATATCAGTATGAGATGTCATTGTTAATTTAGAAGCTATAAGAAAGAACATGATATATATCATGAGTTAGATTAACCAAAATATATAGTTAAAGAAAAATATTCTTGTAAAATAGCTTCCAAGCTAATTAAACCATCATTTTGATAGAGCATGTGCTGATAACATGTTATAAAATTAACCAAAGTTACAATAAGATATATAGATGAATAAGAGTTAGACAAAAGAGAAGAAGAGTATTTGCATAATACTCTTAAAATGTGTATTTTACAATATTACATGAGTCCTTATAGACATAATAAGTTTTGTAATAACTTACGGTCATCGTTAAAAAAATCCAAATAAATGATTGTTTTCTAATATTCTTTTTTTGACCAAGCTTTCTAATATTCTTCTACTATCTAACTCTTATAACTCATAGAAATCCATAATGTAAATATTATTCACAACACAAAGCATGTTTGAAAGGCCAAGGAAAAATGTTTTCTTATCTTTATGAAATTGCCCTTAAATGATTAGTTACAGCCGCTTATTAACAAATGTAAAAGTGAACAAGTGCAAGGAATGGCCCAATAGGATATCACGAATCAACGTAAACACGCGTTAATACAATCATTTGCTTATAAAAAAACGTAGACACCCACAAACCTATGTACAAGTTTCAACACTCAATTGAGCGAAAGATTAACACCAAAGTGACAAAAGCAAATCACTATCAGAATTTTCGTTATTTCCTGCGAAATTTCCTGTGGATTTTCATTAAAAATTCGCAGGAAACGGATTTCCTGCGGAATTTTCAGCGGATTAAGGTTCCCAGCTATTTCGTTCGTGGATAATTGTTTCCTGCGGAATTCTAAGTCGGCAGGAAATTTCTGCAGGAAATTCCTTAGGAAATTCCGCAGGAAATCTCCGCAAGAAGTTCCGTAGGAAGTTCGCAGAAAATTCTGCAGGAAGTTAAAAACTTTCGCACAAAATTCCACAGGAAGGAATTCCATAGGAAATTCCGCAGGAAAGCCAAAATCTGATGAAAGTTATATAAGCACAGCCTTGATCACATTTTTTTCCACTTTGTATATTATCTATTACTTGACAGAATAACTTCAAAAATAAGAGAAGGATTAATAGAGAGGAAAATTCATAGAAACTAATCACATCATCACAAAATATAAAAGGCGTATTCTTAATATTAATCCAATATAATTTTGATTTTAGTGAAGGGTACAAGCCAAAAACCCTAAAAAAAGTTTAAAATAACAAGTTTACATAGTTGCTACAGCTGCTAATTTTTTTGTGATTCATCATCCATGTTGAGTGCTAGAAGTCTGTCTCCTCTTGTGCTAAAAATTGGCCCATACGAGCTTCCCATCTTCCACACTTGTGCATTTGGAACTTCCTCTTGGAAATCCAGTGCTTTGTTGGAGAAATTTACATCATCAGAATAATTCATTCAAGAGAGAATAAATTAATTACATTACATTACATTACACAGAAGATAAGATAAGGGACAGTTCAATTTCATAAATTAAATTAATTAATATATGGCTTTTAATTTACGTACCCCCCTCATTCCCTCCCACACCCCCATAATCCAAAAAATTCCAAGAATACCCCTGCCTTTTTAAAAAAAAAATAAATAAATCAAATTTTTCGGAATTACCTCAAAATAAGGTAATTCCGGTTCAAAAAATAATTGATAATTTCGGAATTACCTTTAAAACAGGTATTTCCGGTTCATAAAACATAAAAAATTTCGGAATTACTTCTAAAAAAGGTAATTCCGAAATTTTTAGTTTTTTATTAATTTTTTTAAACTTTGTATATTGAATTAATATTTAAACGCGTTATATTTTGTAACTATGATACGAACGGTTTACGATTTAAATAACAATACGTCAAAATATATAAAATGAGCAACATAAAAAATAATATAATGTACAAATACAACTACTATGGGTCCAAAATGTTTAACAACGATCGAAAATAAGCACGTGAAGTGGGTGAACGTGCGACATCTAAGGCATCCGGTCAATCTGCGCTGCTCTCGCGCACCTCTCTCATATGTCTCTCGGGACAAAGAAGGCTCTCGATGATATGGTGGATCCCGAGGAGTGGGCGTGGGCTCGCTCGCGCGTGTGGTGCTGCAGGAGTAAGACGCACTCGTTACCGATCGTACTGTACCAAGGAAGGTAATCAGGATCGCACTCGCCGTGGTAGCCCGCCAATCTACTAGCCCGCCAAAATGTCCGCGCCCGAATCTGATACATCAAGAAACTCAGATGATCTCTGTCTCGCAGAGGAGCATTACCCGAAATGGGTGCTCTAGAGGATCCTCTCAGTTGCTCGAATCGCCAACGCACTGCTGCGGCATGTAGGGAACACCGTCATCGCCCAAAGCAACCAGCCTCTGGCAATAGATATGTTCGACAAAGGAACATACTGCCTGTGGTCATCATAAGGGGTGAGGATGACATCCCCCAGCTGCAGAGCATCTATCCGCGCCCTAAAGTCCACCAACTTGACATTATCCAACCTTGTTTCCCAAATTTGGTGGCACGTGGTCGATGCGCCCTAGCTAACACTTTCCGACCAACGATCGTGGGAAAGTGCTCGTAGATCCAAAGATCGAAATAGTTAAATTAAAAATAATCGAGTTATTAATATATGTTAAATTTAATTAAAAGTTTTAAATTAAAAAAATAAATAAATGATTACGGAGGAGTGTCAGTATCCGCCGAATCGCTTGGTCGTATAAAAGACCGCTTTTTCGTCACGGTGGGTGTAGAGGTAAGTAAGAGCGGTTTATACCCCAGAGACCATCGGCCACACCGGCTTTGAAGATCTCGGCGAGATACATCCACCTCACCGCACTAATGTGTGACTCTTGTCGCCGAGAATGGTGGTGCCTATCGGGAAGAGCATGTAGCACCGCGGCACCGCTTTCATAAGCACCGTGCCATGTTCGCCTTGTAGCGCGTCCTCTACACAGAGATCCTCGACATCGCCCCTCGTTATCCCTAAGCTCTCGGATGACGATGCTTCGATCCATGCCCAAACGATCCACGACCATGTGAAGAGCCTCAGCAGAAATTAAAATCGGCTGTGGTCCAATGGGGTGCCATCCGGTGGCAAGTGGAGAAGACGGCCACATCATCAAGGTGATCGCCATCTCCCCAAAGGGCATGTGGAATGAAACAGGTCTCGGGATGCCACCTCTCCACAAAAGGATATCAACTCATGGTTGATTCCCCTCGCAGTGTGATGTCCAACTCGTAAAGCTTAGCCACACGCAACCACTGCTCTCACCGTGGGTGGTGCTCAGAGGTCTAATCTAGAAAACTTACGCCGTGAGATACAACCTTGGTTTAGAAATTTGAAAAAATTAAAATTAAACCATACGTTATTAAAAATAAGTAATTAATTGTTGTTAAGTAAAATTAAAAAAATTAAAATTAAACCATACGTTATCTATCCGGGACGCCGCGCGATGCGTATCCCGATGTATAATCAATGGTGGGTGATCCACCACAGTGGGCAGGTGAACCTCCTCCTCCTCAACCTCCTCCCGAACCTCCTCCTCCTCCTCCTCCTCCCGATCGCCGACCTCATCCTCCCCGCTCCTCCCAAGCCTCCCAACCGTCATGATACATCTCAGGTGCTCTGTTGGTGCCGCATATGGTACTCATAATCGTGGTGGTCTTCTATCCGCCGCTCATACCGGGCCGAGGCCGCGAGGCTCGTGCTCAGCTCAACCATCTCTACCACTCGCACGGGCTCTCTCGCGCTCTCGACGCTCGAAGCATGCCCAGTGACTCTACGAGCCTCTGTAAAGTGTCCGGAGAAGGAGTATCGCTACTACTCGCCTCCCGAGCATCGTGCTCGCCGTCATTTGCGTGGTCTTTGCTCGGGAAGACTCTCGCCGCTTCTACGTTGTCTCGATCGTCTACTCGCCATCGTTAAAAAAATAAATGTAATTAGAAAATATTTAAAATTGAAAAAAAAAAAAATGGGATTTTTGATTACTAGGTAATTAGAAAAGAATTTTGAAATACCTCGGAAGGAGGTAATTAGGTTCGAATTATGAACCTAATTACCTCCTTCGTGAGGTATTCAAAATTTTTCTAATTACCTAGTAATTCAAAATCCCTTACTAATTTACTTACTTATTTGAAATTATGTTTTGTGAAATGTGAAATGTGATTTTGTAAATTTCCAGGGGTATTTTTGTCCATTTGGGACATTATGGGGGTGTGGGAGGGAATGAGGGGGGTACCAAAATTAAGACCCTTAATATATTCACCTGCTTCAAGTCTTCTTCATAATCTTCTATGCGAAAGTTTATGTCTGCTTCAACTCCTCGAAATTTAATTGCTGCTCTATCATATGCACTGCAAAAAGAGATGAATTAATACACACACTACATATATCCCTTTTACATTCCCTAGAAATTAACTAAATTTTTATACTATATAGTATAATAATTATTATAATATTACAATCTTGGTAATAAACTAGAAGGTGAAGTGCTCACCGAGCAGCTGCATGTGCTGTGTCAAATCCACCTCCCAGACAAAAAAACATCTAGTCAATTTTCCCCACAAATACACTCTCTTGTCTCTACTAAATCATACCCAAAACAAAACCACAAAAAAATAAATACAATAAATGTCACACACACACATATACATTCATTCATTCTTATTCTTATGTTGTTATATACTTACCCAGCCAGATACACTTGTTTTCCACAATCCCTGCAAGAACAACAAACAGAACCAAAAGAATTAAATTTTGATTTTGTTAAAAAATCTTAACTAGAAACTAAGTAAACTAACCATATATATATGAGATTCCCAACGACCAGTTCTTCTGTAAAAAGTAACACCTCTCTATATTGTGAACTTCTTGACCTTGGTCCTCTTCTACTTTTCTTCATATTTTTGTGAAGAAACTTGAACTGATTTTCCACCACTTAATGGTTCTGCTGATTGACAAAGCGACTGGATTTTCAAGAGCAAGTTCCAAATAATGAATCTGTACATTAATGAATAGTTGCAAATCAGTTTATATACAAGTCAATGATGAATGGAAAATTATAACTACCTCTAACAGTAAGTGAACTGAGGCAATTTAGTTAGTTAACTTGCTTCAATCTAAGTTATTATCAATTTAAGCAGATTTTATAGACAGCAATGCATAAACACAATACATAGATTAAACATAGATTGAAAAATAAAGCACAATCTAATATCAAATGGAAGCAATCAACAAAGCAAAGAAATTACCTCCAATAGAATTGATGTCAACACTCCCAAGAAGCTGTTCCTCAAGGAAATAAAACAAGTTATTAGTTACACAAAAGAATGCCTTCTGTAAATTAGAATTAAACGATGTCTAGTTTACAGTACCATATCATGACAAGCCAGAACCACTGCTGCAAGCAAATTTGTAACGTCGCATTGATGAGGCTGATTGCACAATGCACATTACAATTGTCAATTCATAACACTTCACTTATATGTACAATACCAAATTTAACTAAATTTATCAAATGATACCTGGATATATTTCTGAAGATAAGGATAAAATTTTTAACAACAATAACCAGTGAAGCCCAACTGTCCGAGCAATCAATTTCAACCTCATCATCTTGACCTAAAATTTACAGCGGGAAATTGTATAAATATGTCATCTTGAATAACCAAGAGAAGAGAAGACAAGAAAATGAATTAAGTCTTCATTTAGAGAAGTATAAGCACGCCACAAACAGGAAGCACATTAACAAGACTAACAGCATCCAGAGACCTCCCACGACTCACCGTCAACATTTGGAAGATAAGCATGTGAATAAGCAGACATAAAAGAAATCCAAGAAACCAAATCATGAATACATCGACTACACAATTCATCAAACATGAGGCGTGCATGCAATTAAAAATATTACACAACCCCTGTGAAAGGGTTGATTACAATGGTGAATTAAAAATATTCTGCAGCTCTTGTTGACATGCAATTAAATCTTTATCTTTTAGCAAAATTGCACTATTACACAACCCCTGTAACTGTAAATTGGTCATACACAATGACTCAATTGAGCTCATCATAGTTTTTGATTCTACTCTGCAAAAAACTATGTATTAAATTCCTTAGAAATACAATGAAAGTTAAAGTAACAAAGGCATTGCTTATTGTCATCATTTGAATATTAGACAAGATCATAACTCCGCTGAACTGAATCTTAGCTTAATATATTTATGATGAAATTCGTTCAAAGTCAGAATTAGAATTTGTGTTTAATATCATGTGCAAACTGCATAAAACCTACATCAGACATACCGATGGACGATTGTCTGGCTCCTCTGAAAATATTATATATGCGCAGGCTGGCATATCTTCAACCACAACAAGATCAGAATCTGTACACAAATTGCAATATCATAATGTCAATATGTACTTTCAGATTGAAAGATACATTACTATTATTGCAGTAACATAACAAGAAACTGAGCATTAGGCTTCTTGTCTGTCTTGGGCCTCTTGCCAATTTTCAGAAGAAACTGAGGATATATTGCTTCAGCTGCTGCCTTCCTGGCATCAGTGGACTGCAAGGATCCTCCTTAGCTACTCAATATGAGACTCCTAACATTGCCACCCTCTTTAAGAGTCAACGTCTACGTCAGCTTTCACTCTATCGACACTGACACGATGGTTTTCATTTTTTGGAGGCTTCACATACCAATCGGTATTCGGTGGAGTACCTTAATCCAGCCTATAGATAGCGCTTTTCATAGCCCAACTATGAATGAAAACACCAATTGTTAAGTCCATGAGGAGAACCCAACTCAAAAACTAGTCCATTAGGTGGGAGAACCTTATGGCTTACCACATTAAATCTTCTTATTTACTTAATGTGGGACTCATAACATTTCCACTCCCTTTAAGAGCCGACGTCCACAACGAATTTCACTCTATTGACACTGACTGATAGTAGCCCTTTCCATTTTTGACGGCTTCACATACCTAATAGTATTCGGTAGAGTACCTTAGTCCAGCATATAGGTAGCCCTTTCTGCAGCAATGAAAGCACTAATTGTTAGGATTGAAGTACATGAGGAGATCGTACAATCCAAAAAAACTAGTCCATTACGTGGGAGAGTCTCATAACTTAAGTACCACGTTGAGCCTTCTTATCTGCTCAATGTGGGGCTCCTAACAACATCACGGACCTTAGATTGAATCAACCTGTGTTGCAAGATTTAATTTAGCTCAACAAATCAGAAAAAATTGATGTTTTGACATTAAATGACAATTTCACCATTTTATGTTAAACCAGAAAAATAGAAAACGCAACAGAGACAACAAATAAAAACCCTTACCCTTTCATTTGAGACTCTTTAGTACGAGTTGACAACATTAGTTTATACTTACATATTGCTTTCATTTATTAATTATGTTAATTAATCAGAAATATTGTAGGGGTTCATGTAGTTGAATAGCCAGGAAAAGATTTTCTCATTTTCACATAATTGACTTTAGATGATTCTAAAATCATAAGAAATTATAATAATAAATGAACCTAGATAAGCTATGATATTTTATATTTTTTTATAAAGCTTAAATATGTTATTGGTTCCTATGAAATATTGACTTTTTGGTTTTAGTGTCTCAAAAACACTTCACCAATTTTTGGTCCCTAAATATATTTTTACGGTTTTAGACTCATGATTTTTTAATAAGACTTAACATAACGTATAAAAGATCCAGAAATAAGTCATGAGGGACTAAACTAAAACTGATGAAAAATTTAAAGAACAAAAATATGTGAATTTTTTTTGAGTAAACTAAAACAAAAAAAAAAATCTTATAGAAACTAAAAACATATTTAACCTCTTTTATAATTTACGAGAAAATGTTATAATGACCTTTTCAGGTTACTTTTAAAAAAATAAAAATCACAATGGATGGCCTCTTGTTTAGCTTCAAAAGATAAAAATGACCGAAGTCTTTTTTATTATATGCAATTGCTATTTGTTAGAACTTAGAAAATAAAATAAAATCTAGAAATATCTTTATATTACTCCTTTTTTTTTGACAAAACAAACTCTTAATTGTCGAAAAAAAATATCTTTATATTACTCTATCTAGAATATTTTGGTTTATTCTTTATGATCAGTAGTTTTTAATCTTAGCATATGTATCCCTATATATAAAAAGATCGAGATTAGTGTTTGATATTTTATCTAATTAAATATCACAAATCAACACAGTGTTTATTTATTTGAAATTAAGCTGAAACTTAATTACAGCACAAAATGGCCCTCTTTTGGAAACTATGCTTGGTTGCATTAGTCCCAGTTCTGAAAATTTTGATCATTGCTGCTCTTGGGGCATTCCTTGCACATGATTGCATTGGTATACTCAGAAAAAATGCCAAGAAGCATCTCAATACTGTAAGATTTCTTCATTGATTTGGTTTGAGTTTTATTTATTATTATAATTTGTAAATTAATTGACTAATAATAAAAGGCACTTGTACAGATGGTATATTTTGTCTTTTTTCCAGCTCTTATTTATGGAAGCTTGGCTACAACTATAACTTTGAAGAGCTTCACTATGCTGTAAGTTTGTACTTAATTACTCGGCTCGAAAGGCTACTTACGGTGGTTAACCAAAACTTTTTTCTCGTAAGGTCCAAAAATATCGGCAAAGTTGACATTGTTAGGCTGATTATTTTTGTGGTTACGTGAACCCAAGATTTCCACTTTGCGTGTGTGAGTTTACGCGTGGTGTTTGTCACTCCATCTGATGATCAAAAATATTATTTCATTTTGTCACATGTTTTGAAATTTATTTGTTTAACTCCGTTCATTTGTTAATCCATTTTTTTTACTACCGTATCATTGATGCGCAATATCCGCTTTTTCTAGACCTAGGGTTGGATTCATTTCGATACCACCTGCATTTGATTATTATCCATTTGATTGCCTTTAATTTGATGAATTATTATATATAAATAAATGTATAGGTGGTTCATGCCAATAAATATTCTTCTAAGATATATAATTGGGAGTGTTCTGGGATGGATACTTACTAAAATAACAAGAGTTCCTCGTCGTCACCTGCATGGCTCTATATTGGGATGTTGTGCTGCAGGCATGTTCTTTTACACATATTTACATTAAAAAAATATATATCTAAATGGAAATATATGTATATATATGGTGATTGATTATTTGGTAATTGTGCAGGAAATATGGGATCATTGCCTATGATTGTAGTTCCAGCAATCTGTAAAGAAAAAAGTCAACTTTTTGGAGATGTGGATGTTTGCTACCGTAATGGACTCTTATATACTTCTCTAACCATGGCAGTAAAATTAACCTCCTTCAAATATTTTTGAATTAAAAGTAAGTATGTATCACACTTGTGAATTATTATTATTATTATTTAAAACTTGATTTCTGGTTTTGCAGGTAGGTCACATTTATGCTTGGTCTATTGTATACAACATCCTCCGCATATATTCACCAAAGACCAATGTTATCAAATTTGATGAATCCGATAAAAATGAACAACACTTTTCAAAAATTTCCAAAAAAGAATTGGCCCCATCTCAGGATAAGTCACTGCCTAATGGTCAACTTGAAATAGAATGTGAAGTGGTTGATAAACAAGAAGAGGTTGTTACGTTGTTCTATTGAAACATCTAATTAGTCTCTGACTGACAAAAGAAACATGTGCTTATTAAACATGGCACATGAAGGAGTTGAAAGAAGGAGGTTTAGGGCTCAAACCCCAGAAACTAACATTCCCCCAACCCCAGGTTCAAACCCTGGAAACTAACATTCCCCCACCCCACTAACATTTGCTTATTAAAAAAAAAAAACATGTGTTCTTACATTTTAAAGTGTTTCACAGCAGGTAGCACTAGAAGAAAAGCCAAACATAATGAAACGGCTGAAAATATTAGCTGACAAGATCAACCTGAAGGCAATATTTGCACCAGCATTATTAGGAGCGGTATGTACCTAAGTTTTTCTAATTATTTTCAATCAACTCATAAGGAAACTGTATATATACTACAAAACAAACTAAAACTAGCTTAGACTTGTTCCACTCATCAAAAAAACCTTTCTTAGGTCACTCTGTATTCTGTAATGTATTCAATATATTCATGCAGATCACTGGTTTGATAATTGGTATAGTTCCTCCATTTCGAAAACTACTAGTTGGCGACACCGCTCCTCTCCGTGTGGTTCAAGCCTCTATAGTTATGTTGGGGTCAGCATCCTCTACAAATGTTTGTTTATTAGATCAAACCGTGGATTAAATATGTTTTTAGTTCCCATAAAATACTCTTCTATCAATTTTAGTCCCTAGCTACAACAAGTTTCATCGATGTTTAGTCACATTGTGACAAAATTGGGGACTAAAACATCGATGAAAATTTTACGAAGGACTAAACTTAATAGAACGACGTTTTATAAAGACTAAAAACATATTTAACTCTTTAAATACATGCATTTAAAGGGTTAAATTTTCGCGAGTTGTTTCAGGGATGCAGGCATTCCGGCAATGTTCTTATTAGTTGGGGCAAATCTTCTTAAGGGTAATCAACTCTGTTTTACATCTCTTTAAATATATAGTTGTTACATTTGAAAAAAAAAATGTGAAGACAGAAATTGAATGTTTTTCAGGTTTAAAGGGACTAAGAAAGAAACTTCCACTGGTTGTTGGTGTTATTGTGGTTCAATATATTGCCTTGCCAGCAATAGGTATAGGAATTGTGAAAGGAGCAATACATTTGAAGTTAATACACCATGATCCATTGTATCATTTTGTTTTACTGCTTCACTATGCTGTTCCTACTGCAATAGCTGTGAGTACAATGACACAATTGCTTGGAGTTGGTGAGAGTGAGTGTTCACTTATCATGTTTGCAACTTATTCCTCTGCTCCTTTTTTGCTAACCCTTTGGTGGACAATCTTCATGTGGCTTGTACTATAGTCATTATAGCAGCTGGTAGGAGGTGTACAAAGATATGTGCAAAACTTAGAAGTGTGTTGTAATGTTTGAAATATTAAGGATTTCTCATCTTAAGATCAATAATATAGACTTTTGGCCATAACTAAATGATTGGTTGGGTGCTATAACCAAATGACTATTGGACATTATTGATATTTTGATAATTCAGAGATAATTCCTAATAATTGACTAATACAACTAGTGTTACTTGAAGCACACCATGAAATTGAGGGTACCAAAATTTAATAATCTTTTGAAAGCATTGCTCCCTTTTCATAAATGAACTCCAGGCTAGTTCCTAGTAAACAGCTGTGTGGGAGATGGAGCCAGGCTAGTTCAGATTGCTCTAGTTGCCGAGGTGTGGAAGAATTTTTGCTTCATGTTCTCTGTGATTGCTCGTTGACTTTGTTCTTGTGGAGGCATCTTTTACCTCTAGCTCATGCAAATCACTTTTATGGGGTTAATTTTTGGACTGGGTGTTCATGAATCTCGAGATATGTTGCAGGGACAAGTATCATGTTCCTTGGTCTTCAATTTGGACAACTACTTGCTATCATCTCTGAATGTGGAGGAATAAAGGGGAACATGACCCCAAAGTTTATTAGACCATACAACCCTGCTCAAGTGGTTTTGAATTACATCTCCCCCTATTTTAATAAGCGCCTTACAGATCCAACTGTCCCTCCTAGAATCTATTCTGAAATCCTCATTAAGTGGATTCCTCCCACTGAAGGTGTGATAAGAATAAATTGTGATGGGGCTGCTAAGTTAAATTCTTCTGCGTGCGGTGGTGTTTTGTGTAATACTAATGGGAACTGGATTATAGGCTATGCTCGTCGGTTATTGGGGTCTACTAATGTTGTGTAGAGAACTTTGGAGTGCTCGTGGACTTGGAGGTTGCTCATGATAAGGGGTTTAGATGTGTGGAGTATTAGATAGACCTAGCTTAATTGTCAAATGCCTTTTGGGTCTTTGCATCGTAGTAGCTCAGGGTAGGAACATTGTTCGTCAGATTTGCAAGTCGCTTGATCCTGGATCGGATGGTGACTATCAAGCATGTGTATCTAGAAGCAAGCCTTGGGTTGTCATCCGAATAACGAATACATTACCATTATGTTGATGATCCTCCTAATAGAATTAAGCCTTTAGTTGATGATCATCATCATCTACAACACCCACCTCCACCGGACCTCGCCATTCTCCACCGTCGCCACCACGATTCTGAGCACCACCACCACCACCCTCTCCTCTCATCCCCACCCCACCCTAACCCGTAAGTGACCCCACCCCTCTCAAAGCATAACCACCCTCCACCACCACCATCGCCCACCGCCAACCCCACTTAAAAACACCACCGCGCCACCATCTCTCTCCACAATCAGTGTTGTGCCTCCACCACCACCTACCGGAGTAGGAAAATCATAGGTATCGTAGTTTTCGGAAACTCAGTTTCAGGAACACCTGTGGTTGAGTAGATGATGGACTCCATAATGAGTTTGGTCCACGTCCCTAGAAATTAAGTTTCTGGACTTATAAATTAAATAGTCTTCTCAAAACTAAATTTTCGGAAACTGAACTGATTTATATAAAAGTGATTGTTAAAGTTATAGATGAAAAAAAAAGTTCTTGGAGTAAATTATCAAAATAACCAAAAAAATGGGTACCATAAATAATTATTTTTAAACAAATTTTTGCCTGTAAAATTAATTATTTAAAAATAATTATTTAAAAAGTGACATTGATCTTAGAGTAAGTTACACATGTTCCATTATTTATTAGTAAAAAAGCCAAGTCAGGCCTCAAACATAGGCCTACGACAGGTCACAAATCAAGTTCAGACTTAATATTTTCAATGTAAGTCAGACTCAAGTTTTGCAAAGTTCATCTTGACTCAGCTTATTCCCGACCCTAGATGTATGGATCCAATTATGATTAAATTCCAAAGTTGCAATAAATTGGTACAAAATGCAAACATCACATTGGAACTACATTAAATAGCACTTTCTCTATATATGTACAAAAAATATAAAAATAAAAATTTAAAAAAACAGCATTTTCTCGTCTCACCATCATGCATATGCCTGCTTTAAAGCCACAGGCTAGTTCCAAGCAAAGCCAAGAATCTGACATATAAAAAGATAAGGAAAATAATAATAAAAAATACCTTACTTTCACCAAACAAATAGATATACCTGATTCTAATAATCAAAAAAAGGTATACCTTATTCTGTTTTGCAATATATGCATACATAAGCCTTGTGATGATAAATAGCTAGTAGATCTTTGTGGTCAAATATTCATTCACAAAACATAAAACATCATGGGAATGATCATGAGTTACATGGGAGGATCAGGTCCCATGTTATTTTATTTTCTATATACCTTTTATTACATTAGTATTATATTATTCTATTGCTAATTAAGTTCTGTTTTGTTTGTTTTTAATCTTAAATTAATTAATGACTTTAATGTTGATCACTTGAATTAACTTGTCATTCTCAGGTAAGGTAGCATCCCAGACTTTAACACTTGTATCAGGAGCACTGTATGATCAATTTGTGAATAACGAAATCAAAGACTTTGATGCTTTCCACACCGCCATTCTTGACATCTTCAAGTAAGCATATTTTATTTCATGTACCAAAACTAATTATATTATCTATTTTAAACCGCTTACTAATTTTAATGTGAACATGTTTATAATATATATATATTAATGTGAACATGAAGAAAAAAAAGTTAAAGGAAAGTATTTTTAAAAAAACATTTTAAATACTTTTATGGAAAATTGGATGAAATTAATTGTTATACACGGTCGGTGTAAAAGAATTTTACACTATCAACAAATTATATTTTACATCAGTTTTGCTGATAGTATCTGACATTTTGTTTTTCCCATAGCACTATCAACATGGCATTACCTGGTAAGCATTATGATGTACCATCAAACAAGGAAATTCGGGTCAGTTAAAAATTCTCCCACTTTTCTTTTTTGTTGAAATTGCATATATGCCCCTTTAACTTACATATATATTTGTAACAAGCAGGATTTTTTTAAAGAATGGAATGAAACAACGGAAGATAATAAGCAAAAGGTTTTCACTGATTTCATGATGAAGAATGTGAATATAAGCAAAGTAGATGATTCTATGATGATCACTGGAATAGTAGCTCCTCCAGCAGCAATGGTAGCTAAGAAAACTGGACAGTCTGTGCCTCAGTTAAGTGCCATGAAAGTCATTCCTGATGTTCTCTTTGTCCCTACAGCTACAGTTTTAGCTCTCATTGCTGTTAAAGTTACCAAAAGATTGTCATTCAAGAAAGTTGAATCCTAATTAATTGCATGACTAATTAATCTCCAATTGTTTGTTATTGTACATAAATTGTGTGATTGACATTTAATTTGAACATATATATATGAAATTATATTGTCAATATGCTTATAAATGGTAAAGAAGAAAAAAAGGTTATTAAAGTCATGAAGCGTTATTAAGTCATGAGGGACTAAAAGCAAAATATCCAAATTTTATAAGAACCAAAAGTTGGTGAAATTTTTTTGAGGGACTAAAACCATAAAATCCAAATTTTATAGAGACCAAAAACATATATATTTAACCCAAAAATATATGTATCTGATAAATTATTATATTACGAGTAAAAAGTTTGGACCTTTCTCAACATGAATTTGCATTTCTCAAATTTGCACGAGGAGGTTTTAAAAAAGACTAAATTATACTTTTGATCCCCTATTTTGAGTAAATTTAGACATTTAGTCCTCTATTTTAGAATTCGGACATTTAGTCTCTTTGTTTTTAGAATTTTTGAGACGTTTAGTCCAATAGGAAATTGTTCCCTCAATTTAATTGACATGGCACTGTTTTATTTTATTTTATTTTAGATAGGCAAATGTTAGTGGGGGTGGGGAATGTTAGTTTCCGATATTTGAACCTGGAACCTTCTTATTGCAATTTTGCAACTCCTTCATGTCTCTTAGCTTGCCAACTGAGCTACCTTCCTGGGACAATTAATAGACAAGACACGTGGTGGCCACATTAATTAATGAAGCCACCTCATATGCCACGTCAATAATTTTAAAAAAAAAAAACCAAATGAACCCTAAATTCAGATTGACCGTTCTCTCCACCTTTCTTCTTCTTTCCCCTTGCTCATTCCCATGTTATTTGATAATCAAGCAGTGATGCTAAGGACCAACAACACGAAAGATTCTCACACTACACAGATTTGGGGATGAGCGACTTTTTTTTATCCATGGGCAGCGCTTTTGAGCGCTGCTAAACGTGGCGCTGCAGATTCCACTCCAACAATGGGCAGCGCTCCCTAAAAAGCGCTACTCATTGTCCAAACGCGCGTCCAGATAGATAGCAAAGAAGACTCCTCAAAAAGCGCTACCCATTGCCCAAACGCGTCCTCAGATAGGCAGCACTCTCTAAAAAGCGCTACCCATTGCCTAAACGCGTCCTCAGATAGGCAACACTCCCTTAAAAGCGCTGCTCATTGCCCAAACTTGTCCTCCTATAGGCAAAGACTTCCTAAAAGCTTGCCCATTGTTTATTTTTTTTTTATTTTTATGTTTTTGTGTATTTTCCTTTTTATATTTGCAATTTACCAAGTCATATACAACCAATACAATACAATCCAATCAAATCCATATATGTATACTTAAACACATATATATAAACTAGCTAACAACGAATTACAATAATGTACCTACATGAACTAAAACAAACTCTCTATATCCAAATGCACCAATATATGTCAACGTATATATAACCATCAAGATGAACCAAAATAAAGTAGCTAACAAGTTACGTTATCTAATTCATATGTATCCAAAACTAGCTAGCAACTTACAATATGAACCAAAACTAACTAGCTAATAACTTATATGTATCCAAATCAACTTCTAAAAAAACAGAAGACATAACCGCACCACTCTCCCCTAAGCTCAGCAATAGAAATCTGTGTGTCTGTTCCTTAGGGACCAAAATGTTCTCGTACAAGTACCTACAATTAGAGATATACATACAAATTAATTTGTCAATTAATTTGATCTACACACAATCTTTGTCAATTAATTTGATCTACACTAAATGGGTTCATAAAGAAAATTGCGGCAAGGAAACAATGAAGCAATCACCAAATAGGGGAACAACTAAACCAACCTGGAGGAAATGAAGTAGGAGCCAACAATGTGAGGGTGGTCGTCGAAGAAGAAGACCCAATCTAGATCAAGTGCCAAAAAGATTTTCTGGATAATATAGCACAATGAAGAAAAGTCATTTTCTACCAATGAAGAAGCTGCTAATAATAATGATTTGCGAATGCACAATGGATACCATAATTGAAGTCTATTCGTTACTACTTATAACATTAAAATACTGAACCGAGAGATAAAAATAATAATCTTAAAGTTTAGAGGAACGGGGGATAAAAATAATAAGGTAACAAATTAAGAATGACATTAATGGCATTCATGTTTTGCTGAATCTAAGCAAAGGAAAACAGTAAAAATGGTAAAGTGATAATGTTGATTACCCAAATCTTGAAGTACGAAGTGATGCTATTCAACTGCAAGAGTCCAATAGATTATAATAGATCAAAATTTTCTCTCTATCTTCTATGCATTTGTCAAAGTGAACCTTTGAAACACATGCCTTATACCTGCGAAACGATGCATAATGTTTGTCAATAAAGTAACACATGTTCCTCTGCACATAATCAATTAGAAGAAATACAAAACAATTCATAATTTTTAGTTCGGCAAGTGACAACTTCAAGATTTGGTTTTAAAAATGCATAAAGATGTGTTAAACCAGAACAGAAAAAGAAGTTACAACATGCCTCAGCAACATAAGGATTAAAATTTAATCCAATTTTGCCTTAGATGTTCGAATTTGTAGTTCTCACAAATTTTACTAACCTGTGAGATAGAAAGCGATATGGTAAGTATGATTAAATAAAAATTGGACAGTGAATGGTCTGTGCACATTTCTTCCCTTCTATACACACTTTGACATATATTTGATGCTCCCTTCTAGTTACAAATTAGAAGAATATGAAATTATTTCCCCTCTAATCAGTATGTCAATCAACAAAACACCTTATGAAGAGTGAAATTATACATCTTCCAATATAGCAAAGAAAACGACTTGAAAATTCCACATTCATCCGAAAAAATGGAAGTAATTCACATAGAATACGTAAAACAAACATGGAAGATGGAAGATGAACTAGAGGGTGGGCAGGTTTCGGTTTGGGGTTTCTGCTCGCGAACGATAGGGAGAGAGTTGGGTTTCTGGTCGCGAGGTTTAGGGAGAGAGCTGGGTTTTGTTTGAGAGCTGGGTTTCGTTTCCTTTCTGAGAATTTTCGTTTCTGAGAGCGTGAGGGAAGACGAGAAAGAGAGGCAAAACTGAATATTATATTAAAATCTGAATAAAAAATTTCTAGCGATGGGCAGCGTTTCTGCAGAAGCGCTACTCATTCCCTGTCAGTGTTATGCAATAAGCCGCGTTTAATAAAAAGCGATGGGCATTGTTTGTCCGTGTTATGCCAATACGCAGCGTTTCTAGTAAGGGCGCTGCTCATTGTCTCTCCGTTAGCAACCCATAATCAGCGCTTTTCAAAAAGCGCTACGCATTGAGCTCCTTATTTTATCCATACACAGCATTTTACCTACGAGCGCTACCCATCCCAGTTCCTTCCTATCATTAAGTAGCGTTTTATTATGAAGCGCGGCTTATGGATGTGCTATTTTTTAAGATTTCTGTTGTAGTGTCAGATCGGCAGCACGACGAAGATGGTAACCACAAGTTCTCCAAATTTGTAGGATAATCAAGATAGCGTCTCTTTCTCTTACTGTTATGGCCACAATTAGCTTATAGATGGACCATCTAGGGTCGTTGGGGGTCTAAGGAGCTGACCCTAGCCGTAGCCGATGGAGGTCTTTGCTGCTTGGAGAAAACGTTGCTGCGAGAGCAGTTTTTGTGATCTATGCGAGATCTTCAGCCATAATGGAGTCGTTGTGTGTTCAGCAAGTTGAGGGAATTAGGGTTAGTTTCGACCCCTATTTGAGTGTAAGTCTGATTTCGAGGTGCTACTCGTGGTAGACCTGAGAGACCGTCCCAAGGACTTGGTCATGCTGTGTTGCAGGTCAGAATATCCACGAGAGATCGCCCATATCATACCCGTTAGCGGCGCTGGTCGGTCACAGTTTATTGTCGGGTTCTCAAAGGAGATCCGCGCTAGATTAGGTCGGAGTTTTTTCTTCTATGCAAACATACGTTTTATCCAATTTGGTCCCTACAATTTGTAAAATAATTGATTTTAGTCCTTTTTTCGCTCATATTGAAGGGACTAAAATCAAATATGTGACATACTACGGGGACCAAATGGATAAAATGTATAATTGCAGTGATAAAAAACAAAATTTTATTTTTATAGGGACTAAATTGGATCAAACTTACATTTGCAATAAGGAAAAACAAGTTTATTTTTGCAGGGACCAAACTGGATCAATCGTATATTTGTGAGGAATAATCATATATTTAAGCCTAATAAAAAACTCTTACTCTTTCATTCAATGGACCAAATAGGAGGTCAGAATTTTTACCCTGAAGAATAGCAGTAGTTTTTGTTGACAACATACATATTGGCTATTGCTTTCATTTATTAATTATGTTTTCTTTTGACAACTTTTATTAATTATGTAAACCAATCAGAAATACTGTAGGTGTTCATGTAATTGAATAGCCAGGAAAACATGGTCTCATCTTCACAAAATTGGCTTTAGATGATTCTAAAGTCATAAGAAATTATAATAATAATAATAATAATAATAATAATAATAATAATAATAATAATAATAATAATAATAATAATAATAATAATAATAAGTGAACCTGGATAAGTAATACAAAATAATTTGTGATATTTTATATGTTTTTTGTAACTTATGAGAAAACGTTATAACCTTGCTCACCAAAAAAAGAAAACGTTATAACCTTTTCAGGTTTTATTTAAAAAAACAATTTATTTTTACTTTTAAGAAAAAAAAGCACAATGAAGGCCTCTTGTTTAACTTCAAAAGATAAAGATGATCAAAAAGTCCTTTTATATGCAATTGGTATTTGTTAGAACTTAAATAAAATAAATCTAGTAATATGAGATGATTTGTAATTGCTCTAGCTTGCCTTTTTGGGTAAGCCGTATGAATAAACTCATAATATCTATATTATAATAAACAATGGATTGTCCACCTAGGAATCCATGTCAATAATGACATCAGCACAATTTTAATCCACCTCAGCATGTTATTTCGAAATATATCACAAAAAAAAACAGAAGCTGGGGATCGAACCCATTCCCCCACGCTGCCACCTTCTGACACTGACCATTTTAGCTACCACAATTTCATGTTATTAAAGTGTATTACATAATGTTTATCCTATTTTTTCTTTTATTGCAAAACTTTTTACCTACTTTTTATATCTATTTATTATTTATTTTGATACATATATATTTGTTATTATATATTACATTTATATATTATATTTATTTACCATCTAATATTTTGTATCACATTCCATAGATTTTATTCTATATATTTACTAACTAGAATATTATTAAATATGAGTTTTTTTTAACAAACAGACATATTGCCCGAATTTATTAATAAAAAAAGGAAAAAAACTGAGAAAAAGCGAAGGGGGGACTAGACCAAAATCATTGCCAATAGAAAAGATCAATATTAAATATGAGTAATTTTATCCATTTCAACTTTTTTAATTCTCATCTTATAAATAATGTTATATATTAAAAATGTTTGTCACATATTTTTGTATTCAGCTTGATGCACATACAATTAGAATCAATATACAACTTTGATCGATTAGTATATTTGTAGTTTACAACGTTTGTGCTTAATATTCTTCTATTCACTACGCTGCACTTAGAAAACAAGTAGAGAGAATAAACAAGATGACAGAGAACATTGATCCTACGGTTGTCAACGTCAATCAACTTAGTCAAAAGCAAGTTACATGTCCTTATGCAAAGGTATATTTGCCATATATTTGTAAGTTACTATTTACTAATACTATTTTGGACCGTATAATACTTATAAGTAATTCCTATTGTAATAACATCTCAATATGAAAATACCCCTGAAATTATATACACTGCGGTTGTCACTACTAAAGTATTATTTGATTAGTACTTATGTAGTTGTTAAAGTATTTTTATATATGGGTTGTCACTACTAAAGTATTATTTTATTTCACAGAATCTCAAAATTATAATATATATATATATATATATATAAATCTAAATTTAATTTCCTACTATTATATAAATATTTAAAATAGTTGAAGTAATTATCTTACTTAATGCCTAAACAATGAATTTCGAATTACCGTCTTTATACTGCAGTAAATTATACTAGTTATATATTATTTGTGAATATTTTGGTTTATTTTGATAGATACCATCAAGTCCCTATCAAGCTTTTGTTTTATGGAAGTCCCTATATATGAAGTTACTTATTATTAATTTATCTATTATTTTTATCTAAAACATCACAAATCAACAGTGAAACTTACAGCACAAAATGGTAGTCTTGTGGAAACTATGCTTGGTTGCATTAGTCCCAGTTCTGAAAATGTTGTTCCTTGCTGCTGTTGGGGCATTCCTTGCACTTGATTGCATTGGTATACTCAGAAAGAATTCCAAGAAGCACCTCAATACAGTAAGATTTCTTGATTGATTTGGTTATTTTAAGTTTTATTTACTATTATAAACTAATTATGTGAGCAATTGTTTTTGTTGTACACAGATGGTATATTTTGTCTTTTTTCCAGCTCTTATTTATGGAAACCTGGCTACAACTATAACTTTGAAGAGCTTCACTATGCTGTAAGTTTGTACAAACTATATATTAATCCATTCTGTCACATGTTTTGACATTTGTTTGTTTCCATTCATTTAACCATTTAAATATGAATATGAATATGAAGGTGGTTCATGCCATTAAATATTCTTCTAAGATGTATTATTGGGACTGCTCTTGGATGGTTACTTTCTAAAATAACTAAACTTCCTCGTCACTTGCATGGCCCTATTCTTGGATGTTGTGCTTCAGGCAAGTTTTTATCATACAGTACAATGTAAGAATCATGTTTTTTAATCACAAACATAACTAATGAATCCTAGATTATGTATATATATGTGCAGGAAATCTAGCCTCTTTGCCTATGATTGTAGTTCCAGCTATCTGTCAAGAAAAAACTCATCCTTTTGGTGATGTCGATGTTTGTTACCGTAATGGACTTTTATATACTTCTCTAACCATGGCAGTAAGTATCACACTAATTAACTTCCTTCAAATATATATATATATATATATATATAGATATAGATATTTGAATTTTTGAAGTATGAGCAAAGCAATATCACTCTTGTGAATTATTTGAAACTTTTTTTTTTTTTCTGGTTTTGCAGGTAGGACACATTTATGCTTGGTCTATTGTGTACAGCACTATCCGTATGTATTCACCAAAGACCAATGTTATCAAAATTGATGATATATCCAAAAAAAATGAAGAAAACTTTTTAAAAAGCTCCACAAAAGAATTTGAGGAGAAGTCACTGCATAATGAGCAACATGAAATTGAATGTGAAGTGGTTGATGAACAACAAAAGGTTGTTTTTCTTGTATTGAAACCTTTGAGTCTCTCTGACCAATGAAATCTTAATACATTAATTAATTGGGGTGCATTAAAATCTTAATGCAATAAAGCATGTCTTCATGAATTTGGATCTGGTGCAGTCAAGCGGTCAGAAAATTGGAGTCGTCCCACCGATCAAGATCGGACAGTCCAGATTTTAAGTGCAGCTTTTAATTTTTGTTTAATATAAAATTCGAATGTAAAATCTAGACTGTCCGGCTCCAAATTCGCTGAATGCATGACTGCGCAATTTCGCCGACTGCACACAAACCGGATCCATGTCTTCATATACTTAGGATTTGATAGAAGAAAAGTCTTATATTTTAAAGTGTTTCACAGCAGGTAGCACTAGAAGAAAAGCCAAACATAATGAAACGGCTGAAAATATTAGCTGACAAGATCAACCTGAAGGCAATATTTGCACCAGCATTGTTGGCAGCTGTATATATGTCCAAAACCTAGTAATTCTTAGGCTAGGCTTGTTTCACTCATCAAAAAAACCTAGTAATTCTTAGATTACTCTGTAATGTATTCAATTCAATTCATGCAGATCACTGGTTTGGTAATTGGTATAGTTCCTCAATTTAAAATATTACTAGTTGGTGACACTGCTCCTCTCTATGTGGTTCAAGCCTCTATAGTTATGTTGGGGTGAGTATCCTCTACCACATGTTTGCGTATCAAATCTAAATTCGACTTAAATATGTTTTTAGTTCCTATAAAATAAAATTTTGTATCTATGAGAATTTTCATCTATGTTTAGTCCCACCCTTCTTGGTTTTCAGGGATGCAGGCATTCCAGCAATGATGTTGCTGGTTGGGGCAAATCTTCTTAAGGGTAATAAACTTTGTTTTTCATCTATTATTATTATTATGTTGAGTTTAATATAGTTGTTACATTTGAAAAAGAATGTTTGAATGTTTTTTCAGGTTTAAAAGGATTAAGAAAGAAACTTCCACTTGTTGTTGGGGTTATTGTGGTTCAATATATTGCCATGCCAGCAATAGGTATAGGGATTGTGAAAGGAGCAATACATTTGAAGTTGATACACCATGATCCATTATATCAGTTTGTTTTACTGCTTCACTATGCTGTTCCTCCAGCAATTTCCGTGAGTAAGTTGTTTCTTTATTATTATACTTAAAAACATTACTATTTAATTTATAGTTTCTTGAGGAATATATCAAAGTAATTCTCTGTAGAAAACTTAAGATTGTAGACTATGGCCCAATTGGATCTGGTTATTTGGGCTTATCTACTGGAATAAGTACTTGTGAGATTGTTTAGGAGAACTTATGAAAACAGCTTATGACATGTTCATAAGGTGTTTACCGCTAATTTCCATAAGCTCCTTAGGATAGCTTATGAAAACAGCTAATAGCTTATAGAAAAATTGTTTAATATTATGTCATCTTTTATCTTTTATTATAAATAAATAAAAAAGCTTATGCATAAGCTCTTATACAATAAGTGTTTATGCCATAAGCGCTTAATTAAGCTGTTTATCCAAACGGATGGAAAAGTACTCATTTTATGACTGTCTCACTCAGGTACAATGACTCAATTGGTTGGAGTTGGTGAGAGTGAATGCTCAGTTATCATGTTTGCAACTTATTCCTCAGCTCCTTTTTTGCTTACTCTCTGGTGGACACTCTTCATGTGGCTTGTACTATAATCAATCATCTTCTGATCCAACATTTATTTAATTTGATGTTGATTCATAATGTGTAGTGTTTATGTGTATGAAGATTTGCACAACATATACAAGTGTGGAATGTTTGAAATATTAAGGATTCCTCATATTAAGATCAATAATATATATATAGACTTTTGACCATTGTTAAATGATTAGTTAGGTACTATAATTAAATGACTGTTCACTATTATTGAACATAATATTGATAATTCAAGGATTATTGATATAATATAGGGTCATATAGTTCCAACCTGAATCAAGAAAATCATTCAGCAAATTACAATAAAAAAGGTTCCCCTAAATAAAGATTAAAGCATGCTACCACCTTAACATCATTTACAACTGAACTGTAAAAGAGTACTAGCTAGACACAAACCAGCATTTACACATTGTATATGATGTTAATAGTGCTGCAGCATTCACAAATTCTGACAGAAGCAGTTTCCAACATGTTCGCTGCGAAATTATCAGTTCCTTAAGCCATTTTGATGGAGTAGCGCTAACCAATATTTTCTATGGCGCTGCCTCCTTTGTTCGTCAGGCTTCTTCATTGCTGTCCTTTTGTTCTTAGGAATATTTGGCTTCAATATACCACATTGTTTAAAAGAAGGGTGCATTTTATGCACAGCATTCTCTTCAATTGATTCATTGGTTTTCTTTACAAGTTGATTGCCAACAATTTCTAAATCATGCAATTCTTCCTTAGCTACCGGATTTGCTATGCGATCGACGTCCATGATCTGCACATAACAACAGGCCACAATCAGAAATATACCACAGAAAAATAAGTAATATAAAATTTGATGTTATATGAAAGTTTTTGTAACAGAAAAATAACTAAAGCTTACATATTCCAATAGGTGGTCATGGTGTTCAGGTCTATCACTGTCTTCAACGAGGGGAGTTATCGCTTCATAATCTGACGATGCACGCTTTGAATCAGAATGATTAAGTTCATCAGATGGCTCAACCACGCCGCCGCTCAATTGATTTACAGAACAAAGCTTTCCTGGATTGTCACTAATCACCTTGTCCAATTGAGTTTTCAAATTTCGAGCGTGAGACTGCATAGCATCAATCTTTTCAAGGATTTCAAACAATGATTTATCAGTAGAATCATTTTTATCAGAAGACCACAAATCATTCAACTCGAATTCCACCATATTTCCATTGTCGTCACCATCTAAAGCAACCTCGCGAGAATCTTTCTCATTGTAGTAGGAGAATAAATTATGGTTAGACATGTATGATGCCGAATCACACTTCTCTTCAACTTTTCTCCTTTTGTTTCTCTTTATAACTTTATTTCTACGCATCCGACCAGAAATAGGTACCGATTTGATGCCAGAGCCATCTAATGTTAAATGTGCCAAATCAACCTCCTTTGTATAATTATATGCTGCAAGCTCTTTCTCATATTTTTGTGCTAGAGACTCAAGTTTTTTCAGTCGCAATTCGATCCACTTACAGCGCCACTCGATAGGGCGTATGAACTTCCTCCAATGAGCTGTCATGCTTTTCTTTCTTCTTTGAAAGTATTCATGTCGACGATCATCACACATTGATGAGGATACAGTGTCAGCACACATTCGCGATTCAACTTCAGGATCACTAAAGGAAGCATTCTCTTCGCCCGATCCTGTATCAGCAAAAGAGCTGGAATAATCAGTTTCATCTCCACAAGTTTCTTGCGCTACCGAAGCTCTTCCAGAATTTGAAAACCCAGTGATATCAACTTCTTCATCCTCATTCCGACTGCACGGACGAGTTGTTTCAAATGGTATCGAATTCGCCTCCAGCATTGTAGGGGCATTTACATTCTCCAATTCCATCATTGCAGAGACATTTACATTCTCCAATTCGCCATTTAGCTCCAAGTCCAGTGCCATTTTCACAAATTGACTGCTCATAGATCATGCAAAAACAACAATATCATCATCAGAAACATATGAATCACAAGTTTTTTTCATAATAAAAATAAGATACATCACAAATCAAGAGTATAGAATTCAAATGAAGGAAAATACAAAACGGTTTAATTGGTATACACTATTGATGTAAAAACTTTTACACCATCAACCGATTAAAAATCACGTTATGGGTGACTTTTAAGATAGTTGAGATGAAATCAAAAAAAATTGTGACGTGTCGTTTTGCGATTGGCTGAGGTCGTAAAAAATATTCTACAACGACAGTGTATATAAATTAAATCCAAATACAAAACTTAAACTACTAGATACTTCATAGAGAACATCTTACAGAAACAGTTGTGTGTGTGTGTGTGTGTGTGTTCATGAAGAATTTCAAAACTGATTAACCTTAAACTACTAAAAGTTATCACTTTTATTTTCATTAAAGTTAAAAACATGAGTTCCCCAGCAAGTACTCATTAAAATCTAAATAATCTAAACAAACTCAACAGACTAATCACACTACTTACTGCCAGAAAAAAAAAATCACAAATTCAACGAACAAACAAACAAAAAAGATAAACACTTTTCGTATCTTCATGTGATGATTTACCAAAAGAAAAGAAAGAATAGTGACAAATTACCTATAACAATAATCATAAATTCTAAAAGAACAACAAAAGAAGAAGAAGAAAAGTGTTACCCATAAAAGAGAATGTGAAGCGAGAAAGATGAAAGAGGAGAGGGTTTAAGGATTCAAAGAAAGAGAAAAGAATATTTCTTTGAAATCTTGTATAGGAAGAAGGAAGGTGTAAAGTATTACCGTTTAGTTTGGAGAATATAATTGCCTAGTCAATTTGAATGAATATTCCCTATTCTTCCTATGTTTCTTTTCGGAACACAAAAAACCGGTTCCAACCGTCACGCTTACCTGTTCGAAATACTACTTCTTCACTTTTCGTTTTATTTTTATTTTTATTTTGATGAAGTAGTAGTAGTATCTTTATCCTAAAATTTCGGTCCGGTTTCTATGGGATGCTTACAGAGAGAAGGAAAGAAATCGAATCTACCATTTAATGAACTATTAAATATGATCATAGGACTCGGTATAAGAATTTATCAACTATTGAGATTTAATACTTGTTTTTTTATCAAAATTGAGATTAAATTTTAACCACGCATAAGATATTACACAATATTTTATGATCAGTTTTAGTGGTTTCTTGGGTGAGGATTTGATTGATTTCTTCTCACCGTAGTAAACACCCGTTTCTGTGACTTCATGAAAGATAATTTGAATTAGGAATTTGTTTATTTTTTTATTTTCTAAAAAAGGAAATTTTGAATTAGGAATTAGAATAAATTTTAAAATTAAAATCGAATAGGAATTTTTTTATAAGGAAAGTAGTTTTTTTTTTAAATAGAAGGAAAAAAGTCTCATTAAAACCTTATGATGTTAAGACATCAAGAAGGAAAAATAGTACTTCCCCCTGATTTTATTATTTATAAAAAAAAGACAGAAGAGCGGCCAAGGGGGAATTAGACCAATACCCTTAGCAAGAATAGAGAATAAAAGCTAAGCAGTAATACAGAACTTTAACTTGAAGACCCCCTAAAACAATTCATCCTAAAGACAAATTATAATGACAATTAAGGTACTAAATTACTAAATCACATCAAAAGGAGACAGAGACCAAATTTGTCTTTGAACGAGTATTATATTCAACAAATAATTTCTTTTTTTGCTTTAATTTCTTCTTTTGGGTCTTGCTTCAATTTCTTCTTTTGCCTTTGAACGAGTAGTTTCTATTTGCTTTTCTTTATGGTAGTATTTCCATTTGTTTATTTCTCAGGCAAAATAATAGTTTTTTTATATTGATTAGATGATATTTTTATGTTTATTCATTTCCTTGACAAACTTTATATCAAATATAATAAGATATTCAAAATTTATTATTTAAGAAATTTTATTAAAGTGCTTTTTTTTGGTAAATTAATGTATCTATAAATGCGGCGTAATTACTGGTAATTGCTTGAGGCGATTGAGATTCATTTAAAGGATTGTTCTCTCTCCCAAGATGTTTTTTTAATACGCACCGATCAGTGATCAAACTCATAATCAGATAGATGGTTAAGGAACCTATCTACCATTTGTCCTCCACTATTTATTTTTTTGACGCAGTGCGACACCAAGATCAAGTTGGTATTACTTTTTTTTTTACAAAAAAGTTGGTATTATTACTTTTTAAAATCATCAAATTTTTGGTTTTTGTCAAAAAAAAATAATTGTTGTCGATTTTGGTAATCAAATTTCTGAAAATTTAAAAATGACAAAGTTGTTTTTATTGCTTCTGAAAGTGAATTCTCTCTGCTTGTCAAAAAAAATAATAATTCTTTCAAAATAGTATTATTTCCTCTTGTCTATGTCACAACTATTTATTACGAGAGTCTTTTCATTTTATTTTTTTATAAATCGTATCCTCTGCACGCAACTTCATAGACTAATCTCTTGAGTCGGGTAGAATTACAATGGACGGCAAAACTCTCCCTCAAGAGATTGCATGTCCAATGCTAGATTCAAACATAGAATTTTAGTTAAGCTGGAAGAGACCTTTACCATTTCATCCAAGTGTTCCTGGTAGTTTTTTCATCTTCTTGACAACAACTTCAAATAGATACATATTTAAAACATAAAAAAAAAAATGTTTTTAAAAAGTAGACTACCCCTGATTTACTGTTTTTAGTACAAGTATGGTTACCATTTCATGCCCATGCTACAAAGCTACCATTGCTTAACTATCAATTACATACAACATCAGAGTAAAAGCCTAAGCCTATGGTCCTTCTTTCACAGTTTTTTATGTTTACTAATTCAACATCAAATACTTCAAATTGTTTTGAGCTAAAAAAGGTCGATGGTCCTACCTGCAAAACACAACACAACAAGTTCATTGCAGTCACAAGAACTGTAAATCATAAACTATTGCCATGAATGCTATTGGAGAACATACTACTATTGAAATGAACAAGTTTCTTATGCTGAGGTTGAAAAAACAGTTTCAATCTGCCTCATACTAGTTTCCACCACATTAATTATATTTTATGTTATTTTTTAGTGAGATCAACAGGTTACTATTTCTCATAGTACAGATCATGATTAGTTATATGAATAGGTGGAACGCGCGCCAGATTTGCCAGTGCATGACCGCACAACTTTACTGATTGCACAGAATACGGATCCAAGTCCAAAATATGTTACAAAAAGGAAATGAGAGATGCACGTACCGGGGGTCCAAGATCGGGGGGAATAATGATTCTTCTCTTTCCACCTGGTCTCATGTCTCTAATTCCTTCCTCAAATCCTACATCACAAAATGTATATATTTGTATTCATTTTCTTCTCTACTTAATTCCTCCCATTTATGTTTTTTGGTAAAAGATGAATTCTTTTTCATACAAAAGTCTGCAAGGAAACTGATAATACTAAGTCTAAAAATGTTAACCTGGAACCAATGACTTATTGCCCATGCGAATTTTCGCAGGAGAACCCTGAATATAAGTGCTGTCAATACGACGGCCAGATTCGTTATAGCCAACATAGTGAAACGTCACCTGCAAGCCAGCCATTATATGTACTCAAATAGTAAGCAAATTAGACTAGTTAAACTCAAGTTTAAAATCTAGTGTTTAGTTCCTAAAACATCTAGTATTGAAATGCTGAACTGAAAATAACATATCTTAAGAATAATGCTGCTGCTAAACAACTAAGATAAAATTACAAAGAAATACATAACAGATTGTAAAAAATAAAAATAAAAGAAAAACCTGCTGACCATCCTTTGGGCAATCACCTTTACCAACTTCAAAATCGCGGTATATGAGCCCCGAATCACGCTTTATATAGTCATCTGATATGATTACCTTAACCTCAAAACCTGAAAAGTATATATTAATAAATCAGATCATATCCAAACATATCCACAAGGTTGACAACATACAAATTCCACACACAACTGTGATACTTATACCAGATACATCAAAGGGATAATAAAAAATTTCTTATAGCAGTAAACTATTACCTTCTCTAATAAAATTAGGAAGTCCTCTCAGTGCATTGTTTTGTTTTCAGTATCTGTTTATTTTGTTGTAGCACGCGCATTTCATTATACGGATTCGTATTTTTCGTCTTCGCAAAAGAAGATAAAGTTGGAAAAACACCAGCTGAGACCAAAACAGAAAGAACAAGTTTCCTCCTTAATGCTTTCTCAGAATGCAATTTGTAGCAATAATCATCCACTCTATCCATACATATAAACAAAACAAATCAGAAGGATACTACTAAATGATAATCAATCCATTCAAGAAAAGAATGTTACTCTTACATGTAATCCTTTGGTTTCTGATTTGTGCATCCATGACCTAATTGTTCACTTTTAGAAAATTTTGGTCCTTGTCCTTGTACACCACAACAGATTTTTACTGCCAAAAAATGGATCAATGGAAATCCTTCTTAGTTAACATGAAGATGAAAACATCTTCTATTCTCTCTAATTTCTGTTACTTTTCAAAGACCTCACAACTTGAAGACCTATCTTATTTATCTTCAATCTGAAGATTATTCTAATTAAGCATGATACTTACTATATATTCATATCCAAATCTGAAAGACCTCACTAAAAATATTAACATTAAAATCAACAGCAAATAGAAAGCCAATAATGTTCACAACAAAGATATCAAAGTTTCTAGATTTTGATGGTAAAACATAGAGAGAGAGAGAGAGAGAGAGAGAGAGAGAGAGAGAGAGAGAGAGAGGGAGAGAGAGAGTTACAGGGAAGAGATAGCATAATCGTGTTGGTCTTATGATATCCACGCTCTGCCTATCTTCCACTGAGCTGAACTCAACTTACTCAAAAGTAAAGTATCCATTTCACGAATTACACGAATGTTGTTTATGATATTGCTGTTTTTGGACATAAGAAAACTTCAAAAAGAAAACAAAAAAGAAGAAAAAGGGTGTAACTATCTACTTTCTTTATTTTTAAAAAGGGTAAATATTTTGGTTGTCCCTATAAAAAGAGAAAAAAATTGAATTTAATTATTAAAAAAAAAAGGGTTTTAATGGAATTTGTAAGGCCTAACGCAAGATTTAAGAAATAAGTCATTGAATAGAGCATTAGAGATGTTTAAAACCACAAATACATACGGAAGTTAGAAATTATTGATACAAGTCAAAACATTATTCCACTAAAGAAGCAGAGACAAACTTGTGTAAGGCCTAACACAAATTGTTAATTCAATAATTTCAATTAAAATACTCGATCACATTTTATTGCGCGACACAATTATGTCCTTTCTTCTGGTATGCTTTGATTTTATTGTCTGATTTGAAGCATATATAAAAGAAAAAAAATAAAGAACTAAATTAAGCATTCTTATAAACTAGGAATGTAATATGTTGTTCATTAGATTATGAATTTCTCAAAAGTGATATATAAACTATTTCAACAAAATAGATGAGGTCGTTTAGTAGAGGCAAAAGATCGTCCTTACAAATGAGTTGGCAAATAAAATAAAAAAGAGAATACCTTCGGAATAAAATAAATAAAGAAAAATTCATAATATCAAATGGTTTCTTGAGAATAATTATGATATGATATGTGTGATTGAGAAGGTGAAATCAAGAAGAAAAAAACATTACTTATTCTTTTTTGTTTAAATATCAAGAAGAATAATTATGATATTTTTTTAGAAGTGTTTTCGACTGCTTTTGGTGTCACAGGAGAAAAGGTCATAGCTCACGTCACTTTTCCACACAAGTCGAGTGCACAGCCGCCATAAAATAATTATGACATCATATTCTCGATCAATTCTATTCTCAAATGGCAAAACATCCACTTTAACTTTGTTAATTAATTATAAAAGCATCTTCATTCTTCTTGTTTTTTCACCACCATCAAGTTCTTTAATTTGATACTACATTATTATTACATGCATGATGATTAAAAAGACATGCATAGAATAGCTATGGTTCCTTCCCCAGGACTAAGCCTACTAAGAAAGAATTTGCCAAGACAACAAAATAAATAAATTTACATGTAACATTCCTCATTCCCACACTTGATTACCCTCTCTCTCCTACCATGCAAACCATCTTAAATTCTCTCCCACCAAACATAGACTTCACAGTTCTTCCACAAGTAAACAAACAAGACCAGCTTCCAAAGAATCATGAACCCTCAACACAAATGAAACTCATTGTGAAACACTCCATTCCATTTCTACAAGAAGCAGTAAAATCACTTATTTCAAACACTAACCTTGTTGCTTTAGTTTTCAACAGATGCACATGATGTTGCTAAACAATTCAATCTCTCTTCTTAATTACCTTTTCTTTTCCTGATCAGGAGCTATATTATTCTCATTCCTCTCTCTCTTTACCAAACCTTGATGAGTATATGGTTTCTGTTTCCTCTCAGTTCTTAGAGTCAGCTTATGAACAAGTAGATTTTCCAGGTAGTGTCATATCTTTCAATGTCAATGATCTTCCAGATCCAGTTCTTGTTGAAAGAACAAGTCAAACCTACACAACATTTATTGATGTGTGTAGAAAGGCACTCTTTGATCTAGCATTTAAATGGCATAACACTGAAGTATAATAACTAAAACAACTTTAAGACTTTGTATTAGAATAAAGGAAAGGGTGCATTAAATGTCTGAGTAACAAGTCTTGTAATGCATTGGATGGGTATTAGAAGATTATCTCCAATCTGGTGTTTTGAAATTCTAGTTTGAATAGTTTGGATCATTGAATATGCACTTACCAGACTAATAAAAATAATAGTGACTTAGGAGATTCTCTTAGGGACTAATTAGTAATTAGTTAGTTTGTTGATCCTACTCAAGCTCTATATAAAAAGCATCTAGCTTGTACTCACATTTGTTATAAATGTTGAAATGAATTCTCTAATTATTATTGATAGTCAAAGCTGTATATATACATCAGACTTTGCAAAGCTAAAAGACAGCTAATTAAACTAATTAAGTAACTATTAACAAAGTTAACTAAGCTACTATCAAAATTGATTTACAAACTATAAATACATATAATCTAACGGCCCCCCTCAAGCTAAACAATGAATGTCCTTCATGTTGAGCTTGGATACAAATTGATCAAACTGAGATGGATGTAGGGGCTTGGTATACATATCAGCAAGTTGGGCCTTCGTAGGGACAGGCATAAGGTGGACCACTCCAGCTTGAACCTTATCACGCACCAAATGGCAATCCAACTCAATGTGTTTGGTGCGTTCATGGAAGATAGGATTTTGAGCAATATGAATAGTGGATTTGTTGTCACAAAAAATAGAAACCGCAGTACCATGAGGATGAGATAGGTCCTGCAACAGATATAAAAGCCACTGTATTTCAGAGGTAGTGATGGCAAGAGCACGGTACTCTGCTTCACTGGATGACCGAGAAACAACACTCTGCTTCTTGGATTTCCAGCTAATCAAGGAAGATCCATAAAAAAATACAGAAGCCAGTAGTAGATCTTCGGCTATCAGGGCAAGCCTCCCAATCTGCATCACTAAAAGCTGTCAATTTTCTATCAGAAACACTAGCAAAAAACAAACCACGACCAGGACATGACTTGAGGTACTTGAGAACATGAAGAGCAGCCTCCATGTGAGGAAGAAGAGGATTAGCAATGAACTGACTAAGTTTATTCACTGCATAACATAAATCAGGACGAGTGTTAGTCAAGTAGATGAGGCGGCCAAGAAGGCGCCTAAACTGGGTGGGATCCTCCAAAGGTGTGCCTGTATGTGCATTGAGCTTGAGGTTAGGAACCATAGGTGTAGAAACAGGTTTACAAGCAAGTAGACCTGCCTCCTCTATTAATTCAAAAGCACATTTGCGCTGGGAAACCACAAGACCAGCAGGGGACCGAGCAACCTCAAGTCAAAAAAAAAACTTCAGTGTACCTAAGTCCTTAATCTTGAATTCATTATTAAGTAACAATTTGATCCTGTGAATTTCATCTAGATTATCACCAGTGAGAACAACATCATCCACGTAAATAAGCAAAACAGTGATAGTTGAACCAGAGTGTTTAATCAAAAGAGAATAGTCATGTTTGGATTGAACAAATCCCAAAGGAAGGAGGAACTACAACAGATTTAGCCAACGGGCGCGCTTTTGAGTCTTCTTTGAGCGTGGCGTTGCGATTGACAGACTCTCAATAATGGCGCGCCCCAAAAAGCGCTACCCATTGACAAACGCGTTCTCAGATAGGCAACACTCTATAAAAAGCGCTAGCCATTGTCAAACGCGTCCTCAAATAGCCAGCACTCTCTAAAAAGCGCTACTCATTGCCCAAACACATCCTCAGATAGCAAAGACTCCTTGAAAGCTACTGCCTATTGCCAAAACTCAGAGCTCCTATAGGCAAAGACTTCCATAAAAGCGCTACCCATTGTATAATTTTTTTTATTTTTTTTTCTATTTTGTGTATTTTTCTTTTTATATTTACAATTTACCTGGTCATATACAGCCAATACAATCCGATCCAATCAAATTCATATATGTATACTTAAACACACATACACACACATAATATATATATATATATATATATATATATATATATATATATATATATATATATATAATTAGCTAACAACAAATTACAATACATGCACTTAGATGAAGTGAAACAAACTTTCAATATCCAAATGTACCAATATGTCAACATAAGGTGAACCAAAACAAAATAGCTAACAAGTTACATTATCTAATTCATAGGTGTCCAAAACTAGCTATAGCTAGCTAACATGTATGTATCCAAATCAAACTTTAAAAAACTGGGAGGCATAATCGCACCACTCTCCCCTAAACTCAAAGAAATTGCTTTCAATGAGTATGTCCTGCAGATCGACAATTGGGAAAATAAAATTTGGAATAAGTATTTGTCAAAAAAAATGCATGTTATATCTAAAGCAACAAAACAACAAAAGTACCTGAACAACGAGATCCAACAACGAAAGAGATAAATCAAAAAGAGCGCACGAGAGAGATGAGCGAGAGCCTGTGCAAAATTGCTGGGTATTGGGAGAGCGCGTGAAGCGATGGACATCGTTTTTTAAAAAGCGCTGGGTATTGGGAGAACGCGTGAAGCGATGGGCGGCGTTTTTAAAACCCGGTATGGGTATGGCTAGTGCGCGTTAAAAGCGATGGGCAAAGATTTTTTAAGGCTTAAATATATGTTTACCCTCGCAAATATACCAATTATCCATTTACCCCCCTACAAAAATAAAACTTTTAAAAAAGATCTTGCAAATATAAAATGTTTACGGTTACCCCCTGCTGTTAGATTATGTTGACAACGTTAAGTGTAAATATATGTTACCCCCTGCAAATATGTTCATTATCCATTTACCCCCTGCGTAAATATATGTTATCCCCCTGTAAATATGTTCATTATCCATTTACCCCCCTGCAAATATGTTCATCATCCATTTACCCCCTGCAAATGGATGATGAGCATATTTGCAGGGGGTAAATGGAGACAAGCAAATTTTGTTGCTCATACCCTTGCAAGGGCTGCAAGATGTAATGCTTGTTCTCATGTATTTGATTTGATTCCATCATGTATTGAAACTATTTTGCTCAATGAAATGAACTAAGTTTGCTTTTGTCAAAAAAAAAACATAATCTAACAGCAGGGGGTAACTAGAAACATTTAATATTTGCAAGGTTTTTTTTAAGAGTTTTATTTTTACAGAGGGTAAATGGATAATGGGTATATTTGCAGGAGGTAACATATATTTAAGCCTTTTTTTAAAAAGCTACTTTGGGTATGGGTTAATTTGTTTTGGCCATCCGTGCATGTTTTTACTTAAAGCGTTGCTTAATTATAGGGGCGCTTTTTTTTGACAAATCTGGCGTAGTGAGGAATGAAATGAGCTTAGCATTCCATTGTCTGCTTGCTTGCTTCAAACCATACAAGGACTTTTGAAGCTTGCAAACCTTAGTAGGAGAAGATGTGGGAATACCTTGAGGAATCTTCATGTAGACCTCCTCTTGAAGATCACCATGAAGAAAAACATTATTGACATCCAACTGATGGAGGTGCCAATTATGAGTGGCTGCCAAGGCAAGGACAAGCCTGACAGTGGTCATCTTGACCACTGGAGAAAAAGTTTCAGAGTAGTCCACTCCTTCAAGTTGAGTGAAACCCTTGGCCACTAATCGGCCCTTGTACCTCTCTATAGAACCATCAGCATTGTGTTTGATTTTGTAGACCCATTTGCAGCCTATAGGAGTCTTGCCAGGAGGCAAGTCAGTAATGGTCTAAGTAGAGTTCGTGTCAAGAGCTTGGATTTCTTGTTGCATAGCATCAAGCCAACACTGATGCTTGGATGCTTGAGCAAAAGACTTGGGTTCAACATGGGTACCGATAGCTGCAAGAAACAATCTATGGGAAGTAGAGATACCATCATAAGAGAGATAATCAGAAATGGGATATTCAATACCTGAGGGTGATTCATCAGCAGAAGAAATAGATAGCATCCCACAATGAAAGTCTTGCAGATATGAGGGTTTGGTTTTGACTCTAGTTGAGGTTCTAAGAGTAGCAGGGGGATCAATTGGAGGGTGAGAAGCCTCAATGTTGTTGGATGGGGAAGTAGGAGTTGTAAGCTGGTTGGGAGAGGAATCTGGTGAGGTTGGGCATGCTAGCTGGTGTAGGGTCGGTTAAATGAGAGGGAGGGTCACATGAAGGTGTGAAAGAAGAAGGTGTGAATAAGTCAGTGATGACAACTTTTGATGGAGAAATAGACAGAGAAGAAGGTGGTGAGGAAGGGTAAGATGTGGGAGGGTAGGGGAATATATTTTCATAGAAAGACACATTTCTAGAAAGGAAAATTTCATGGGCGTGTGGAGGTCAAAGAGAAGGTAACCTTTGACACCTTGAGAGTGCCCAATGTGAATGCACTTGCGTGCTCTAGGTGAAAACTTGGTTCTATGTGTCGTAAGGGTAGATGCATAACATAGAGAGCCAAAAACACGTAAAGGGGAAAGGTTAGGTGTTTTGTTGTATAGAAGGTAATATGGTGATTGAGAATTGAGAGTGGTGGAGGGAAGTCAATTAATGAGATGAATGGCATGGCAAACGGCAAAATCCCAAAATTGGATAGGTAGATGAGATTGGAACATTAGAGAACGAGCAACATTTAAAATGTGTTGATGCTTCCGTTCAACTAAGCCATTTTGTTGTGGGGTTTCCACACAAGACTTTTAATGAATGATGCCATGCATGGTTGAGGTAAAAGTCAGGAATAGCAAATTCAGGGCCATTATCGGATCTAATCACTTTGATAGTGGTGTGGAATTGAGTTTGAACATGAGCAACAAATTGTATAAGGTGCTTTCTAGCTTCGGATTTAGTTCTCATGAGTTTGATCCAGGTGAATCTAGACCTATCATCTACAATAGTTAAAAATATGTGTTTCCATTTATGGATGGGGTGGCAAAGGGACCCAAATGTCAACATGGACAATATCAAAATTGTGCAGAGAAGGTGAGTCATGTATAGGGAATGGAAATTTGTTTTGCTTGGCAAAATGACAAGCATCACAATTTTCATTTGATGTAGAAGGCATATTATAATGTAGTTTTTGTATAAGGTGATAACTTGTAGAAGGCATATTATACCTGTGCTTCTTCCAACAAGTTTCCACGGTGTGGTTCGTACGATTGCAATGCGTGCAAAGCCGATTACCACGAGAAGAAAACGGTTTACCCCTGCCACGACCTGCAGAAGGTAAAACAGAGGTCTGGACAGCAGCAATTGAAATGTCAGGAGCAATCGGAGTTCCAATTTGACGTTCCTGTTGCAAAATCATAACATAGACCTTCGCAAGGGGAGGGAGAGGTTCCATAAGCAGAATTTATGACCTAACAGCACCAAAATTATCATTCAAACCTTGAAGGAAAGACATCACATCATCACGTACGCTCACGATAATCAGAAACAATATTCGCAACGTGACAGCAACAACTCCCCGGTGGAGCGAGACACGACGGAATCGGACGGTAATTACATAACTCATCCCATAGAATATGCATTTTGGTGAAATAAGTAGAAACAGAGAGTTCACCTTGCTTCAACGAGAAAATATCAAGATGAAGATGAGAGATTCGAGTGTTGTCACCTTGAGAAAATCGATTGCAAAGTTCCTGCCAGAGACTCCAAAAGACAAGCTTCTCTGGCCAGTAATTTTTTTTGTGTGCACAAACCATTTTCTGTATACTTAAAGACCCTTATACAAAAGGGCGATTACGTAAGAAAATTCAACAAAGAAAATATGACCCTGCATTAGAGGAAAATTTAAGTTGACTTCATGATTAATAATTAATTAATGTCTACATGTCACTCAAAATCTAATAATTATGGATGGCATTTCAGTGCAAAAGTAGAGAGTGCCTTTCTAGAGGAACCATGTTCACTCAGTGCAGCAGAAGCATCATCACTCAATTCTTTGATTCTCTTGCGTATTTGCAAGCTTTCATCTCCTTCCATGATTCTCTTTATAGCACTGGCAACTTCTTCTCTCTTCACTATTCCAATTTCTTCATCAACCATTGGTCTCACTGCCACTTTGAGCATATCCGTAAGTATTATTGCATTCATTTTCTGCTCAGCAAATAGTGGCCACACAATCATAGGCACACCATTGACCACACTTTCCAAAGTTGAACTCCAACCACAATGAGTTAAGAATCCACCAACTGATCCATGACTAAGTATCTCAATTTGTGGTGCCCATGATGGGACCACTAACCCTTTCTCTTTTGTTCTTTCCAAAAACCATTTGGTAAATACTTTATTGGCTCTTCCTCCTTTTGTCCACTAAAATAAGCTGAACTAGGTATGTTATTTGGAGCTCTCACAACCCACAAGAACTTGTGACCACTCATTTCTAAACCAAATGCTAACTCATTAAACTGTTCATGAGAAAGTGTTCCACCACTCCCAAATGAGACATAAATAACTGAACTTTGTAGCTGATTTTCCAACCACCTTAAACACACAGACATGTTTGCTTCACTACTTGACTCAGCTCTAATGATAGGTCCAATTGGATAAACACAAGGAAAAGAACCTGAACCTAAACTCAAATCATTAAGAACCTTTATGGCTTTTGGTTCCAAAGCTGTGAAGGTATTAATTATAACACCATCAACCAATGATAATTTTTGACACACATCAAGAAAATTTGTGTAGGTAGGACTTGTTCTTTCAACAATAAGTGGATCTGGAAGATCCTTAACATTAAAGGGTATGTCACAACCTGGAACATTAACAGTTTCATAAGATGATTTCAAGAACTTTGAGGAAAGAGGAAGAGATTGATCAAGATTTGGAAAAGATAGAAAGCATGAGAAAACCAAAGCTCCTGAAGCAATGAAAAGGTAAGAAGAGAGGTTGAAGTGTTTAGCAACATCATGTGCATCAGTTGAGAATATGCTGAAGACTAAAGCAACAAGGTTAGTATGTGAAAGAAGTGATTTTACAGCTTCATGAAGAAATGGAATTGAGTGTTTCACAATGAGTTTCATTTTGGGTGCTGGTTTAAGATTCTTTGGAAGGTCTTCTATGTTGACTTGTGGAAGAACAATGAAGTTTATGTTTGGTGGGAGAGAATTCAAGACAGCTTGCATGGAAAGAGGGAGAGGGTAATCAAGTGTAGGAATGAGGAATGTTACTTGGAATTGAGTGTGATGATGTTGGAGTAATAGTTTGGCAAACTCAACAACTGGGATTAAATGGCTTAGTCCTGGTGAAGGAACCATAGCTATGCATGCCTTTTTCTCCATCTTGTTCTTCTTTATCATGTTTAGAGGTTTTGAGATAAATTTATAGACAAGATATAGATTAATTAATTTGTGAGATGGGTATGGTTTAATTTGTGTGAAATATTCAATGCCTTTTGAGGTACGCAATTGACTGGTTGGTTCTATAATTTATGGCTACATTGACATGATGTTGACTATATATATGTGTGATGATAATGTAAGCTCTTATCTTATATGAATGTAACTTAATAATAATAATAATAATGAGTGGCCTATATAGCATTGGTTAAAGAGTAATATAGATAAGCTTATCTGAAAAACGAGTATAGTTTAGGTAACTACATAGTCTATGTAGTTACCATCACTAAAAGGGTAATATTGTCTACTAGAAATTAACAAAATTACAAACTTAATAATTCAATATAATTTTTATATCCTACTTATTATGCATTAAATATGGAATCCATTAAAAAAAAAAACTGGTCTGAAAAAGTGCCCCAAAAATAGGAAATTGATAAAACTAAATGGGATGCAATTAAAATTTGAAACGGCTGAAATCACTGCATCCCAAAACCAACGCTGCAACCCCAGAAAAAGAAACCCAGAATACCATCGATAAACCCAGGAAAACATCGATACAATGCAAACAAACGAAACCCTATCGCGATAAACACAGTGAACCGCATCATTATTGCAACCCAAAAAACCATCACCATCGCGATAGAAAAGGAAGACGACGCGAAGTTGATAAGGAAGGACGAAGAAAACGAAAGAAAAGGAATCGCGATAAAAACCGTGAAATCCAGCGAAAGGGAACGACGACGAAACAATCACCATCGCTGCACCCCATCACCACAAGGTTGAAGAGGACGCGACGTTGATAAGGAAGGACGAAGAAGAACGAACGAAGAAGTCAGAAAGAGGAACGAACGAAGACAGCGATTAAACGTTAAATCTGTGTAAGATTTTAATTTCCTGGGTTATCTTGGATTTTGATTTCAGTAAATCAAATTACATTTCATTATGATTTCAGAAATCACCAAAGGGACATTAGGTTATGGTTTAATCAAGTTTATGTGCTTTCATACCCTTTCACCAAAGCAATAAGTTATGCTTCTAGTTCTGGTTATCATTGGACTTGAATTTTAAGAATAAATAAAATGGAAGTTAATTGGATCCAGAAAGATTGACTTTCCCATCCCAGCAAATACTATAGAAGAAGAAGAAGTTGCAATTTACAATTACAATATGATTATTATGCAAATGGCACCAAAGAATGGGCTATGGACTGATGAGAAATTCTCATGCATTACTCAACAATCTGGAATATTGCATACTTTTGATCATTTTGGAAGTTCAAATGCTTGCTTAAGTTTTTTATTGATAACTCTCAAAACTTTTTTATTAACAGAATACTTTTCTTACTGATATTAAAAATAGTAAAATGTTACAGATTTTTTTGTCTGCGAACATGATGATGTTTAAGTACTATACACAAATTGAAAATTCTGAATTCAAATCCATGTAACTTTAATTTGTTTACTGTTTCTGTTTCCATTGTTTAGTGTGTGTGTTTCCAGTATATGAGACATATTCATGTTAGACAGAGATTATCCAACTTTTTTCATTGTTTTACACATAGATAGTGAATAACTAACCTACGTCATTGTTATGGCTAGAGAGAAAATAGCCAATTCGCAGAGTGGAAAAAGGTTAGTTATTTGTTCTTGAAGCGCGAGATCTCGTAATTAAAAGAACTCTAACTTTGAAAAAACAAAGATTTTTGTATAGGGTTTTTTCGGTTTTGTGCTTTTAAAATTTGTTGACAACGACGCCTAACCAAGGTTGTTCAATATTGTGGTTAGTGATTGATTAAGCAGAATGCACAGTATTCATGCGGTTAGATTCATAATTTATGGACTAACCAGAGTACCGTATTCATGCGGTTAGATACGTAACTAAATTAGAGGATAAAGTGCATAACTTAATTAGAGGACAAAATTAGTTTTGATCCCAAGCATGTCAATATAGACTAACCAATTCTTTGTGATTATTTTGGATAAGATTAAGCTATGTTTGGTGGAGGGGGTTCTTTAACAAAGAGATTGGGTTGGGTAGCTCTGCATCATTGATGCTTCTTTTTGGTTTGTTTCATATGTGGTTAGATGCAAACTATCCGTGTTGTGTAATTGTAAGGTTAGGAAGCAACTAATAAATGTTCTCTAATTTTGTGATTATTATTGCTTTCTATTTATCAAAAATGGTACATTTCCTCTTCAATTTTTAAACATTTATATTTGTATCTTAAAAACATCAAAACTTTCAATTTAATTGCTTATTCGGTTCATTTTATTTTTTGGTGATGATGGAAAAAGGAAACAAAAAGGAGGCTGAGAGTGCTAGGGAAGCTAAAGCTACGAGGTATAGACATAAATGTAAACCACATATGGTTTACACAATGCTGAATGGAATTGAAGGACCTCGGAAAGAATTGCTGCAGACGCAGTCAACCGAGTTTGGATCCCTGACGCTCATATGCAACCACAACATCATCGATTTTGTCGTCGCCACGACCCACATTAGTATTTGGATGCAACATATCGTCGTTTATTTCATCGATACTAAGCACATTTGTATCTGAAACAAATTAGCCATTTCACACATATGAGCATATCCGACAAAAAATCATGTACAACTAACAATACAAAAAATGTTATTCAAATTAAATAAAATGCAATGTGTAGAACTTTTAGCACTGTTAACAATCATGTCGTTTTGATTTTCATCCCGACCTAACCATCCCGAATCGCAGAGAAAAAAGCAAAGACAAAAAAATTTTGGTTATTCTAACCACGAAGTCGCATAACTTGGCTAGTTTTAATTCTAACCACGAAGTCATCTAACTTCTGCTACGTAATTGAACAATTTTGGTTGGATTGCTCTAGCCATCAAATTACAGGGCTTTGGATATTAATATCAAATAGGAAATTGATCGGATATATTCGAATTTTTTCTATACATTAAAATCGGGTTATATGAATTTTTCTATATATTTAATGTCATGTATATTTTTCTTTCACGCTCAAAATCTTGTTAATTATCAATCTCTAATTAATCGGTTCGTCAAAAAACAAGTCTCTAATTTGATCAAAGTAGTAGTAAGATCAAAGTAGAGGTGATTTAAAATTTTAAAGTGATATAAAGTGTTAATTATCAATCTCTAATTATTTGTACAAACAAACAAAGCGATTACTATTTATCATATTTTTTCAAGAGAGAGAACAAATATACTGAGACTAGAGAGCATAAACTTCAATCTTGCATACTACGCAAGACAATAGGTAAATGAATACAAACATAATGACCTAAAAATTGAGAAAATAAATTGTTAGATTGAATTGATATGAATCAATGTTGCATATATCAAGCGCAAGCGGTGAATGAATCCATGACCTAACCACGAAGTCACTTAATTGTGGCTAGTAGATTACTTAGCTAGCCACGTAATCAAAGCGATTACGGTTAGTTGTTTCTAGCCGCCTAATTACGAGCTTTGGTTATTCATATATAGTAAGCAACGGATCGTTATAAAGTTTAATAACCACAAAATTGAACAACAATGGTTAGTTGTCTATATAGAGTTTAATAAAGCAACGAAGAAAAAGAAGTTTAGAAGGAATAAGTGAACCAAAAAATTGGGTCATAATTAGGTTTTTAATATAACCGTTATATCATCAATCAAAGCATTAAAGGTAAGATTTTTTAATCATTCATTCGGTTATCATTCATTCGGCTATCACAAAAATAAATTCCGACAATAATGGCATAACTAATGGAACGGTACTATTATTTTATATAAAAATTTAATTATTTAATATAATTAACAATATAAAAGTACATATATATACCTTTTATTTATCACCATTCCATGGATCTCATTTGGAAACTAAATGAGAGATCCAATGGTTAAACATAATTTAGTGACCATCACTAAACACTTGGTTTAGTGATGTAATCCAAAGCCCTGAAGAACTTATGTATGTTGACTTTAGTAACACAAGTCCTTCTTTTCATTGATATCTTTCAATTTGGACCACCAAATAATAACAAAATCACAGTTGAAAATTTGATTCTAGAGTGTGTAGTGGATTATTACAATTATGGAATCCAACCGAGTGTGTGTTTGTTTAAAATTCTTGGCAGTTCAGAATCAATTATATATGGAACAAAAACAAGATCAATATAATAGAAACTTCGTGACCAGAGCGTAGATTCATCGTCAAAGTGGCTGGCTAAATCAAGACCAAAAACACTTGTGAACTCCAAAAAAAAAACTTTCATCCACTAGTTTATTATTTATGTTCTACCCGATCATCTGTTATAAAAATTTAGTTTATCATTATCTACTAATTTATCTGCTATTCGCTACTTTTTGTCAAACAAAATCTTATTATCCAAAGAAAATCAAATTCTCTTGAACTCAGTTACAAAATACATTATGAAACACAAATTTATTTTTGTAAACTATATTTTATTTTATTTAAAAAAAAATTATTTATTCTAAATCAATTCTATCACAAAGTTTGGAAGCAAAAAGAAAAGGACACATACATTTTCATTTAAATTTCTCTTAAAGATTTGAACATTTCAAAAATCTTTTGCTTCCATTCCATTCCACCAGTGTTGTTCAGATCTCAGCATCTTTTGCTTTTCAGATCTCTTTGATCCTTCTTTGTTTGGAAGAAAAGCAAAAAGAAAGAAAACATTTTCTCGAAAAATCCAATCCCCAACCCAGTTGAAGCAAAACTGGAAAGATATCATCTATGGCAGCGTCTGGAGGATTCGTCGAAGCAGAAAATGCAGAAGCTATTATGACCAGAATTGAACACAAAACCCGTAAGATCGAAAGTTTACTCAAACAGTATGTAAACTAACATTGCCCTCTCTCTCTCTCTCCTTTACTCTCTTTTCGATTCGATGGGAACACAAATTTCATTTTTTCTGATGAATTAATTAAAAGCTGAATTATTAATTATGCAAATTTAGGTATAAGCCTGTGGAAGCTCTTAAAACTGCGCTTGAAGGGACCTATGCCATGACTAGTGATGAGCGTTGCAAGGTTTTTCCTTTACCCTTTTTATTATTATCTATATTCCACTCTTTTATACTTTTCTGAACCAAAATTCATACTTTAGTGTAGTTTTCTGCTTGTTAAAAAAAATTGATAGTAGTTTAGTGATCTTTATATTGTTATTTTCAATTTTGGCAGTCGGCTCATTGGATTGTTGTGCATAGAGCTATAATGGCTATAAAAGATGTGGATGGCATGCTTTCTTCTTTGGATCCTGAGTACTATGATATCCTAATGAAGTGAGTCATGAAATGAAACAACTTGTTTTAATTCATTTTTACATGTCATTTTCAACTTTGATAGTTTCTCACTCTCTTTGGATTGGATCAGTGTTTTAAAAATCGAACCAACCGGAGCGGTTGATTTGGCTGAACCATGACCTGACACCTTATATGGTTCGGTTATTTTAGCGGTTAAAAGCGGTTTTATCCGGTTTTAAACGGTTTGATTTGCTTGGATTCCCTCTGCATTCCATCTAGAGTAGCTTATAAGGAACACGAGTTCTCTTATTTGCCTTGGCTTTTCCTATCTTGATATCGGTAGAATTACATAAGTGTTTTAATAATAGGCTTATTAGAATGCAAAAATTACGTGTCTTTGCTTTTTTCTATTTCATGCAGTAGGAAGAAAGAGGTATATCAATATAACATCATTATATACTTGGACTTCCTGGCATGATATGTTCTTCACTGGAAACAACAACAGCTAGAAATTGGAATATGGAACTGTATTAAATATACATAAGATTCTGATAATCCTCTTGGCTTAGTTGCACAACAGTTTTGTTTTCTGGATTCATAGAATTTGTGGTAGTAGGCTATGCTTTTAAAGCAGCAGTGGTATTGGTGGAGTTATTGGGACAGTATCCAGGTGAAAAGCCATGTATAATTTTAAAGAGACATGTTACCACAGTTTGGTTTTGTCCTTTATATTCGTAGGAGGTAGACCACGCCCTTTGTCTTCTTGGTTATTGAAGAAGCCTCTGCCTTGTGAACCATAGTTTCTATTGGTTTGTGATACAGAATTATTGTGATTTGCAGCAGTGAGGAGGTTAGAATCACCAATATTTAGTTCAATAGCCTTCCTTTCTTGTTGAGTAGACAAGGCAAAAACTTTACTTATAGAAGGTTAAGGGTCAAGCAGAAGAATTTGAGCCTTGACGGTGCTAAAACCATCATTAATAGCCTGTTTGTTTCGCGTCAAACACAAAGTAGACGACGTCCAATGTAATGCTACTAGTTGTAGCATTCAAATAATCGTGAGTTTTCATTGAGTGTGCCGTGATTACAAACAGGCATTAAGACCCTTAAGAAAACACAACACATATTCTTTATCTCTGTGGCTCTTCATCGGATTCGGCTGTGGAAGAAGGTTGAAGAGAGAAATCCTAGAAAGGAGGAAAAAGAGGGTAGCGGAAGGATTTTCTAATCTGTTACCATATTATTGTGATTTTCTGAATTACCGCATTCATTAATTGTGATGGCATTACAAGGCTAATCTAGAGATATAGACCTGTGTATTTCAAAGATACAAATAAATAGGTCAAAACCAGCATGGGCCAGAAACTGTACAAGCCCGATATGAACAACAAACAGAAACTGGAACTGTGTAGTAGTTATAACAGATTTATAACAAATTAATCATTCTAACTAATCTGGTTTAGACTCTAATACCCTGTGTGTCTCCAAGGAGAATGTAAAGAGGAGTGGTACTTGGTTGGAAACTTCTTAAAGATACCAAGAGTGATGAGATTAAAAAACCTTCAATTGTCTTGGTTGTTGCAACTTGTGAGACCTGTGTTGAGAAATTAGAATAAAAGATCATAGTTGAACATTGCAAATTTGAATTATATTCTAGAATGCATACATATTTCTACAAATAAGATGTGTATATATTACATTGAGGATCAGTTTAGTATTAGTTACTTTTGATTCAAATGGTCTTATTTTACACTTGAGAACTCTCTATAATATCAATTTTGATGATCAGTGTGATGAGGTTTATCTATTGTGTCAATGCCAACTCTCATCAGTATTAAAACTTTGTTACTGAAAACTTCATTTTGATTTGTGTAGACTAGAGTAACCCTTAGGTTATTTATCTGGTAAGTACACTCTTTCAATATTGCTAGAAAGGGTAGACAATAAATGCAAAAATGTTATTCAATTATATGATGAACAGACAATTTTATGCTCTTTTTTTTTTTGCATATGTAACCTGAATGAAATGGTTTCTTGAAAGCTGTCATTAGTTTGAACATAGTTCCAATTGTTAGATAGCAGTTTGAAGTTGGAACTCCGTAAGAGATGCATCTCTGGTTTATTTGATAGCAGTTTTCTATTTATTTTTATTGTACTAGCATGTATCTTTTATGATATAGTTGACAATTTATGGTTACTATAGTAGATAATATATGACATTCGGGTTATGGTTTTTCGACCTGTATTTTTTTTGGTCCTAATTGGTTGTTATTTCGCCATAGGTATTTATATAGAGGCTTATCTACCGGAGATCGTCCAACATGTGACCAATGTCTTCGGATTCATGAAAAATTGACAGAGAGAGCAGGCCTTGGTTGCATCCTACGTTTCTTGACTGATACTGTAAATACAGTTTAATTTCTCAACGATTTTGTGTTCTTTTCCTTTTGTTGTTTTGAGTCACCTTTTTTGTGTTTACATGATTAACAATCAATGTAGTGAAATACCATGGAAATGAATTAATATTGGATTCTTGTATTCACTTCTCATGTTTTGCATTTGCTATTTTCAAATGGTTTACAAATCAATACCATTCCAAAATTTTAATGTTTTTGAGTGTGGTTCATTCAGCCAAATGGAATGCATGAGTACAATTCATGGGCATGGGTTATGTACTCCACATGCCAATATAGTCTTTCATGTTGACTTTTTTTGCACCACAAACTTGGCATATCAATTTCTAAGTTTTTATAATTATCCAAAATGTTTTCGGACTTGAAAATATAAATATCCAACCAAAAGAAAACTAATATCCCAAGGCATTTTAATTGTTGTTCCACAAGTTTTATAAAGAAAAAAAACCTTGCCAAAGGGGGTGGAGAAGAGTGTTTGTGTAGGCGTTTTCATGGTTCAGTTAGGCAAAGAACCAAATCGAACCAAACCGAATTGATAGAAACGTTTCACCAAATTGAACTTCATTAATAGTTCTAACAAATTGAATCAAAATGTGTTAACGGTTCGGTTCACATTTTTTCAAGTCTGAGGAAATAAAAAAACACAATGAAGGTTTATTGCAAATCACATGCAGAGGAATGTTGATTAATTAAGAAGTTATAGTCTTCTGATTTCTGTAATCACGGATAAATTCAAGGTATAGGCATAATGTTATATGTGGATTTACTACATAATCTTACTCATTCACTTCTGCATAATCTAAAATATATAAATATATTAGAAACAGCTATTGTAAACAAGCTCTATTACAGTATCACTCATTTCCAAGTTAATTATATTACAATCAGCACTATGCTAGCTACCTGCCACTGTTAAACAGACTTATTGATTATGATCTAAACCAGTAATGAAACATGTCACTATGATAACAGATAAGTGGATATTAAATCCACTAGATAGGTGTGAAGTTGGCAACTGAAGAGATGTGATTTGAAAAATATCAAATGCCTTAGTTCGTAGTTAAGTGTGATGAGTTTGGTTCGCTACCATGAAACAGTTGGTTCAGTTTGTTAGCTGAACTGAGTCTAACGGTTCAGTTAATGACCTGTGTTTAACAAAGTCAGTTTGGTTCCGAATTATTACTAAAAGTTCGATTTGTAACACTTCGCTTCAGTTTGGTTTGATAGTTTTAAGGAGAATTCTGTGGTACCTTGAATTTTAAATGAGTAGGGGGAACAGAAAAAAGATCATGAAAGAGTTTTACTTCAAGGACAATTATTATGATTCCAAGAAACAGAGAATTAAAAAGTAAAGAAAAACTGTTTGGTTTTATTTTCGGATCAAAAAATCAAGCACAGCACTTACAGCAATCAGGATAAATAAGTCATGTTGCTAATTTAGATAATAATGCAAACTAAAAGTTAAAATGGAATTTCAGAAAAGTGACACACATTCAAAGGACATAATAATTAGCCAATGTGCCGAAATGCAAAAATATATATATATATATATATATATATAGCTAAGGAATGGACCATGCTACTGCTAGCTAAGCTAGTAACTATTATTGTGTATGTTACTTCCTTTTAAATCCAAACCATCAAAAGCAGCACATTGGTTCAACCACTGTCACTAGTGCGTGGCCACATTTAACCTATTGTCACAGCTCTTTTCCTAAATGTTAATGGAAATCCACATTTTAAGGAGGAAGACTTACAGAAAGAGCCAAAGTTGAGTCCCACAATCTGACTCACCCAACTAGCTATACACCAAACAGAAATGGAATCAGAACAAAAATCATTTCTAATTGAGAAGACCACATTCACTCCTTAATGGAAACCCCCTTAATTTGTCCCCTATCCAATCTTGCACAAAATCTCACCTTTTCTCACCAAGTGGTGTGACAAATCCTACAGAAATAAATATATAAAACAGATTTGGATTCTCTTTTTGATTTTTCCAAGGTTAATAAAAACTATCCAGCATATGAAAAACACAACCTACTTTAACATGTTCAAACTTTACAGATCCTAAAGTTGAGTAAAATACTATGTTAAATCTAGGCCCATAATAAAATAAGCCTAGACCCAAGAGAGTTAACCAAAGTCTAAGTTCAAGTCCTCCTACTAGTAAACCAACACTAAACTGCCTAATCAATTGATTCATTTGTGTCTACCAATTAACATGTCTCTGCCTTTATATCCTGAACTTTAACCTACTTCCAGGAGTGAAAAGTCATGGCTGGGAATTGCGTTGGATAGACATTGCCGCCCAAGGGTTAACAGGTACCGGCCGTTGAATGTTAGAGCCTAATGGGTTGCGATTAGCTGGAGGCGGGGCAGAGGGGGTGGTAGCTGATGATGAGGATGATACAGCGACACGCTCGCACGAAGGGCACATTGTAAGAGTGGTGGGAGGGTTCATGTTCATGTAGAGCTGTGGGGATAGCTTCAATGCCCTGAGCTCTGCCACTTCCTTTTGCAACCTTCTATTCTCTTCAGTTAGAGTCTCACAGCATCTCTTTAAGTATTCACAATCCACCTCAGTCTGCTTCAACTTGGTCCTGCATTGAGTGCATTCATTCAATCAAAAGCACTTAAACTGTGATGATTCAAGGTTTCAAATTTTGACATTCAAATCCATCATGAGTAATAAATAGATCACATGTTTGTGACATTTTTGTGCGTGTGGGTGGGCCTGGGCTCAAGCATACACATGTTGTCACATGGTTTTTCTTTTTCTGGAAAAAATTATATCATTTTGTTGTCTCATAAAAGTTGTGTTACAAATCACATTATTGATTTGTTTAAAAGAATAATGCTACTATTGATGAGAAACAACCAATGCTTTCAAATAGATCCAAATTACCAAATATACAGTGGGGTATGCTACAAAAACATATATTGGCAACAAAAAACAATGCCTCAAAATGAAATATTATATTAATTGATTAACTTAGCCATTAGCCATAGTAGTAGTTTATATACAAAATACCAGTAATGCCCCTTAAGAATCACATAGACATTGATGAGAGAATCCTCACCTTGCTCTTCTGTTTTGAAACCACACCTCCACCTGTCTAGGCATCAGATTCAACTGCTTTGCCAATGCTTGCTTTTGTTTCTGAAAAACAAAAAAAAAAATAATTAAAAAAAAAGACAACCTCAAAATAATTAAAAAAAAAAGACTACTAAAGTGAAATTCCAAATATGCCCTTACTCTGCTAAGGAATTACAGAAATGCCACTACCACTCACCGGATTCAGAGTGTTGTGCTCCTTGAAGGTTTCTTCCAGCACCAGCGCCTGTTCCTTCGACAGCCTCAACTTTTTCCTAGATGAGTCTCCATCTCCATCGCCATCACCACCGCACCCGCCGCCGTCATCCCCGTCGCTTCCGCTACGAGTCGACGAAGGCCTCTCAACAGCATCGTTTTCGTCTCCATTTCCCTCTCTGTCGCTCCGTTTTCCACTGATACTCGACACTGTACTGTTCGGCGACGAAACTCCGTTCTCGTCGTCGCACACCGCCGCCGGCAACCGCGATGAGTTCACATCTGTTCCGCGGAAAAACGACCTTGTTTCAGGACTTCTATCTGCCACGTGAGGTGCACGTGAGTTAGTTAGTGGCAATCTTTTGTAATTAACAAAGACATTTAAGGGTATTTTTGTACAAAAACTGGTTTTTGGTCCAAAACTTAAAAAAAAAATTAGGAAAAAATTGGGGTTTCTGTTCTTCATTGCATGATGATTAGCATTCCACTCATCAAACAAGGTTAACAAAGAAAGAAAAAAATTGGATTTTTGTTTTTAGCAAAAAATACAAAAAATAAATAGATTTTTAGTATAAAAAACCAAACATTAGGAAGAATAAAAAAAACAGAGAGAGAGAGAGAGAGAGATTTGAGATACCATGAAAATGGAACAAGTTACTGAAGGAGCTCCTTTGATTTGGAATCGATTGAGGAGGCTTGTGCAAGAGATTCACCATCAAAGGAGCTTTGTTGTTGTTATTATTAATTGCATTTTCTCCACATCCCAAGCTCAAGCTCAAACCTAAATTCAACCCATCATCTTTCTCACCCATTTTGTTCCTCTTTCAAAGGTAAAGTTTGGAGTTTGAAGAGAGAGAAGAAGCAAAATGGTGTTATTAGGGGGGCAGAAAATGAGGTTGGTCTTTGAGAGTGGCAGGTCAGGGCAGGGGCGTTAGCTTTTTGCAGAACAGTAAAAAGAATGGAGGGGTTAGATGAGACTATATATAGATTGATACTACTACTATGGAGGAGAGTTGTGAAATAGGGAATAGGGAATAGAGTTAATGATGACTTGTGTCAGAATGCCAAATTGATTCAATAATATGCCTATAGTATTTTCTTAAAGTCCAACTTTGGTTCCCTTTTAACCATGGTTCGCATTCGCAACTTCAATCGCTAGTGAGTGTATGTTCAGGTTTTTTTTGTTCTCAACAGTACTATTAATACTTCATCCGTTTCTAAATTTTGGTTATTTTATAGTGTTTCACACAAATTAAGAAAGGTTTTTTTTGTACACCTCACTATCTCTCTCCCACCCCCATAACCTATTTTATTCCAAAATTACCCCCAATGTTTTAAAAAAAAATCTTTTTAAAATAATTTTCGAAAATACTCACAAAATGGTATTGAGTTCAGTATTTTTAAAAAAACGTTGGGGATTCCCGGATTTACCTCATAGGTAGGTAAATTCGGTTCGTATATATTACAAGTCAAATACGACAACCGTTTGTAATATAAGTAAATGAAGATTTTTTTATAGGCAAAGTGGTTAGTAATTAGGGTGTTAGTTGTTAGAGGGGAGAGGGGAGGGGGGAGGGGGTTCGAACCCCGTACGCCAACGTTTTTCCAGCAACAATGTCTCTTTCACTCAACCAAGTGAGCTACCCTTTTGGGACAGATGAAGATCCTTATTAGTGGAGTTTGAACTCTTAACCTCTTTGTTAGTAATTAACTCCTTTATGATTTAGTTTGGCAAAAAGTACCGGATAGCAGATAAGTTAGCAGATAGTTGATAAGATAGTTTATAGTGGATGAGGTAGCGGATAAGCTAGTAAATTAAATTTAAAGTATTTGGTAAAATTAGTGATTGAGTTCATCATTCCCTCTATCTAAGGATGAGGGAAATGAATAAGAAGAATCAAGAGAAAGAGGAATAAGAAGAGAGCTGAGAGAAGGATTTGTACGGTTAAAGTGACTTATAAGAATAAAATTAAGTAAAATAAACATTTGTAATTAATACTTAAAAATGAGAGATAAATTCGTTTAATGGAGAATGAATGGGAAATTTAATTAAAGTAATAAGAGTAAAATTGAGAGACAAAATGAAATGCTAGAAGCTGTGAGCTCAAACGCTACTTCAAATATCATTTCAAAAAATGTTATAAGCTAGTTGTGTCAAACACATACAACTAGTTGATCCGCTATAAGCTAGCGATTAGCATTCCCAAACAAAGCTTATATCTTTCACCCACCACTAAGGCAATCCCTTTGAACATAGGGATTCAAATATATTACAAGTCAAATACGAGATTTTGACATGTCTTATCTAAGTCGAGTCAGTAGTGTTCCTAACTATGCCAAGCTCAATCCGTAGCGGCCCATTAACGACCTAGAAAGCACACCAACGGTCCATCATCCCGCGATCCGTGTGCTGCCCCAGTCAACGACTAAGTTTGGCTTTGGCTGATCGAACGACTCAGATCCAGCAATCTCAGCTGAACGTCTGGGAGCAACCCCCCTCTACGTCTGTAAATGCAACCACAACCCTTGAAATTAGGTACACGTCTCTCATTTTCATCTCACTCGAACTTCTGATACTTGACTTTGGCATCAGAGTGTTTGTAGGTACCAAACCCTCTCCGACTTGTGGGCAGGAGTAGATGACCTCAATGGGATTACCTACCAACTTCCAACTCAACACATGACTCGAGGAACATAACATGTAGTATCATCTATATAATTTATTGAAGCAAAATGTTAAATTGTTAATAATACAAAGACAAATAAGCTCATAGTATTTCATAAAAAAAGCTCATAGTATTTAATTTACTATTTGTGATTTTGTAATGTTAATTAAGTTTAAATATTTTTTATGGTTAATCTTGTCAAAAAGACATCTTTTAAGGTTAAATATTTTTTTTAATAAACAAGATATTTTCTGCGCACAACTGCAGAAATAAATCCCTCAAATCGTATATGACTATAATGAACAACACAACTCTCTTTCAAAAAATTTAACATTGTTACATGCACAAAGCTAAATTCAATGATACGACCTTGAATAGATTAAATATTTTTTCAATTTCTACAAAATATGTGCTTTTTATTTTAGTCATTAATAAATTTTTCTGCATCATTTGATCCTCATTATATTTCTATTTACACTTTTTGGCCTTTAGTCCTTTACTTCTAGTTTCATGAAGTGCATGAGACTGATTCAAGGTTACACCCATCTCTTTAAAATAAATAAATAAATAAATGTGATTATTTTATTTGGACAGAGACATTGCCTTCTCACTCTAAAAATAATAAATTAATTATTCATTAAAAAAAGGTGTGAATCTGATGGTATGTATTCTGTTGAGAAGGAAAAGGGGCTTTATAGCTATTTATGGTTTGACTGCTGACTCAACAAAAGAGGAGAAGAAGTGTGCGTGTGAGATAAGTTGAGATTGACGCACGCGCTGCGAGTTGAACGCGCTCCGCTTGGAATGGAATCATGACTTCATCATGATCATGATGATGGGAGAGGTGTTCATGTGCCATCATTCAATCCATGTGGGTTCCACTTGAGAGCTCGTTTCCCGTGAGTGACATGGCTTTTCCATGCCATGCCATGCCAGCCAGCAGCGCCTACTCACGAGGCCAACTTGTATCCCTGGGTGGGGACCACCTTATTGTACCACTCTTACTCCTCTATCCCCTATTATATGACATTTTAGCCAAAAAATTGTTCCGTAATACTCCCCTATATTAAAATAATAGTCATTTAAGATTTTGGTACGGAGATTAAGAAAAGTAATGAATTGACTAAGTAACATGGTAGTTTTATTATATTATCCTCATCAATTAATAAAAGTATGTTGGTGATGTCTTTGATTAGTGAAAAGTTACAACAATTAATGAGGGTAAAATTGAAAAGATTTAATAAATGATGCATTGAAATGACAAAACGACAATTAATTTAAATTTTTTTACTTTGCCTAAAAAGACTATTATTTTGATACGGAGGGATACGTGATTTTTAGAATCCCAATAAAATTTTAATGTTTCTTTTCTAGTCATACCCTTCATTTTTCTACTAATTTATATTTCCAATGTCATTATTAGGGTTAATTTCGTAAACTAACTCACAATTACTCTTTTCAATATAAAATTGTCTACTTTTCTTAATATGTGTGAAATGATCCAAAACGATATATAATATGCATTTAATGAGTATTATTTTTTGTGTCAAAACCTAGTATCTATATTGTTTATTTTTCATATGCAAATGAATACAATTATTGTCAAAAAAAAGGGAATACAAGTGACTAGTTATTTTCAAATCCAGATCATTTGTTACCTCTGTATCGTGCAGCAGGCAACAGAACTGTTAGAGCAGATAGCAAAACTCTTAGAGAGTTTTTCTTACTAAATTTAACGATTCTACTATCAACTACACGGTGTAGATGCAGCAGAAGATCCAATTGTGCTATTCTCTAACTACAAACAACACTAGTATTAACATTTAAACACACATCTAACAAAGGTTGAAGAAGAGGTTTAAGGAAGAAGATACGAGTAGACTTGTTAATTATCATATCAACAACAATTTTTGAGTTCATTTCAATAATCGCCCAAAAGCAGTGCAATTGTTGTTTGATTCCCAATCTTAAAGTTCAAAGTTTAACCCACACCGCACACTACTGTAGAAACCTTTGGTAAAATTACTGTTTGAATCTTTTGCTATGCCACTAAAGCTATACTCCGTCCGTTCCATATTATATGACTTTTTAGGAAAAAAACTTGTCCCAGAATACATGACTTTTTAGAATATCAATACAACATCAATTTTAGTTTTCAGTCATACCCTTCATTATTAATATATTTATTTCTACCATTCTACTTTTTATGTTTCCAATGTCATTAATGAAAGACAATTTGGTAAATTAACTCACAATCTATTTTTCCTATACAAAATTAACTACTTTTATTAATTCATGTGTCACAACCTTAAACGACGTATAATATGGGACAGAGGGAGTATTGTTTATTTATATTATCTATAATTTTTAATTTTAATTACTTTTCAAAACAAAGCATCACGTAACATGTGTTGTTAGAATACAGAACATTCAAAACATAAAAATACAAAACATCATGTAACATGTGTTTATATTTTTTTCATCAAACTATTGAACAACTACTTTTTTTAGACTTTAAATACTCACAAATACACTAAGTAACATTAAGATGAAAAAACAGAAAGAAAGCCTATTGCACTTTGAAAGTTAGGCTAACTAAAGAATTAAAAAAAATGAATAAATAAAATTAAAATTTAACTTTGGGCTATTGCACTTAAAGACAATACCTCTCTTTTTGTATTATTTTGTTATTGAAAAGAAAAACTCTCAAATTAGTTTTTAATTTTTTTTAAAAAAAATAGAAAATGAGAATCGGCTTTTCGAACCTAATTTTCCAACTGCATTAAAAAACATAAAATAATTAAGCTGTTGAGAAATCGGGACGCAAGGCTGGTAGGTTTCCCACATACAACTAAAAAGGGTGCTATTCTTGTATATAAACTAAAATGAGTGTGTTGTCAAACTTTGGCTTTAACTAATGATCGGCTAATAGCTTGGACCTCTTGATTCCTTTCTTCAAATGATTTCACTGAGGACGAAACATTGTTCCTCAGTTATGGATTTCCTAACTACTCCAAAGAGTGTTAGGCTAGTTGTATGTGGGAGGAAGTAACTCGGCTACAATTATCAAAAGATGATGCATAAAGATAAAAGGAAAATAAAAATACTTGAAAAATATGTGTTTGGTTGATTTGTCGCGTGTTTTTCAATATTTACAAGCTGTTATATACATACAAAGGTATTTGTGTCGGTCACTACCACTTGCCTACAACTGACCACCACTGGATCAGCTAATATCAACGTACAATAATGCTTTCGCGCCCTAAAAACTAAGAGAAACGCTCCATAACGCACAGTAGCACGAAAAGTGGGTAGAACACCTTGGCTTCTTATTTCTTAAGCGCCTTAACCATGTTCTTCTTCAACTACTCCACGTCTCAATCTCCCACTTGTTTCACTTTCTTGCTCCCAAAGCAACTCCTTTGCCTTAGCCGTGGCATCCTTAGCTACAAAATCCTTGGCACTGGGCCCTCAGCTACCCCTCAGCTGAACCATTCCTTGGCCGAGCTACTTAGCCTCAGAAGCAAAACCATCCTCTTAGCAGTTTTATCATAAGGATTGAGTATGAGCATAACATGCAGACTCTTCCATGGATTCTTCTTAAGAGTGGCCCTCTTTGCCTTTCTCGTAGAAATTTTCTCCCTTAGATTCCTAGTTGGCCTCACAATAGATTGAACTTCATCAAAGTTGATGATTCTCAACTGATGAGAACTTACGATTCGCCGGTTGGGGCGTAACATACGCCTTTTCATTTTCAGGAAACCGATCCCCTTGACTATACTTTGCTGGTGCTACCAACACCTCTTTTGTGGTTGCTCTCTCAGAAACAATACAAGAATACGGAAGGAGTAGGAGAGAAATAGGCTATTTCATATCCTTTTGGCTTTTGACTTGCTAGAAATTAGAACAAATCAACTCGCGTAGACTCGATTAGACCCTTGTCTCGACTGAACTCTTCCTCAGCCCACAAGAGATAAGTCCCATGATACAATCATACACCTACGAATTACTTGAAGAGTTGGTTTACTTTTCTTAACCCAGACACATGATTATGATTTTCATTGAAAGAACATGATCGTTATCCAATTTGTAATGGAATTTCATCTAAATTTGACTTTGAGTTTGATCAGGAGAGTCATTTTCTTTCTTAGCTATCCAAATATTTTGTCCAACTCTGTTCTGTACCGTATCTAAGATAAGGATATCCGAGATAGTTGGTAGGTAATAAGGTTTTGATCAATTTGGAGTTATGTCCGGTGATTATTCCGAAATGGTTGTTCCGAAATTTGTGGTGGGGTGTACCGCATAAACACTCCGATCTTTGAAGTCGATGAGCGATGGAGTTAATGCAAATAAGTGATAATTAATGCGCACTCTCTCCTTGAAATAAATGCGATTTATAGGTTTGGGAAGCACTTGGGTGTCATCATCCAACCATTGGTTGTGGAGGTGCATAGTAGTGGTCATTGGATGAACGTTTATGGGCCTTGGCCGTTGAAGGCCCAATCGGTTGGTCTTTTGTGCGAGAGAGGGTGCAAATAGTATGCATGTGATTTCTCCATAACAGATTTGCCCCCAAGTCGGTTTGGCATGTTAGGTCAAACTAGACTTGAAATATGTGTAAAAAGTGAATCGTTTTAAGTGAGATTGGAGAAAAATAGTTTGTATTCGGACTTTCTTACCGATCTTGTAGATGATTCAAACCGAATCAGATACCGATCTTTGAAGATGGTTGATGCCGAATCGTAGACTACCGATCTTTGAAGATGGTTGAGTGTTGGTGACGCTTCATTTTAATATTATTTCTTTTTTCGAATGAGCATTAAATGCTCGTGTTGATCGATGTGACCGTTCACGCGATTACTCGAGGCGTCTTTTTAATGATGACTTCCTCGATTCTTGTGTCGCTTCGATTACGATTGAGTGCGCGCTTCGAATGAATAGTAACGGCCATATCTCGTAACCCTATAAATACAAGCGAGGGTAATTCATTTATCTTTTTAGTTTCGCTTCACTCAGAGCTACCGATTTCGTGGTTTTAAGTTCGCCGAGCTCGCTCCTTCTATTTTCGACATCAAATCTCTTCATTCCTTCTCAAGACTTTCTTCCGAGGTTAGTGCTTCTATTTGAATTTACTTTATGTTGTGTTTTTCAGAGAATTTATTCTTCGTTGCGCTCGCTTTTTCAATTTCCACCGGCCGAGATCTAGCCTCACCGCCATCTTTTTGCCGGATGGGGTTGTCGGTCGGGTTAGGCACCTTGTTCGTGAACCCAACATCTTCTTATGATTTTATCTCGATAGCTTGCCCCCATTCCCTGTAGGTAAAATCGCGAAAACAAAATGGATAACTCGCGCCAAACGCTCCGACTTATAGATCAAGCCGAGCAAGCTCGCAAGTCTGAGAGGTCCCGATATCGAAAGTTAATGGCATCTAGAATCGATTCTAATCCCTTAGATAGGAGAGCATGGCTTCACGAAATACTGGGAAGAAATGTCTTAGGGCCTAGAGGAAGTGATGATGAAGAGAAGAGCTTCCGACGAAGAATCGCCCACCCCTTCCGCCCCAACAATCCGAACTCGGAGGCTCAAGTGGATGTGGATTTAGATCCGAGCTCTTCAGACGACTCCGATCTTGATTCGAGTTCGTAATCCGATCATCGAATCGGATGGGAGAAATGTTGACGACCCTCCTGTTGACCAAGAAGAGGAAAATGTTGGTGAAGATAGAAGAGGGAAAGAGCCGGAAGATACCGGAAGTTTTGAGTTGTTATACGGGTGTTACCTCAAAATTTCGGCAAGGGCATTAAATTAAGCTTTAAATGGTGTTGACTGTACATTTAATAATATTTTGTGGGCTGCAGGTCAACGTTCAAGTCAATATACCATAAACTCAATAGCACAGTTGTACAAGTGCTGATAATGCAAGCGAACTCGGCTGGACTTAGTTCTTCAAGCTACGAGGCAAGGCCAGAACCTTCGACAAGAGAAGGCCCGGTTGTTCGACAAAATCGGGTCCAATGCTTCGCCAAAATTCTTCGACAACGAGCTGGTCGAAGCGCAAGGAGCAGCAGATTAGTGGGCGGTTATTTCCTAGTTTTTAGGAAGTGGTTATCGTGCTCGCCCACGATTGTATCTCGAGAGTATAAATACTCCCTTGTAATAGGAAAACGGGGTCACCACATCTTTACAAAAACTCGTGAAACTCAACTTCCAAGCCAAAGCGAAACAAGAGTGAATCAGATTACATTATACGTGTTGGTGCACCACCTTCTCTTTCTCTTTCACTTTAATGCAATTTTTACTTGTTTTTTACGTTTGTTGCGCTTCTTGCTTTCATTCTTTTCGTTCGCTCTCAAATTCTCTCTTTCTACTATTTTTTCGTTTCTTACGCACGCTAAAAGACACAAAACTTCTAGGCAATTGTCAAAGAGATTTTCTAGTTTGATCTCACAGATCTTAATATTGAAAACTAGTGATTGTTTGCTAAAAACACCAAAGAAACAAATTGGCACGCTTGATGGGACCCTTGCCGCTTATTTTGTGTCGTTTTCGTTAAGTGTATAACTCAGATGCACTGAGGAGTGGTAGAATGGTACGCACCAATTCTAACAACGCTCTAGTTCCGCACTCGTGATATCACAAGTGCAAGGAACAACGGTAGATTCTCGCCAATGTAAGCGGTGGAAATGTTGCGGGGACCACGCCCCCGGTGACATCAATAACCGCTCCCACGATGTCAATGACCAATGTTGGTTCGACATCGTCTATGGCCTTGCCACAAAGCGTAGGACTTCCTTCTAGTCCTTATGTGGCAACAGGAATAGTTTGGAAACACGCTTCCAAAATATGAGTCTACCACCATACCCTTTTGGGGTATATGGCATGCCTCATTGGAATGCCACATGTGTCGACCTTTTCTCCTTCACACGTTTCTTCCGAGGGTGTACTTGGTCGAAATCCTTGCAGATTAACCAATGCGTCCTTGTTGGCATTAAGACAACAAGTGGACGAAAGCAATCATGACATGGTTAATATGTCGACTCAACAAATCGGCACCGTGTTCAATCCTTTGATTCGAACACAAATACCGCTTATCGATGTTAGCGCACCAAATGGGTAGGATTGCAGATTTCTTTTGGGGCTCCTACGGAAACAACAGCGATTACCAAATTGTGGGAACAATATGCCTAACACCCCACGAGATCGCTGGATCGCCGAAGCCCAGTGCGGTTATGGGCGAACAACAAGGGTGGGTAATCACATCCTCAAGTAGTTATGGTGAATCGAAACCAAAACGCCGATGAAGTTGTTCGACAAGTGCAACGAAATAATGTTTGCGCTCAAGACAACATAGCCACTTTGGTCGAAACCATAATGGCGCAAAATGGCCTTAACGTAGGTTTACATAGGCCTAATTTCATATCGCCCCGTGTGAGTATATCTTGCTGCACTGCCAAGAGGTTGGAAAATCCCTAAATTCACTAAGTTTGGGGGTGATACCAATGAGTCCACTGTCGAGCATATTGCCCGGTACATGACTGAGGCAGGAGACATAGCTCAAAATGAGAGTTTGAATGAACATGAGCTTGTCGAAATGGCTGCAGGAGGCCTTGACTATTCAATTCGAAAGAAATTGGATACGTCTCATTTGAGAGACATGGCCCAACTAGCCGATAGAGTTCGACAAGTCGAAAGGCTTAAAGAGGAAAAGGCTAGAGTGAATAAGTACAATAAAAAGAAAACTCAAAGTGGGTTTTCACAAAAAGAAAAGATAGCCTATGTAGACGAGCAATTCGACTTCGCATTCGGTGATGTCGAATCGAGGAGATAGACGTGGTGCTGAACTTAAGCCTGGTCCTCCTTATGCTTGCAAATTATTAAGGCTTGCAAATGGGAATAATCCTGTAGAGCCTAAAAACGATAGATTTGTGCCTAAGACATACACTTTTGATGTGACTAAATGTGATGAGATCTTCGATTTGCTAGTAATCGATGGCCAAATAATAGTGCAAACGGCACTGAAAGTTCCTCCTCTCGCGCAGAGGAAGAAAAAGGGTTATTGTAAGTTTCATAATTTTTTGGGACATACAACCGACCGTTGTGTTCTTTTCAGGGATATGGTTGTAAAGCGATTGAAGAGGGAAGACTCAAGTTTGGAGATAAAAAGAATAAAGCACCGATGCAGATTGATGTCGACCCTCTCCATCAAGTGGAGGCGATGTCACGCGAACCAATTGAGATGGGCATCAATATGGTAGACGTAAAAATGGTGGATTCTCCTAAGTCTACCAAACCTCCTGCTTTGAAAAAATCAAAAGTGTGGTACAAAAGAGTGAGGTCAGGCAACAGCATTACTCAAGAAGAATCTGAAGAAAAGGTACAATCTGTGTACCCTAAGGCCGAGAGAAGATCCGATAGACTTCCGAATCGGTGTAAATTGAGCTCGAGGTCAGGTCATGTTATGTGCAGTGCGATCTTGTGTTTGACAAAGAAGCGGCTAAGAGCGTCGAATGCTGCGAAGTTCGACCACCCCTGAAAAGGAAATGGCCAAGTAAGAGGCCAAATTTCAGCTTCGAGAGAGGAGACCTTCCTTACAAGGTGAAGAATTCAAGCGTGAAAGCCCGACAAGTAAGCCGCAGATTTCTTTGGCGGTGTAGCCAAGAAGGAGTTTGTCTTTGTCTCCTCTCGCCAAACCATTTTTTCCAAGAACAGATCCATCAAATGAGAAGTGGATACACGCTGGATGTAGACACTACAAAAATGCTGTTCAACAGACTCGAACGGCCAAGCCAATCACAGGTGAGGCCTCAAAGTATAATTATAAAAATAATTATAAGGGGAAGAACCCCATGACGAAGACCCAATGGCGTCGATACGGTACTCGAAAAGAAGGCAACACAGTTGCTAACGAGCCAACGCCAAAAAGCGGTTAAGGGTGTAACTCCTAAAACCGTGGGGAACACAAAGATAAGTATAGGAGCCGCCAATCAAGTGAGGTTGGAAACAAGGCTAAAGCGGAAATCTATTGTTATAGAGGAACCAAGAAGGCTCGCTATGGAGAGGATTTTCCTCCATTAATGACTTTAAAGAAGAAAGGTGCTTCATTCGACATGGACGAAGATGTCACATCAGATTTCGACGACTCTGAGGCTAGCTTTGACGTAATCTGCAACGTGGTATCCATTTTGCCGAGTGAGTACGATGTTACAGTCCCAAATGACGTCGAAGAGGACTTCATTGGGGATATGGCTAACCACAAGCCGTATGCTACTATGTCATGAACAATGGCTGCGTAGAAGAACAAATGGCCACTTTCGAGAGGCGGACGAGGGTATGCGGCATCATTTCATTCAAGCCCTTATACGCCCAAGCAAAAGTTAATGGCGTAGGCATTAACAAGATAATTGGTCGATGGAGGTCTGCGATTAACTTGATGCCTCGTGCCATGTCGAAGACAATAGTTCTGCTCGACATCTGAGACCTTAGACCTCATAACATTATGTTAACCAATTATGAGGGGAAATCGCGTGTCGTTGGGAGTCGTGTCGAAGTAGAAGTGGTGGTGGTATCGTAAGAAGAACCACCACGTTCTTTGTTATAGCATCAAAAGCAAGCTACAATCTACTCCCGGGAGAGAGTGGATACATGGCGTAGGAGCTGTTCCTCAAGCCTACACCAAAACCGGTAATGTGGAGGATGATGGTCCGGTAGAGTACGTCAAAGCGGACGAGTTATTTCCTCTTGCCGACGTAAACAACGTCACGGGGAGAATTTTGAGAAGCAAATGGCGAACATTGCGCCATGCACATCTTCTAGCCAAGCATACATCTCCTCGGATAATGTGCTTTCCTCCATTCACTTATACCCAACACATGGTTTGTGTGGAAAGAGAGGAAATAGAAGGTGCCAATGTCTATCCCGAGGGTGTGTCGCCTCCAACGGGATGGGACACCGACTCTTAGAAGGTTTAAGATGTCGCATTACCGGTCTTTGGGATAGAATTACGCTTATATGGCCGAAAATAAAATAAAAACGGCTTTGGAAGCCGAGTTAAATCAACAAACAATGGCTGTCGAAGCCATAACTTCATCTGAAGAAAATGGTGAAGTCATAAATGACAAACTGGATTGCATTTATGACGACGAACCATTGGGTTTTGAAAAAGACCCAGAGATTCTACGGCGCATGCAAGCTCAAGATCGATCGAAGAGGTGGATTTGGGAGATGGCTTGATCAAAAGGCCAACCTATATCGGTGCACATCTTGATGTCGCCTTCGTAACCCAAGTCATTTCACACGCAGGAGTTCAAGGATTGCTTTGCTTGGGAGTACAGCGAAATGCCCGGTTTGAGTCGAGAAGTGGTGGAATTACAAATACCCATTCGACCAGGGAAGAAGCCAGTGAAGCAAACGCCAAGAAGATTTGCTCCTCAAATATTGGCTAAGATCAAGGAAGAAATAGAAAGGTCGTTCAAAAGCAAATTCATCGAAGCGCCAGTACGTTGATTGGTTAGCCAATATAGTTCCAAAGAATGAAGAAAAATGGAAAACTTAGAGTTTGCGTGAGACTTTAGGGATTTAAATAATGCAACACCTAAAGATGAATACGCTATGCCCGTAGCAGAAATGCTAATAGATTCGGCAGCAGGATTTGATTATCTCAGTTTGCTAGATGGCTACTCAGGGTATAATCAAATCTTTATTGCCGAAGAGGACGGTGTAAAGCGGCTTTTCGATGTCCGGGGCATTAGGTGTTTATGAATGGGTGGTCATGCCTTTTGGTTTAAAAATGCTGGTGCCACTTATCAAAGGGCAATGAATTCTATGTTTCACGATTTTATTGATGATTTTATGCAAGTGTACATAGATGATGTGGTGGTTAAGTCATCCTCAGAAAGTGGTCATTTAGACCATCTTCGACGTTCTTTCGAACGAATGAGGAAATATGGATTGAAAATGAATCCAACCAAATGTGCTTTCGTATGCGTGCGCGGTGAATTCTTGGGTTTTGTAGTACACAAGAAAGGCATAGAGATCAACGAAAATAAGACTAAAGCAATTATGGAAACGAAGGCTCCTTCGACCAAAAAAGAATCTGCGATACTACTGGGAAAATCAATTTCCTTCAAGATTCATCTCAAATCTAAGTGGCAAAACACAAGCTTTTTCGCCATTATCGAGATTGAAGAAAGAAGATGAATTCAAGTGGGAGCAAGTTCACCGGGATGCTTTCGACGCAATCAAGTCTTATTTGGTCAAGCCACCAATTTTATTGCTCGTTATTGGAAATAAATTGTTGAAATTGTATGTAGCGACTTCCGATAACACAATAGGTAGCATGCTAGCGCAAGAGGATGATAGTGGTGTCGAAAGACCCATTTATTACCTTAGTAGGGTTTTGATTGATCTTTGAAACTAGGTATAGTCCAATTGAGAAACTATGCCTTTGCTTGTATTTTTCATGTACAAAATTGAAGCAATATATAAAATCGTGCAGATGTTTATGTTTATTCGCATTTTGACGTTATTAAACATATGTTGTCAAAACCAATGTTGCATAGTCGAATTGGCAAATGGGCTTTAGCTTTGCTAGAGTACAACTTAACTTACCAACCCCTTAAATCAATTAAAGGACAAGTGGTTGCTGATTTTATAGCGAGCACCATTCTCGTTGTCGAATGTGAAATACATTCATTAGACGACGCCCTGGAAATTATACTTGATGGCTCAAGCCATAAGAATGGAAACGAGCATTGGAATTTTGATTGTCTCTCCGTAAAATACTCCAACGAAGTATAAGTTTAAAATTCGAGATTCTTGCTCAAATAATGAAGTCAATATGAGGCTTTAATAGTAGGCCTTAAAATTTTACTCGAATTGGGGGCAAGTTATGTCGAAATAAAAGGTGACTCTCAACTAGTGGTCAAACAATTGACTAAAGAGTACAAATGTATTAATGAGCATCTTATTAAATATTTCGTTATTGCCAATACTTTGCTAAAAAGGTTTACATTCGTTCACCTAGAACATTTACCACGAATTGAAAATCACGTGGCAAATGAATCGCACAAATTGCTTCGTTACAAAGTATCGAAGCAAAGCCTAGAAGAGTTAATTGAGATAAAAGATAAATTAATCTCGAAGACTCTCTCTATAATACTCCTTCGACGATATTGTCAACACCAAAAACCGGGGGCAATAAATACAATCGAAATGAGCGTCAAGAACGCCACATTTTCGACGATACTGACTTGGCAGAAATTTTTGCTATTGACAATATGGTTGATGATGATTGGCGAAAACCCATTGTAGAATATTTGCAAAATCCCACAGGGAACACTAACAAAAAAGTAAAGTACAGAGCTCTAAGCTATGTGTTAATTGGAAACGAATTGTATAAACAAACTCACGGAAGGGTGCTACTAAAATGTCTTAGTGAAAACGAGGCGTATTTAGCAGTGTCTGATACACATAGTGGAGCATGTGGCTCACATCAAGTAGGCCACAAAATGAAATGGTTGTTATTTCGACAAGGAATGTATTGGCCAACTATGCTGAAAGATTGTATAGAATTCGCCAAAGGTTGCCAAGAATGCCAAAAACATGCTGGAATACAACACGTGCCTGCAAATGAGTTGCATTCTATAGTGAAACCTTGGCCATTCAGGGGTTGGGCTTTAGATGTGATTGGAGAAATAAAACCAACTTCTTCGAAAGGCCACAGATACATTCTAGTAGGGATTGATTACTTTACTAAATGGGTAGAGGCAATACCTTTAGCCAATGTAGATCAAGAAGCAGTGATGAGGTTTATTCAAAATCATATCATTTATAGATATGGAATTCCAGAAACCATTACTACAGACCAAGGTACCGTTTTCACTGGTCGAAAAATGGTAGATTTCGCTGCTGAAATCGGTTTCAAGTTATTGACTTCGACGCCATACTACGCACAAGCCAATGGTCAAGTAGAGGCCGCCAATAAAATCATTATTAATTTGATTAAAAAGCATGTTGGACGTAAGCCTAGAAGTTGGCACAGTTCTCTTGACCAAGTATTATGGGCTTGTCGAACTTCACCTAAAGAGTCTATAAACACCACTCCCTACAGGTTAACATTTGGGCATGATGCAGTGTTACCTGTCGAGATTTGTTTACAGTCAACAAGGATTCAAAAACAATGTGAAATTCCTTTTGATCATTATTGGAATATGATGATTGATGAGTTGGTTGATGTAGACGAAGAGAGGTTGTTAGCTTTAGAAATGCTTATTCGACAGAAAGAAAGAGTAGCTAAAGCTTACAATAAAAAGGTTAAGTTAAAAACCTTTGAAGAAGGGGAGTTAGTGTGGAAAGTCCTATTACCTATGGATAAAAAAGATAGAGTTTTAGGCAAATGGTCACCAGGGTGGGAAGGCCCATTTCGCGTGTTGCGTTGCTTTTCGAATGGCGCTTATGAAATCGAAGAGTTAGGTGACGAAAATAGGACCTTTAGAATAAATGGCAAGTATTTAAAACGATACAAGCCAACGTTAACCGAAATAAAGATTGAGCAATTGTAAGTAAATGAAAGTTGCTCATAAATGGCAATGTACAAAGAAATTGTTAAAGTTACACACCATTTTTAGAATGCTAAGATATTACAGGTCTTAGAAGGTCGACAAGGTAGCCTTGTGGCCTCCATGATGCTAACACTTAGAGAAATAGAGGTGTCGAGAAGATACACTCCTTGTCGAGATCAAGCGAGAATAGCTTGGTGCTTGTCAATCTTCTCCAAGTGCTCTATACCGCCATTGCTTTGGTAGTTTTGGTGGACGAAGAAGCAAAGACTCATGCGTTCGACGACTGTGCTCTTTCGATGCTTAGCATTAGACAATTTGAGTTGAAGGGTCTTTATTTCTTCCTCAATGCGCGCAATCTCTGCGCCCCATTCAGCGATTGCTCTCTCATCATTGGCTGCTTGGGTCTCAAGGGCTTCGATGTCATCTTGATCAGCCTTAAGAGAGGCGAGTTCCACCTCGCAGAGTTGAGTCTCTTGAATCTTGCGCTTAGAGGTAGTCGACCGCTGGTTGATCAAAAGAGAAAGTTGCTCAAAAATAGGGCCAAATTCCATGAAGAACGCAAGGACATTTGGAGGAGGGTCTAATCTGGTGATCTTCTGAATGAGGGATTTTACCTCAAGATACACAGATGAGTCATGCTCGATGGTTGCCACCAAGTCCCCTTCTAACACCTTCGTCTTCAACTGGCAAAGCAGGCTTTCGACCGTCTCTTGGTTGATAGAACTCAGAGAATTGTTTGAGGAACTGCAAACCAAACGGCTCGACGAGCTCTCGAGGCTTAACATAATCTTCAAGGTCGCCGAGGATCTGTCTTCTTTAACTCGGCCCGCTTCTTGATCGCCGAATACCGTTGGATGACTCCTCGCGTAAACACCTTGATCCGCAGCTACCTCTACTCTAGGCTCCTCCGGTTCTTGATCGACCACATTTGCTTCGTGAATTTCGACGGAGGAGCCGCTACTTCGGGTCCTTCGGTTGTTGGAATAGTAAGTTCGAACTTGGCGAGCAGCCCAACAACGACCTCCCGCTCGACGCTACCGTAGTTGGAGTAGCCTCCTCCATAACAGAGCATTCTCTTCGACGATCGCCTCTTGTTCGACATTTCCAAAGACTTCGCGCAAGCTCGTCGAAGATGGGAATTGCAGGTTCTCCAATGCTTGGAAAATCTCTTCAAAGAGATTGCACCTTGAGGAGATGAAGGAAAAGGGAGCATAGAGGCCGACAACCCGGATCGCAGAAACCTCAACCATAGATCGGACTTCGTGGGTTGTTCACGAGCAATCCACCCACCTATACACAACAAGGTGTGTCATTTAAGTTAAGAAGTGGAAAGGTGAGGTCGAAGAAGTTTAAACTAATGTCGAAAGAGAGTTTACCTCTTGTACCTTAAGTCTCTTGATTGGAGGAGAAGAAGGTGGTCTAAGTCTCATCAATAGTGATGCCTTGGGCTGCCCTTTGAATCTCAGGAAAATTTCTTTTCTTCGACCTCTGAGTGAGGGGGATGTTATCATCACTTTCAGTGTCCTGCAAAAGAGAATTTGGGTTATGTCAGGAAAGTGAATGACAAAGGGAAGAGAAATTTCGACGGATTAACAAGGCAAGAGTATAGTACCTCATCTTCAGGAAGGACCATTTTCCTTTTAGCTTTGGCCTGTTGGGGGGATTTTGCCTGGGTTGTTTTCTGAACAGAAGGTTTTCGACATGAGTAAAAGTCGTAATCAAAAGCAACTTGAAGCGAATAAATGGCAATATACCTTCTTTAGGACAATGTCCGGAATAGACTTCGTGTCCATCGCTTTCTTGGTTCTTTGGAGAGATGTGTTGTGGTAGCCTTGATTGCTTTGGCCTTGGTTTGGAGTGCGGAGTTGACTGACGTCGAAAACATTTGTAAGAAAACAGAAATAAAACTAAGTTATAGATGTTCAAGACTCAGGGAGATTTGGATATCAAGAAGTAAATACCTGGGTTGTTCGAAGGAAGGGCTGCCACCAATTTCTTCATGATATTTTCTCGAAAAGGTGTCAATAGCCTCCCAAGCAGAAGAGTGGTATAGTAATCACCCACCATTCATGAAATTCCTTAGTACATGAGAATCGGGGTTGAATTTGAGGGCTCAAACTCATGGCCCTATAATGGAATTTCTTGAAGGCGTGTTTGTAGGTCGCCGAGTCCGGATTCGAAAATTCTACTTTATGAAAACATATTTGGCGCAGTCGAACCGCAAAGGCCAAACCGTCTCGCGTAATAACTTGGGAAATATCTCTTAATTCCAAAGTCGTTTTAGCTTTGCAGGTAAGTCCGGTAGAGAGAGGATAGCAGAGAGAGGTAGGCTGCCGATTTGGGAAATCTCCTCACTTGTTCGACGGAAGAAGAGGGAAATGGTTGCCGAAACCAAGTTGGACCGAAGGGCCTTTGACGCGAAGGAGCCATAGAATCTACTGAAACTTGTGCACTTGGGGAACATGTCAAGTGAATTTCAAAGACTCTTACGGAGGAATATTTATCTGTTTGGGTTTCAACTGAGCCAGTCGAATACCTTCAGTCCTCCTAGACTTTAAGGATTGGTGAACAGACTTAGGAATAAACAGACCTAGTCGAGACTCAAAAGTGGCTAACAGCCACAATTGAAATAGCCACAAGGGGCCAGAAGCCAGAAACTTGTTGGTGGGTTCATCTTCTTTCAGTTCTAAGACAGCATTGTCAAGCTCCTGATAGAGAGAACCCAGCAACAGTTTGGCAAGATTAATGTTTTCTTTCTCGTGGAGTTGGGCTGCCAGTGGAATATAGGTTTTCGAAACTTGGAGTGAACGGGTGCAGAAAACAAAAAGGGATAGCCAAAGAGTTAAGAAGGCTACGTGTTCTTTAGAAGACACTGTGTCGACGTCACGGTTATGGTGTTCTGTGATGTAAGGAGCAAAAGTGGCATTATTGAAAGTAAACGGGTATACATACTCGTGGATTGGCGTGGTCAAAAGTCTCACCTAGGGTTTGGGCAGGTGATGGCAAAGAACATCTAGTAAAGTGGGAGTCGCATGCCACATCTCAAGTGAAGACTATGAGTGGCGCAGGTCCGAATCGCATACAAACCAATATCAAGGTGCTGTCATACTTAGGCCCATACCTAGACAACTGGATAAGGTCAAAAATACCTTTTTTTTCCGGATATCGGCTTTTTAGCCTCCACCTTGTCGAGCCAATCTATATAAATCGTTGGTCGAGCTCGGGAGCGGACCTAAAGACCCTAGAAGGACTATTCGAAATTCTAAATGAAAAAGGGTCTTGGTGAAAATTCGGGTCAAGACAGGCATGACTAGGAAAAATTTCAATGACTTCAGGTGTTCTCTAAAAGGGTATTAGGAAGAGGACCTAGATATGCATGAGTATAAACCCTAGTAGAGGAATCAATACACTGGGTTTGCCATTGAACCGCTTTCGACTATCGTGAATGTCGCTCATCAACAAAGCCGTCAAGGGTTTTAGGTCCGTTGGTCTCGTTTTTTGTGGAACATTCAAAGAGCAGACGAAGAAGCCGTGAGAGATCAAAAGCAAATGCGAGACGAAATTCAAGAGTGTATTGAAGGAAAGGAGTGAAAGTTTGAAACTTTAGTGATTTTGGGGATTTTTGCAAAATGCGAGAGAATGAAGAATACTGAGATAGGTTTCACAAAAGTTCAAACCGAGTAAAGAGGAATATGAAAGGTTGTCAGCCGTTTATATATGTTGGGAAGCTACGATTATTGGCACGTTCGCCATAACTCGCACGCGTTCGCGACGTTTGAGAGACGTGATGGCCCACCAACTATGCAACGCGGTGCCAATAAGACGGTTCGTTTTACTGTGCAAGTAATGATGGTTGTCTTTTCGACCATCGTTGAAACGCAAAAGGCGGTGAGAAATGACCATTGCACAAGATTCAAAAATGCCTTTTCTTCCCTCCATTCCTTATTCCGTCGAAAAAAACATTTTTGGGGCAACTGTTACCTCAAAATTTTCGCAAGGGCATTAAATTAAGCTTTAAATGGTGTTGATTGTACATTTAATAATATTCTGTGGGCCGCAGTCAACGCTCAAGTCAATATACCATAAACTCAATAGCACACACTTGTACAAGTGCCGATAATGCAAGCGCATTTCGGCGCACTTAGTTCTTCAAGCTACGAGGCAAGGCCGGGAACCTTCGACAAGAGAAGGCCCAGTTGTTCGACAAAATCGGGTCCAATGCTTTCGCTAAAATTCTTCGACAACGAAATGGGTCAAGCGCAAGGAGCAGCAGTTAGTGGGCGGTTATTTCCTAGTTTTTAGGAAGTGGTTATCGTGCTCGCCACGATTGTATCCGAGAGTATAAATACTCCCTTGTAATAGGAAAACGGGGTCACCACATCTTTACAAAAACTCGTGAAACTCAACTTCCAAGCCAAAGCGAAACAAGAGTGAATCGATTACATTGTACGCGTGTTGGTGCACCACCTTCTTTTCTCTTTCACTTTAATGCAATTTTTACTTGTTTTTTACGTTTGTTGCGCTTCTTGCTTTCATTCTCGCTTTCGTTCGCTCGCTCTCAAATTCTCTCTTTCTACTATTTTCTGTTCTTACGCACGCTAAAAGACACAAAACTTCTAGGCAATTGTCAAAGAGATTTTCTAGTTTGATCTCACGATCTTAATATTGAAAACTAGTGATTGTTTGCTAAAAACACCAAAGAAACAACGGGTATGAAGATTCCGGTTAACAACGCCGACCTCCCCGTAGTTCCCCCCTGGGCTCGCCCCGTGATTACTCCCCGGTATCCGAGAAACTTCGTAATACTGCACTCGCTTATTGACTCCGAGATCGATATCGCAATTATTCAAAGAGGCTTTATGCAAAAGATCCCGAAGTACTGGCGTGTCTTTGGAATGGGAAAGTGGCGAGCATGTGGCCACTTACCCGCATTCTCTCAAGTTTATTGTTTCATCGGACGACTCTAGCTCACATGCGCATCCGTCCTCCATTCACGGCCTTTCAACAAATCGGTTTGGCGGGTTAGAAATAGCCCCATCTCAACTTCACCCCAATGCTTGGGCATTCGTGACGAGCTTTTGAGTGGTATGCATTCATCTAGGTCGGCCCCTTTCCCTTCAACTTTTCTTGCAAATGTTTCAAATAAACAAAAGGACCGAGAAGAACAATGCAAACCCGCACGCGTTTAGAGCATTATGCCTCCGATCCGACCAGAATCAAGGTTTTTCGCCATATTCAGAAAGTTTGAAGTATGAATGGAAGAATAAGTTTTTCTCGGTCGAACCGGTGTTGCCAGTTGTGGTAGACCGAGTTGGGACATTTAATGCCGAGAATGACATCGTTCTCACCACCAAGTTTCCTCTTGGTTGGACCCGTCGAGATGAGACGAAAAGGCATTCCGTTGAAAAGAATCATTTGAACGAGGAGGATCAGAATACCTTGAAAGTGCTCCAATTTATTGCAGATCGGATCGTCACCAACAACGAGAATAGGCCGACTCTGTGGGGTTTCGATACCAAGTTGTTGGTGGCATCCGTTAAATTTGAACAGGTCGAGAAAGCTTTAGGTCGGTTTTAAGACGTTTCTCTTAGTTTATTTTTACTATGTTTGCCGTTTTTAAATATCTGCCGATCTTGACTTGCATAACATTTTTAACATAATTTTGCAATCTTTAACTTTGCAGATAGCATGGCCCCGAGACGGAATATGGCAGCTTTGAAAGCCTTAGCAATTAAAGATATTACCCCGGTCATGCCGCAAGTTGGAAGTAGCGGCGGGGTTCTAGCTGAGGGAAACTCTCCCGCAATTGTCACTTCGGCTGTGCCCATCACCGTGGTTAATCCCGAAGGGGAAGAGGAAGAGGAAACTCGGCCATTTACACTAAAAAGGAAGCAACCATCCGGTCGCCTTCCTCCTAGGTCCAAACCCCAAGATCGGGAAAAAATGTGATTGATCCGGCGACCATTCAAAAAAACACAAAAACATAAGCCTACTGCTCCCTTTGATCCACGGGCATATATGACCCTCAAGACCGAGGAATTCCAAGCTGACCCCTTCGGAGTTTCACTCTCGGTTTTTTCAAGGATGGTCGACTTAGTGAGGGAGGATAAAGCGGCTGCAGCTTTAAAAATTAAAGGTATAGTTTCTGGTTTTCAAAACTTGCCTACCCGGACTTCCAACTTCTTTTATACTTATGTATTTATCTATTTGTACAGATCTTGAAGCCAAGTACGAGTCACTCGGAAAGTCGTAAGCCCACTTGGGTGATCTCGATAAATCTCAAAAGATGTGGAACTCTACAAGCAGATGATCAAGATTTGGAATCTAAGCGCTACAACTCGAGGCCGAAAAGAAGCAACTGAGGCCGAAAAGAAGCAACTGAGGCCGATCCAAGCGCACAAATGAAAAATTTGAAAATGTTGTAGTCGAGCTTCAAGAAAAAGATGCTATGATCGCGAGTTGCGGCCGACCTCGACAAATAACTTTCCCGAGCTCCAAGAGCAAATTGAGAAACTTATCGCTTCTAAATGTTGAAGCTCGGAAGATCGGAAGAAGGCTATTCGGATGGGTCAAGATGGTATTGTCGGCTTTCAATAACGCCCCTTGACCAAGTCGCCGTAGTTAATCCTGACTTTGTTGCCGATCGTGATATTTTTAACCCGGAGTACGGGGTTCATGATGGTCATATTGTTGAGTTTGACCCGGAATCCGACGAAGTGTCAAGGATCGTTTATCCGAAAGATGTGTAATTTGCTAATTTTCATCTGTTTTTTGAGACTGAGGGTCCGGTCGTAACCGGTATTTTTTGTAATGATATCTCTATATTTAACTCGTCATATTTTTGGCTTCCTTTGTGGCTACGTTTTTATCTCGGATATCTCTTCCCTTCTACTTTTAAACAAGTTTAACATCTGAAAAATAGCGGTATTGATTGAATGCTTTAGCAAAGCAAGTCTATATTAAAACAAGATCGGAACTAGAATGCCTTGGCAAAGCAAGTCTATATTAAAACAAGATCGGAACTAGAATGCCTTAGCAAAGCAAGTCTATATTAAAACAAGATCGGAACTAGAATGCCTTAGCAAAGCAAGTCTATATTAAAACAAGATCGGAACTAGAATGCCTTAGCAAAGCAAGTCTATATTAAAACAAGATCGAACTAGAATGCCTTAGCAAAACAAGTCTATATTAAAACAAGATCGGAACTAGAATGCCTTAGCAAAGCAAGTCCATATTAAAACAAGATCGGAACTAGAATGCCTTAGCAAAGCAAGTCCATATTAAAACAAGATCGGAACTAGAATGCCTTAGCAAAGCAAGTCTAACTGTAATATTTCTTGAGTTTGGTGGCGTTCCAAGTTCTTAGGATCGCCTTGCCTTCTAAGGTTTCTAGCTCGAAAGCGCCATTTCCCGCTTTTTTGTCGTGACTCGATATGGACCTTCCCGATTCGGTGCTAGCTTGCCTCGCGATGCATTTTTCGGGCCCTACATCCGCTCTTCTCAAGACGAGGTCGCCGATGTCAAACTCCCTTGGGACGACTTTACGATTATAACGGGTAGCTATTCTTTGTTTGTTGATGGCTTCTTTGAGGATGCATGATCCCGGATTTCATCTACCAGATCTAGTTCTTCTCGTAAAGCTTGCTCGTTGTCTTCTCGTGATTTCTGATTTGAAGTTCTCCAAGATAATTCTCCGATTTCGATCGGGATGACAACCGCTCCCATATGATAATCGGAAAGGTGTTTCTCCCGTGGAGCTTTGAGGAGTTGTTCTATATGCCCACAAGACATAAGGGAGTTCTTCAACCCAATTTCCTTTGGCATTGTCTAACCTTTTCTTCAATCCGTTGAGAAGTACTTTGTTTCTTTATTCGCTTGACCATTTGTTTGGGGATGTTCCACCGGCGTGAATCGATGTTTGATTTTAAGATCGGACATCAACTTCCCGAATCCTTTATCCGCGAACCGAGTTCCATTGTCCGTCATTACCACCTCGGGCACCCCGACCGTAATTATCTCTTTTCGGAAAAAAGAGATGCGCTTCTTTGCCTTAATAATAGATAGTGGTTTGGCCTCAATCCATTTAGTAAAATAATCAATCGCCACAATTAAGAATTTATTCTCCCGGGGCTTTTGGAAAAGGTCCTAGAAGGTCTATCCCCACCATGCAAAAGGCCATGGGGAGGAGAGAGTTGTGAGACCTGTAGGAGGTGCAATGTGAACGTTTGCGTGAATCGCAATTCGGACATTTCTTCACATAGTTCCTTGCATCGCCTTCAATGGTTGGCCAAAAGTATCCCGCCCCTTAACACCTTCCGGCTAAGGATCTACCACCTAAATGTTGGCCACATATTCCTTCATGAATTTCCATTAACACATATTCAACCTCCGTCGCTCTGCAGACATTTCAATAATGGTGCAGAGAGTGCCTTCTTGTAAAATCGTTCATTGAAAAGCGCAAAAGATGCTTTGCTTTTCTTGGACGATCTTGGCTTTTGCGAGGATCGGAAGGTTCCGTGTCCCGACATGATGTAATTCAAGATAGGAGCAATCCATGTTTGATCTTCATTTATCACGTAATCGATGACATCGAGTGTAAATCGCCCCCAAAACTAGGTTTGCCGAGGATCTCTTGTATAATCGACCAGGTGATTTCGGTAGTTTTGGTGCTTGCTAATTTGGAAAGAACATCGGCTCGAACGTTGTTTGTTCTTGGGACATGCTTAACCTCGCGAAATCAAATTCGGTCGAGTTTCTTGACATGATTCTGTACTTTTGGAGGATTGGCTCTTTTGCTTCAGATCGCCCCGATCCGGGAGACCACGAGGAGTGAATCAATTATGGAGATTTAGCCGAGTGATACGTAGATCCGGCCAAACGTAGGCCAAGAATGCATGCTTCGATTCAAATTTTGATTATTTGAAGTTGTAAATTTGAAAGTGAGTGACAATTCTATAACCACTCCGAATGACTTTCAAGGATAATTCCGCCCCACTCCCTTTGGGATTGGAAGAGCCATCGACATGGATCGCCCATACTTCATTCTCGGTCTCGCCGCGAAGTCATTTCGCTACAAAGTCGGCTAACACTTGAGCTTTCATTGCCGATCTTGATTCATATTTGATATCGAATTCGGACGCTCTCATCGCCCACTTTATTATTCTTCCGAAAGGTCCGGACGATGTAGGATTTGTCTCGATCGGATGGTTTGTTCGAACGACAACTTGGTGAGAAACAAAATAATGTCTGAGTCGCCGAGTAGCTATTACTAAAGCCAAAGCTATTTTCTATTTTTGATATCGGAGTTTCGCCTTGTAAAGCTTTGCTCACAAAGTAAACCTGCTCATTCTCTTTTGTTTCCGGACTGTCGCCCCTAATGCTTCCTCGGATATTGAGAGATACAAATATAATACTTCCTCGTGCTCAGTCGGGTTAATATCGGAGGTTCGATAATATCTTTTTAAGCGGGTGAGTGCCTCATCCCGTTCTGTGGTCCAAATAAATTCAGATTCCTTTTTTAAAAGTTTAAAAAGGGTAGTGATTTAAAAGCGACATTTGAGATGAACCGAGATAAAGCCGCAATCATGCCGTTAAGTTTCGAATTTCTTTCTTGGTGTTTGGGGTTTTCATCTCCACACCGATTTGCATTTGTCCTGGTTTGCCTCAATCCTCTTTCGGTGAGATAGAATCCCAAGAATTTTTCCGCTTTGACCCCGAAAGTGCATTTCTCCGGATTTAATCTCATCCTGCTTTTTCCTTATCTCTCAAAAAAGCTCTTTGAGATCGGTGAACATGACGATTTGCTTGCTCACTTTTTGCAATCATATCATCTAAGTATACTTCTACATTTCACCCGATCCGGTTTTTTGAAAACTCGTTCATCATTCTACGACACGTTGCTCCTGCATTTTTGAGACCGAAAGGCATAACTCAGAACAAAAATTTCCGTTCTCGATCATAAAAGCGTTTTCTCTTGATCGGGGAAACATTGGGATTTGGTTATATCCACGAATATGCATCCATGAATGATAATAAACCAAATCCGATGCATGATCGACTAGTCGATCAATATTTGGAACCAGGAAAAGCATCTTTAGGACATGACCTATTAAGATCGGTATAATCAATGCACATGCGCCATTTTCCATTTGATTTTTAACAAGTACTGTGGTTTGAGAGCCAAGTAGTATATTTGAGCTCGATTACAAAATTAGCTTTAACTAAATCGTCACCGCCTTCATTTGTTGCTTCCGTCTTCTCGATATTATTCGAACCCTTTTGCGTTGGGCAACCCACTTTGCATCGGGATATATTGACAAATGATGGCAAGCGACTTGTGTGGTATACTGTGCATGTCTTCACCACCAAGCAAAAGAGATCGGCGTGTTCCCTTAAGCACCGGGTTAATTCTCTTTTATTTCGTCCTGCAGTTCGCACCGATCTTGACCGCTTTTGTTGGATCATCGCCCAACATTACTCGATGAATTCCCCGTCCGGTTTTGGTCGTTCTCGCCTTTTTCCGAATGAGGATCTTGAGGTCGTCTTTCTCTTCGTCCGAGCTCTCGAGGATCGGAAGCGTGCGTCTAAATCCATTACATTTACCTCTGAAAACTTCACTTTCTCTTCTTTCGCAGACGTATTCTTTGATGCAAGTTCGGTTTGTCTCTTGCGAGAAATTTCACTTTGAGAAGGAGGTAATAGCATCTTTCGTAAGATTCTAAATCGGCATTGATAGTTACTACCTCGTTATTTTCGAGAGTGAAACTTCATTTTCGGATGTACAAGAGAAGTCACCGCCCGAAGTTTCCCCAAAGTCGGCCTCCCAATGATGCAATTGTAGATTGATGAGCAAGGTAATACCATGAATTTAACTTAGGAATTGTCCGAGATAAAGGTTCCTCTCCAAAGGTGACCCTTAAGTCTATGTAACCCATCGGTCTAGTTCAGTGAACCATTGAATCCGGAGAGGTCCGTTCGTGATAGGAAAAAGTTCCTTGGTGTAATTCCAATTTTCTCTAGTACATCGAAGAACATGATGTCACAAGAGTCGCCTTGGTCAATTAAAATTCTTCTTATCTCTTTCTCGGCCATTATCACTTTGAGATTAACAGTGGAATGTCTTCGTTTACCTTCCCGTTTAGAAGATCGTCATCTCCAAATGACAATGGGGACGAGTTGCTACTAGTTGTGCCGATGATGTAGATGCTACACATTGAATTTCCTTCCACTTTCTTTTGATTGTTCTTCTTTGTAGCTCCTTGGACTTCACCACCGAGATTACCATTACCACAGTGCGGTCGGCCTCTACTCCTTCGAGTGTCCGCTTCTTCCTTATAATCTACGATTTCTTTCCTCTTACTTCGTCAACCTCTTTCTCTTGTTTGATGCTTTTTCTTGTTGGAATGGCTTCTTGATATAACGCCCGAGCTTACCTTTTTGATAAGGTCTTCAATGTCGTCTTTTAAAAAGCGCAGACCGATTTGTGTCATGGCGCGCTTTGGTGATAACGACAAGATTTGTTGTTCCTCATTCCCTACCGTTGGGGAATAGGATCGGGATACCTTACGTGTTTAAATTCATTGTTCGACATTCTTGCAAGATCTTCTCCTTTCCACATATGAGTTCGGTGTAGTCTCGATGTCGCTCTTGTCGAGGTTTGAATTCCTAGATGGTTCTTGATGGCCCAAATCTCCGGGAATTTCAATATTTGATTTGACTTTTCGACACGAGGTGGCTTTCTTTGGTTTGGTTAGCTACGCTTTTCACAAAGAACTTGCTAGCTTCATCGCCTTCCTCATGGTCGATGTACTTCTGAAAGACGGAGGAACTCTCCTAAAGTCGAGGTTGGTTGATGCTTACGTCGATTTGGAATAAAGTGCCTCTGCGTAAACCCCGGATAGGAAATATAGACGAAATTCCTCATTCAACCCATGCACCTTTCCGCCTGTGTTGAATCTTGCAATATAAGACCCGGATAGATTCATCATCGGCTTGGTGGATTGCATGCAACACCATCCATGATTTTACTTACCTTCGAATGTGCGATGGCTTGCCGAGAATAACTTGGAAAGTTGTTCCCGGAAGAGATTGAATTTGCGGGATGTCTCTCGAACCATAAACCGCAGATTTTTCAAGGGTGAGGAAAAAGTCTACACATGATCTCACGGAGCATTCCGATATTGCATCATGGTTTCATAGTACTCTAGATGAACATCTGGGTCTCCGAGTCCGTCATAAATTTTCAAGTGTTCAGGAGGTTTCTCTAAACCTCTGGGAATAGGGAAATAATCTATTTCTGAAGTGAACGACCCTCTTCTTGGTGGTTGCAACTCCTGTTTCTTCTCCTGGTTTCGAGCTTTGCGAGGTTCCCGTCACGTGCTTGTCCCTGTTGAAGGCCCAATCAGTTGGTCTTTTGTGCAGAGAGGGGTGCAAATAGTATGCATGTGATTTCTCCATAACAAACTCCAAGTCGAATATTGACAAGGAGGAGCCATGAACAATTGAAGAATAGCAAATAGACAAAATCCATAGATCGGAAATAATTGATCTGCTGGAATCTCCCACTGTGGTCGCCAATGTTCTGTACCGTATCTAAGATAAGGATATCCGAGATAGTTGGTAGGTAATAAGGTTTTGATCAATTTGGAGTTATGTCCGGGCTGATTATTCCGAAATTTGGTTGTTCGAAATTTGTGGTGGGGTGTACTGCATAAACACTCCGATCTTTGAAGTCGAGTGATGGAGTTAATGCAAATAAGTGATAATTAATGCGCACTCTCTCCTTGAAATAAATGCGATTTATAGGTTCGGGAAGCACTTGGGTGTCATCATCCGAACCATTGGTTGTGGAGGTGCATAGTGGGTCGTTGGATGAACGTTTATGGGCCTTGGCCATTGAAGGCCCAATCAGTTGATCTTTTGTGCGAGAGAGGGTGCAAATAGTATGCATGTGATTTCTCCATAACAAACTCCAAGTCGAATATTGTGAGGAGGAGCCATGAACAATTGAAGAATAGCAAATAGACAAAATCCATAGATCGGAAATAATTGATCTCACTGGAATCTCCCATCGTGGTCGCCAATGTTTTGCATCAGTATCTAAGATAAGGATATCCGAGATAGTTGGTAGGTAATAAGGTTTTGATCAATTTGGAGTTATGTCCATTTGATTATTCCGAATTTGGTTGTTGAAATTTTGTGGTGGGGTGTACTCGCATAAACACTCCGATCTTTGAAGTCGAGCGATGGAGTTAATGCAAATAAGTGATAATTAACGTCACTCTCTCTCCTTGAAATAAATGCACGATATTTATAGGTTTGGGAAAAGACTTGGGTGTCATCATCCAACCATTGGTTGTGGAGTGCATAGTGTGGGTACATTGGATGAACGTTTATGGCGCCTTGCGCCCAAGCGTCGGTTGATCTTTTTGTGCAGAGAGGGGTGCAAATAGTATGCATGTGATTTCTCCATAACAAACTCCAAGTCGAATATTGACAAGGAGGAGCCATGAACAATTGAAGAATAGCAAATAGACAAAATCCATAGATCGGAAATAATTGATCTGCTGGAATCTTCACTTTCTTCTTTTTTACTTTAATTAACCCTTTCTTTTCCCAGGCTGAAAACAAAACATTGGTGATGATGATAAGTTGATGAATCGTATTCTTTTTGAAGGCAGTTGAAAATGGAGAATAGTTGACATCATCATGTATGATTGAACGGTAATGATTGGGACTTTGCATGAAGTTCATAAGTGTGATCTCAACAGCATGCGTACCCCTCAAACTTTATCCGACCAAATCTTTCACGTATCTTTTTAAGTCTTCCCGTCACGTGCTTGTCCCTGCTTCATTGCATGCCCTCTCTCTCTCTCTCTCTCTCTCTCTCTCTCTCTCTCTCTCTCTCTCTCTCTCTCTCTCTCTCTCTCTCTCTCTCTCTCTCTCTCTCTCTCTCTCTCTCTCTCTCTCTCTCTCTCTCTCTCTCTCTCTCTCTCTCTCTCTCTCTCTCTCTCTCTCTCTCTCTCTCTCTCTCTCTCTCTCTCTCTCTCTCTCTCTCTCTCTATGTCTTCTTTTCTTGTTTTTCAATTTTAAATAACCAATCCGAAAAATAATCATCTCACACACCGACCTGAGTCACCTCACTCACCCATGAGCAGTTTGGTTCGAGTTAGTATCATGTGAATAATTTGGGAACGGTGAACAAGATCTTATTTATTTTGATGATGGAGCATGAGAACGATGATGGAGCCAATACGGTGGAGTCACGCGTTACTGATAGTTAATGTTTTAAAAAAGTTGGGTATTTATTTTTCGCATGATAGTTAATCTCAAAAAGTAAGCGTTGGAATTTTACTACGTGGTTAATGTTTCAAAAAAGTTGGGTATTTATCCTGCTTCGCAATGGTTAACCTTAAAAGGTACTCCAAAAGTGGAAGCCTATTGCATTGTCAATTCATTGGAGTACTTTTTGAGGTTAACCATCGCAGTTATGATAAATACCCAACTTTTTTGAAACATTAACCACGTCAAGTAAAATTCCAAAGTTTACTTTTTGAGGTTAACCATCATGTGCGGCGAGGATAGATACCCAATTTTTTTGAAACATTAACCATTGTAACGTGTGGGACCCACCGTATTTGTCCCTCATTGTCCATGTTTCATTGTCCAAATATCATTTCTCAACGGTAAATTCTCAAAAGGGAAGAGGTAATTTGGATTAGAACATGAGGGACTTGACTACATTTAGACATGTTGGTGTTTTCGTTCAACTACTCCATCTTGTTGTGAAATTTCGGTACAAGAACGTTGGTGTATAATGCCTTTAAAATGGTAGTCAGGTATGTGGAATTCACGGTCATTATCAGATCTGACAGTTTTAACACTAATGCCAAATTTGGCGTGTATCATGATAAAGTTCATGAGATGAGTATGGACTTCAGCTTTAGTTTTCATTAGTCTAATTCCTGTAAAACAAGATTTATCATCAACAATAGTAAGGAAGTATCTACTGCAAAGAATATAGAGGGAACACTATATAAGGGCCCAATATATCAATATGAATGAGATCAAATATGTTATTGGAAATAGTGAACCTCAAGGGAAATGGGGATTTCTTTTGCTTGGCAATTCTGTTTGGGTACAAGGGAAAAACTGTTAGGTGAGGGATTTCCTAATCTACGATGCCAAAGGTCATTAATATTGCACTACAAGAAAATCGCTGATTTGCCACGGACATTTCTGTGGCAAATGTACAAATTTCCGTGGCAAAACAACATTTGCCACGGACCAAAAATGGTGGCAAAAACGCCGTCGCAAATCGCTTGCCACGGACTTTTCCGTGGCAAATTTTTCCGTCATAAAACTGCGGGCAAATTTTTCCGTCGCAAAACTGTGGCAAATTTTTAAAAAAATAAATAAATAACTTTTTGACTAGAAGGGATCAAAGGTAACTTTTGCGCTTGGTTGAAGAAATTACATTGAGTGTTATATCAAACTAATTGTCCTAATAAAACATTTAAAACATAAACTACTTCACTTCAAACTCAATTACAATCAAATCAATTTGACAAAATCAATTCCAATCGTAATCATGTTTATCAAAAGCTCATCCCAAATTACACACACATAATTAACTAAGCTAGCGTAAAGAGCTCGAGAATCAAAAGAAATCACACATAAGTAAGTATCCTCAACCAACTAGCTATGCAAAGAAACATAAAACAATAAACTCGGTTCATGAAAGAATCATTCAACTAGAACCAATTCATGGCAAAACATAAACTCGCTTTATTCATACACTTGCACAATGCAAATTCCTTCAATGAATCCACAAGCTCCTTCCCAATGCAAATTCCTTCAATGAAGACATTGTCCCTGAGCAGAGTGCACTGGAAAGATCAAATCATAAATTCATAAGAAGAGGAAACAGCAGAAAGTGGAAGAAAAAAATGTCACTTGGATGAAATAAAGCCCATTAGCCTATTCAGCAGACTTATAACATATCCTCGAAACTAAGTCTCTACTAAAGGGAAAAAGTTTGAGTAACACCGAAAAAGTAGAATATATATAATCAATGTTTGTCTCCAAGGCACATAGTCTTCAACATGTGATAGGGATGAAACTTTACTTTGTTGTAGCTTCCATAATGAAAGAGTATCTACTGACATTGGAAAATGAAAACAAACATAGGTATAGTCTATCACAAAGGCTTGGCAGTGAAGGCTTATTTAGAAACTAAAAGAACTTTCACTAGAAGAAAAGGAGGGATTTCATATTAAATAAATACCCCTTAGAAAAATCCAAAAACAACACCAGCCACCAAACAAAAATGAAACAAAACCTAAACCAAAAAGCTAATAACAAATATTGTTCAATTCCTCAACAAAACTACCAAGCAAACTTCCAAGAATCCAGTCTTGAACATCATAAAGGCAGAGGCCAAAACAACAATCTTCACTACATGCCTAAAGAACAATCCAGTCTTTGAACTCAAAAATTTAATTGTTTAATCACTTATGTGCCAAAACTATTTCAAGAACTCCTACACATAACACATGATCGAAATAATATGGGAGAATATAAAGAATAGAAATAGAACACAAAGTATTGCCAATTAAATCGATCATCGACATGATGTGCAATAAGCAACACTCCATGATCAACAATTATATATGAATCTTCTTGCCATTCAAATCAGAATTGCACCGGTGAGAGAGTTTTTCTCACGCAAAAGATGGGATGGAGGATTAGTTGAAGGAGAGAAGAGTGGAGACCTTATAAAAGGTAAATTGCGTCGCACGAATCGTGGATTCTTCTCCACCACCTAGAAGCGATTCTTCCACCACATATACATACGATTTAAGAACACATACATATATCTAAAGGGATAATCAAACATCGATTCTATTCATGATGTATCTTAATCTTAGAAAGTTGAACATGTACCGATATTATCATGCGAGACTACAATGTTGGGAGCATTAAGTAACCAATGCATCAAGCACCAAAAATGGTTGTGCACTAGCCGAAAACATCAAAACGCTAGACTAATCTTACTCTAAAAAATGTCACATTCTATTCATGATGTATCTTAATCTTAGAAAGTTTGAACATGTACCGATATTTAACATCATATTTCACAGTGGTCCTTTAGGAAGTACTTGAAGCGCAATATAAATTAAGATAGTTAATACGCTTAGGCATGTCTTTAGCTATGTCACATGATTGCAAACAGATTGTTTAACAAAGTATTTATTTGTGTACTTTAATTAAAAAAGACTTGTGGAGCTATTAAGGCAAGTAAACCCAATGCATAATATGGTTTACCAGCCCCAAGTAGATATCCTGCAACCATAATTGTCACTTTCATTTTTAGTACAAAGTTGACTAATTAAGTCTTTCTCGGTTAAATAACTAGTTCAACAGAATTAATGTAAAAATAGAGTAATTATTTGCATGTACGAGAGGATCAAAATGTACCACCACGAGATAATTGTTTAATATCAATAGCACCAACACATATCCATTTTTTGCAGTCTCAAAGACCAAAAGCAACAGGAAGAGACTATTCAAAACAAGATTGCCAATAGAATAGAAAAGTCAAGAAGTACTACTTCAATTCAATTCTGATTGCATGCTTAAAATTTGAGAAACATGAAAAAGCTCAGATTAGAATCTTCGAAAGGCAAAGGATAATAATATAGTAGAACTCAAGTCCTAAAGCTCTATCTCCTTCAACACTTTTGAAGTCATTCACAATGGCAATTCCTAACCTGTAATGTGATACATAAATTTGGCAACAATATTAATGACTAGTCTAAGGTATTGTTTGAAATACTATCATATCCAAGAAAATGTCATGAAGCATATACTACATACTCGGCTATTATGTGTATAGAAGTGTGAGAACAATTATGTCTAGTGTAAGAGTACCAAACAAAGCCCGACTCAGCCCACCCGAACAATTATGCAACCGTTTGATCTCTGCTCGTTCGTGAGACTTTCTCACCCTACATAATATGTTTGGGAGTAAATTTATATGACTTTGACAAAGTGTAACTTTTAAAGAACTACTACCCTTATATAGTTATATTACATTCTTTCGAGGTCCAAACATATGTGCAAATTAGTAAGAAGTCGAAATTAATAGGTAATCTAGAATATCATTACTTGAAATCGGTAAGGAGGTTGTATCTTTCATAATGAGCTACTGTGTCATCATAAACATTAATATCAAGCCTTGAACAACAGAACTTGGACAAACATCTTGAATCAAATTTCATGAAGATAGACAATTACAAATTGAAGAAAGATAGAAGGACCGTAGCCGCATACCAATAAACATCTCCATTTTGATCCCGGCCATCTAACAGGATCGGCATCACTTACTCCAAAGAATTAATCCGGTGAGCCTGCATAACAAAAAAAAAATAGATTAAGATCACTTATTGATAAGTGTATTAAGAATAATCAATAAGCATAATAATCAACAAACCTTCGTTCTGCAGAATCTTGATTACAAAACGCATTCGAATCTCATTCCAACCGAATAAGAACATTCAAGGCTCTTTAAGAATTTTTGGAGAGGATTATGAATTTCAAGAACTGGCCCTACAAAGAAACAAAAATACAAAAGACATCAATCACACACTAGGGTGAGCAAAATAGTCAATACATCATGTTAAGAATGATACCGACTGCAGAGAATGACATCCCCAAGAAGACCGAGGGTCAAAACCATTGGAATAGAAACTCTTAGGTGATCCCAATCACAGAGTTATCCCCGACCCAAACTGCTACATACCTTTGAGTTCCAAGCAAACAATGCTCTTGACAAAACAAATGGCGGTCTTTTCCTTCACCACGCTCAATAGCCTTCAGCCGTTGCCATGTGGAAGTAATATCCATAGGCATTGTCAGGCAACTCCCGATGTTCCACACCTCCGTGATGTAAAGCATCCCAGGCATTGTCACCTGGATACAATGCAAAAACCTTAGTTTCCCTATCTTCAAGGGGACATTCAAAATGTTAAGTTGTTGACAATACTTAGTGGAACCATATGCATTAAAAGTAACCCACAGATCCAGGATGATATTGGCAGTTGGCTTCCACTAGTATTTTTCTTCTGTTAGTCTTATACTTCAGAAATAACATTTGTTCACTAGCTAATCCTAATTATTAGGTCATTGATGATTAAGAAGTCACATGTGCATAAACTGTTACAAATTTCTCAGATATATATGTTGACGATCAAATGCACTAGCAAATATTCACAAATTCACAAATCAAAACACGTAGGACCAATTTTCATATCCACACAAACAAGTTCTGATCAAGAAATCAAAGAATCGAAAATCCAAACACATCAAAGAGATCACATGCGACATTCATTAGCAAGGGTAAAACAGGTAAGTAAGGAAATTTCAATTTCAATTTCAATTTCAACATATGTGAACGCTGAAAAGTCAAATGAGAAGAAACCCTAGAAAAAAAGTTTAAATTTTTATTTGAATTTGAATCTCTAGGTAAGGTGTGAAGAAAATATGGATATAAAAGAAGAGTTAAACAAGAATCAGATCTAAGAAAAAGAGTAAAAAAAAAAAAAGGGATCTGAGGAAAAGAAAAGATACCATCGCCATCCTTGTCGAAAAGGCTGAAGGCTTCCTTGAACTCAGAGATCTGTTCGTCGGTGAGAGGACGATGGTGGAGGACGATGAGAAGAGGGCGACGGTGGGAGGAGGGAGGAGGGCGACGGTGCGTGGAGGGAGGAGGGATGGTGTGGAGGAGGAGGAGGCGATGGTGTGTGTGAGAGTGAGAAGGAGAACGCGCGGTTTTTTGAGAGTGAGAAGGAGAACGCGTGTTTTATCAATACGTTGCCACGCGGACTTGCCACGGCATGTCCGTCGCGAAATTTTTGTCCTTTCACATGTCCCGTGGCAAACCCGTGGCAAACACCAATGGAAATTTCGCTCAGATATTTTGCACTTGCCGCCGCAACTGCGTGGCAAATTATCTGACGGAAAAAGCTCCGTGGCAACTGCTGGTGGCTAAAACAAGGTTTTCTTGTAGTGTTGATTGTAGGGTTGGCAGGGCCGGTACAATGTACAGTTGAAACTAAGCTAGAAGAGGATTTGAAATTAGTTACCATCGAGAATAGCATGTCATCCAACCTAGTGTTTCCAATCGTTCTCAAAGAGGTCTTTCCTGTATCAAGCATTCATTATCAACGAACAGTACTTGACAATATTTTGAAGCTTGAAGTCTGCCAACAGATATAATATTTTTGGAAAAATCAGGAACGTAAAGTACATAGGGGTGTTCAAAACCAAACCAAACAGAAAATCGCAAACTGAATCAAACCAAACTAAAAACCGCAAAAAATCGCTTTTTATGGGTTTAGTTCGATTTATTTATTAGTGAACCGCGTGGTTCGGTTCGCGGTTTTGATTACAGAAACCAAACCAAACTGCAAAGTCCTATATACAAAAATAAAATTAGACAAAGTAATATATGTAGAAAATAAGTCTATCATGAACTTAAAATGACATGACATTTTTAGTACACCGTGCAATAGAGTACTATATTTCTTCATACTAAATAGGGTGATAGTTTTTTGAGCATTTCATAAGTGATTTTATACAATTGTATAATACATGTGAATTCAATATAAGTGCATTAGTCGCTTCAAAAAAAATATAAGTGCATAAGTTTGGACTGTGTAAAAGATCCTCCCCTTCAAGGATCTCCAGTGGCGGATGTATACACACTTGAGAGGGTTCAGTTGAACCCCCCCAAAAAAAAGTTTATGTTTACCACCTTATATAAATATATTTTTTGACACTACTGGATATTTTAAATTGCACCAATAGCCCAAATTTTGCACCCATTTGTACCAAAGACCCAAACTCCACTTACCCAAACACAACACACTCTCACTTACTCACGCTCTTGGGACTCTCTCTCTCTCACTCTCATAGTCTCAACCACGTGTTCTGACGTTCCTCTCTCACATTCAATCACCGTAGAAAAAGCTTTCTCTGCTATGAATATTGTGGAAAATAGGTTGCGTAACCGGATGGGGATACATAGATGAACGATTGTCTAGTGACATACATTGAGAGTGATGTATTTAATAAAATTGACTTTGAGTTTATTATTCAACGATTTCAGAATATGAAATCACGTAAATGACAATTATGAAATGTATGATTTATTGATTTAAAGATATTACAATTGTTTTTAAATATATTTTTAGCGAATTGTGTATTTAAAAAATTTGAACTTCTGACCTCGAGTCCTAGATCCGCTACTGATGATCTCTCTTCCACTAAGGTTTCACGTGAGGACAAATTGTTATGGGCTAAAGAGGTGGTAAGAGAGGTCACGTGGGGAGCATGCATGAGGTTGTGAGGTGGGATAATTGATGGGCAAGTGGCAACACGTGGTCGTCCCATGATTGCACTCGTGCGTGTCACTTTGTCACTCCATAACCAGACACCCACTCCCTCTACAATCATTGGATACTCACTCTCCTTTCCTTCTTTCTCTCTTTTTCTATTTCTATATCTTCCTTCACTAACAATCTTCACGCGTGCATTCTACTTTCCAAACATAGCTAAGACAAAAAACAAAGGGTGTGTAGATATTAGGTATATTTGCAGTTTTTTTAGTTGTGGGCTTACCAAACTTGGCTTAGAGAACTTGTGGGTCACCCTAGGCCCAAAACTCTGATGACACTTAACGGGCTAGCTATTGCATGGGAATTTTTTGGATTTTTCGTTCACACATCCACCATTCACTAAACACCCCCCCTTGTAATATGAAAATACTAAGATACCCCTAACATGCAAAAAAAACCCCTCACACTCTTTCATCTTTCTTCCTCTCCACCCTCCTCCACACACACCACCCCAAACCCCATACCTCCCACCTCCCCTCTCAAACCATCCTCTCCTCACCCACCCTATTCTCCTATTACTCATCAACATCGCATTATCTACACTCTTAAGTATCATATCTATCCACTATAATCCGTTGTTGAGCGAGAACACTGTGTTCTCACCCATTTTTTAACGATTTAGCTCTGGTTTGTACCTTAGTACCAAACCGAGGCAGTACCTTAATATCGTACCTTTTAAAATTTTATCTACTGATGTGCTTTCCAAATTATAAGACATGGTAACTTGGTAGTGAACTGGTCCAGTACTAAGGTACCAAACTTGTATTTTAAAACGCACAGTACAAGTTCAGTATCAAAGTACTAATCCGGTTCAGAACTTAGATACTGTACCTACATCAGATTGTGCATAAACATGTTTTAACAGCTTTTCTACGTTCTTAACAGGTTTAGTTGTATAAGATGGAGGAAAACTTTCCAAGTTCACCAATAGATAGTGTGCCAAACAATTCATTGGTTGTTGACTATACTAGTTCTATCACAACTCAACAATTACATATAATTATTTTATTTTTGTTTCAGCTTCATTTAATTATTAGTAACTAATAAACTATTTTTATTCAGGTATTTCCTACTCGTGACGAGCTATTGGCATGAATATGTACTATCACTGCACACAGTGATTGTCATATCTAGATCTGACAACGAACAGAAGATAAGGAAAGTATACTACATGTTGATGTGAGAAAAAACGGATCCTACAAGTACACTAAATTGAATCCTTCTAGCAGTAGAAAATGCCACTACAAATTTAGATTGAAAGGACGCTTTATTAAGAGGATTGGATAATGGATATTGAGGATTATGTGTGAAACTCATAACCACAAATTAAATAGGCACGATGGTGGTTGATATACCAAGAATGCGACCAAGACTAATTGCGTCCTGAATGCAATCAAAGATAAGAACTCTGATAACCACACTACTATCAAACAAATATACAATGTATGTTCCAGGATTCGGTTTAGTCTACGTTAGAGTAGGACAGAGGTCCAACATTTGATGAATCGTTTGCAACATGATCGTTATATGCATTGGCATAGAGTTGCACAAGGTTCTATTCTTGTTAGGGACATCTTCTGGGCACATCTGAAATCCATTGAGCTTATAAATACATTTAACACAGTATTGTTGATTGATACCACTTGTAGGGCCAACTGGTATAGGTTACCATTGGTTGAGATCGCTGGTGTAACCTCAACTGAGAAGACTTTCTCTGTTGCATTTGTTTATGTCAAGAGGGAGAAAGTGGACAACTTTGTGTGGATTTTGGAAAATCTAAAGGGTTTATTTATGAGACAGGATGCTATGTCGTAGGTTATATTGATCGACAGGGACCTTGCTATGATGAATGTTGTGGTTATGGTATTTCTAATGTATTCCAACTTGTTGTGCCAATTTAACATAAAAAATAATGTGAGAACCATATGCAAGATATACGTGCATCCGAAGGAGAGATTTGAGGAGGCAACGGTTGCATTTTGGTCAATCGTCCATGCGGCCACACATGATTATTATGAGTAGCAATTGCAAAACTCTGAGAATGTGTCGACACCACTTGTCAGCTTCATAACTTATGTGAAAAATACTTGGCTAACCCCTCACAGAGTTGAGTCTGCACACTGGGAGTTAAAACAATAGTAAGGGAGACTTGTGTAACTGCTGCTGGGATGCAATGAACAACATGATTAGGCTACAACATACTGTATGCCTTTCGAGCATATCCTCAGCAAAGTCAAATTTACTCACATAAAACTAGTATATAAAAACCTTAATAACAATGCGATAGACTACATAGCAGAGGAGTTGTTGCACGCTAATACGATTGGTATCAATTCATCTAGATGGAGTTGCACGATCAGATACACGCACAGTCTACCATGTGTCTGTGAGCTTGCTAGGTAAACATTCTATTTTACCCTGTTAAGTATTCTGCTCAGTCTCTTTAACTTAAAAAAAATCATATTTTTTTTTTGTAAGTACATGTCAAATTTCATCCCAATTATGTTGTCCATGATTCATGTTCACTGGAAGAGACTAAGTATCAAAGTAGACCGTGAGGCCGAAGAGCAAAGTGTGGGGAAGCTTTCAAGAATCAGATTATGCTGGTAAAATGATGTTGAAGGCAAAAGTGCGTAAGTTGGCATTCACAGACACTATTTTCATGTATCCACCTTCAGATAAGGTCAACACAAAATGAGCACCTAAAAAGGGCAAAAAATGAAAAGAATGAATCTTAATAAAGCAAGAAAAGTCACTCAAGAACACATAGATGAATGGTTGGCATCTTAGGATGATATCACATCCGCTCTTGAGTCTCGTAAACGATGTACCCCACCGGCATCATAGACCCCAACTCCAACTCAAAGTATAAGTTCCACTCCTACCCCACCACTACTAAGGAAGCCAACTTTAGCTCAACGAAGAAGTATAACTCCTACCCCACCACCATGAAAGAAGCCAACTCTCGCTCCAACCCCACCACCACCGCCACCAATGAAGCCAAGTCTTACTCCTTCTCATACTCCTACTCCTACTCCAACTCCAAGTTTTCCCAAGAGGAAAAGGAAGGCCACAATGCACTCATTGGCAGTATCCCATTGATAGCTTGTCCTTATATTGAAGATATAGTTAATGTTATCGCGTACTAAGGTAGGTTTGGATTTTTTAAAAAATAGGGGGTTTTTTGGTAAAAAAAAAATAGGGGATTTGTGAGTACGAGGAAAAATCCAAATTTTTGCTGCTCTAAGAGGGACTTGTTGAATGGGCACTCAATAATCAACATTTGTGCTTCTTGTTTGTGTAATTCATTTTCCAAACTGAGTTGTGGGGTGCAATGTTTAACTCATTTGTGTGGTGCAACATTTGTGCTTCTTGCATCTTAAGTCGCTAAATGAACAGAACAGAGAATGAGAATGAGAATGATGTTTTTGTTCACCCTAAAACGCCATATCAGCAGCATCAGCAGCTTCAAATTATCGACAATGAAAATACCTTTGAAGTACAAGAAGGTTGTCGTTTCGCAAGCTCAACAGGCTCTCACTGATTATCTCCATGCCACAAGGTGTATCCCTTATGCCTTTGCAGACCAAATCGCCAGAAACTCTCTTCACTCTCTCTCCAATCTCATTTCAAAGTTGGGATCTTTTTCACCTTCTGCTCTCCCCAATAAGCTTATCAGATTCCTAAGGTACAATCCCATCAATGAATTTGAGTTTTTCTTTGAAAGCATTGGCATTCACCCTACAGAACTTTCTCCTTTATTGCCCCACAATAAGTTTTTCTTTTCTGAAGATGGTTCCCTTCTTGATGCTGCTCGTGCACTTTTTGAATTTGGGTTTCCATGGGATAGGCTTGGGGTTTTGTATTTGGAGAGTGATTCTTTGTTTAGGAAGAGTGTTTCTGAGTTAAAGGGTAGGCTTTGTGGGTTCAAAAGATATGGTTTTTGCAATGTGCAAATTGTTGGGATATGTTTAGCTTTTCCTTTTGTTTTTGGTCAATTGGATGGTGATGAGGTTGATGAGTTGCTTTCTGATCTTAGGTTGGTGTTTTTGGATTTTGATTTGTTAGGGTCTATTGAGGGGAATGTGGATGCTTGGTATGATGTGTGTAGGAAAATAAAGTTGTTTTATGATTTATATGATGGTAATGGGAAGAAGATAGGGGAACTCATTGGAAAGAATAAACATGTTATTCTTGAGCATGGAGAAAAGGAGTTGATTCAAAAGATAGAGTATTTTTGTAGATTTGGTGCTAAGAAAGAGGACGTGGCTCGGTTGATTCTGCAAGGTTCGGAACTGTTGAATCTTGATTTGGAAGCGCCGGTGATTAATGTATTGAAGCTGTTGAAACACTTTGGAATGAGCTCCCAAGGTCTTGAGGATGTCAAGGAGAACTATGCTCATGTGTTGGGTACAATAAAAATGGCTAATCTGCCCAATGTGATGAAGGCTTTGGGTTTACATGAGTGGTTTTCTGATAAAATAAAGGATGGAAATCATCAGCTATTAGTGAGTTATATCACAAGCTATCACAATGAAGACCATGATAAAGGTTATCAAGATGGCTTGAAGACAATTCATGTTTCAAGGACACCAACTCACAATATGAATAAATTGAATTTCTTGCATGCCAACGGCTTTGGGGAAAATGCTGTGACCATGCATACCTTAGCTCACTTGCACGGAACCGACGGCGAGTTACAAAAGAGATTTGACTGCCTTCTACAGTTAGGGGTTGAATTCTCGAAACTCTGTAAGTTAATCACAATTCAGCCGAAAATTCTAAGCCAAAATCCTGAAACTTTAGAGCAAAAGGTTAATTTCCTTTGTCAGGAAATGGGAAACTCCTTAGAGCTTTTGTACACTTTTCCAGCATTCTTATGTTTTGATTTAGAGAACCGCATTAAGCCTAGGTACAGATTCCATATGTGGGTTTTAGAAAAGGGTCTGTCTGCGAAAAACTATTCTGTTAAGTAGTATGGTTGCGACTAGTGACAAGAATTTTGTATTTCGCGCTTTTAAAATTCACCCAGCCGCTCCAAAACATTGGTTTGAGCAATTCTATCCTAGGAAATTTTGAGCATGATAACCATATCATTGTTGTTTTGTATGAATTCCAGCAATTTTCCCTATTGAATTTGTACAGATCTTAAACTTGGATACTTTCTATTGAATTCTATACCAGTGGCTCCAAAACATTGGTTTGGGAAATTCTATCCCAGAAGTTGTGAGCATGATAACCATATCACTGTTTGTGTATGAACTCCAGCAAATTTTCCTATTGAATTTGGACAGATCTTAAATTGGTTACTTCCTATTATTTGGAGTTGAGAAAAACCTACTAAATAACACTGTACTGCTTTAACTAATATGAATAAAAGAGCAGGTAACTTGATGGTTTGTAGCTATCATATTAAACGTATTGTATAACTGAAAATTGCAGTCCTTGGTTAACGCATACACTGCAGGGGATATGCTACTGTTGTAAAGAGAAGACTGTCGCTTCCGGAGGTTTTCTTTTGGAGTCTCTCCTTTTGTCCTTCCCTCGTTAACAGATGCCGAGCTCAGTGCCGGGAGACCAAATTCCTGGCATCTTATTTATACACTCACCCAAATACATTTTTCAGATTTCTACATTCTCGCATCTGAATCAGTCATATTTTCTTTTTTTCTTTAACTTTTTCAACAGTGTTATTCTAAAAGATCTGCACAATCAAGGCCCAAAGCTCCTTCAAGCCCTCAAATTGAACCATTGAACTAGGAGATGATCCTTTGCTTCTGATCCATTTTCTTGCATCCTCATGTGCAGTGCAATGTTGCGAGGTATCAATATGCTTTTAATCTATTTCAATCCATACATTTTAAATTAAACTTCTGTTTTGTATTTACGTCTAGGGTGTGCTTATGTTTTTGTAGATGGATGGATGTTGTTTTGAGAAATTCATATCTGCTGAGTTTGAAATAAACGTTGAAGGCATTTTAAAAATTAAGGCTTATCTTTAGCTCTCAATGGAGTAGTTCTTAATTTTATAGGAATTAGGAAAAAAGGTGATTGTGTTAAATATTTGTGAAACTACTGTCAGCGGAATTTCGAAAACTTGATTAATATTTTGGGCTTGTTTGTTTGGTGAATGTGATAAGTTGATTTCTGCATAGGTAAACTCTCAAGTTAATTCATAGAATCAATCCCATGAGTTTGTGACTCTAGGAATCAGAATTAAGTTAACTCGCTTATAAAACTTTTTCTGTGCAATCATCACTAGGTTTTGCATAGACTCATATTCTTTAAATAAATAGACTCGCGTGTTTAAGGACACGATTGAAAGGGACTACAATGTAATGTTTATGTACCCCTAGAGATGCCTAAATTGGAGTGGTTCATTGTTTTTTTTAAATAAAAAAAACCAAAATGCAACAGCGGAATGATAATGCTCTCGCTGTAGTACATAAAACATTAGCCTCACAGACCTAAACAGGCCAACTAGGTGAATATACTCAACTCTAGCAGTGATGAGTTAAATTCTAGTTCTACCGAGTTGAATCCAGCTGCATCTAGGGGAATCCGGTCTCATCATCCCTCACTCTTTGGTAATTTGAACCTTGTGGTTTGTCAATTTGTTATGTATTTTGTGTGTTGAGTCAAAAAAAACATATGTTGTGATTTGAGAGTTTGTTCATCAATTTTGAGTTGCAATACTATCTGGTCTGATCTGATCTGATCCGGTCCATTCCAGTCTAGTCTGTGAGCCCATCTTAGTTTAATTTACTGGTTCCTTACAAAATGTTTAAATTTGTTATCGTGGCTTACTTTATTACTAAGTTAGAACTTAGAATGTTAAATATTTACTATGCACATAATATTAATTCATGTTTAGATACCGTGGTTGATGCTTCAAAGTTTGAACATGTTAGGACTCCAAAATTAATAAGATGTGGGAGAGGGAATAAATAAGTGAGATGTAGAGAATTATAGCTTAGGGATGGAAATGATTGTAGCCAACTTGCTGATGTGGCAATTGGAGGGAAAGAGATTTGGGTACTCTCGAATTTGCCCAGAATCGGTTCTTTTATTGTTTCCTGCATTTCCCTTTCTGTTACCAGAATTAGGAATCCATCACCTCTTGTATACAGTTCTGAAATTTCAGTATCAATACACAGTTTTCTTGTTTTACCTTTGATGTCTACTGGTACCTATCAGAAGAACATTATTCTTTGATTAAGTAAACTCTTATTCCCTCCGGCCTTCAAAATAAGCAAAAACGTCAATGTATTTGGTCTAAATTTAGACCAAAGACGTAGACTCTTTTGCTTATGTTTAAGGTCAGAGTAGTAAGAGTGTCTGTATATCAAGTATGCACATATTGTTTAGATACTATGGTAGATGCTTTGAACATTATTCTTTTACTAAGTAAACTCTTACAAGTCTATGTGTCAAGTATATGGAAATTCCATGAGTTTACGTAGACTCTTGTGTTTACAACCTTGAGTTTAACTCTTCAAATGCAATTATAGAGAGTTTTCCACATAATTCAAAATGATTCTGTTTTTTTGTCTTCCATGGCCATTCTTTCATTGGATGGGAGCCTTGGTGCAATGGTTGAAGTTGCTTCTATATGATTAAAATATCACGAGTTCTAGTTGCGAAATCATCCTCCTGTAAATGTTTTGTCTTAGAATGTGGTTTAGGCCTAACTCAACTCCACAAAACCAGCTTGTAAGGTGAGGGATGCCTCCCACTTATAATAAACTCTTTTTCATGCTATATCACATCCGATGTGGGACTCTTAACACTTTGCAAATATAAGGCTGCATACAATAGATAATGGGCCCACAACCGCAACTGGTCGAACCCTTCACCATGGACCCTACACCATGTCATTCTTTCTTCGGCTATCGGGTATTAGTTGTTTTGCATGCTAGTTAAGACTTCTAATGACCGAGTACTGTGTATTCGTCTTGTTGCTTGTATCCTCATCAAACATTTATTTTTGGTGTTAGAGTTATTCAGTCAAGTAACTTGCATCCTGGAACAGAATTAAGCTATAGTTGTTGGTATATTGCAAAAAATTCACCCTTATGGACGTGTCTTGATTTGAATTTGATGATATTAATTTTTGAGTTATGGCATTGAGCGAAATTGACTAAAATGAAGATTAATCGAATATGCCATACAAGTTTTAAAATGTGATACCATGAAAATAAAGAAGACTGATGTGAAGTAGCAAGTTGGAAAAGAAGAGATGTATTTCCTTAATGAACCTGCAGAAATTTCTGATAATTAGGAAAACATAGTAAGAATGCAGATAAGGTTATTTATGCTGTGCTTGCTAGTTGTGATTCGATTAATAATATGGGTAAGTGACCATTGTTCACTGATTATCTTTTAAAACCTGTTCCGGACTGGGTCAACGGCCCAATCCGCTCTGAGAAGACATGGCTGGCCCAAACCAGCAGAATGCATCGCCGCTAGAGGATCAGCACTCACATGCGCTTGATCAACGGTCCAGATCAACCCAAAGCAATCCAACGACCACAGACCATCGCCTGACACTATATATAGGGTCCACCACCACTGACAAGGTAGATTTTTCTGACCCATACGTCATTCCTACTTTCCACTCTACCCCACTGACTTGGGCGTCAGAGTGCCTTTGCAGGTACCACCGGGTGGAGCTCTTTGCGCGACCTACTCATCCCAATCCATCAACCGCTCCACCCTTTGGACGTTCAGGTACAGATCAAAACTCATATTTGTTTAGATTGTTTGTCACTAGACTTAGACAGTGGAGGATTAGGATTTAATCTCATGGTTTTCTTAGGATTCAAAGTCATAACTGTAGATCATACATACTTCCTTCCTTCCTTCCTATGTTCCTCATTTTCAATTGCATAGCTTACTTTGTACACCTTGTGGCTTTGATGATATCTCCTTGAAAAAACATCCATCTTTGAAGCCTCGTGATTAAAACAGTAAGCAGAAGAGAACAGTAAAAAAAAAAACTTGTGTATATACTGCTTTATATTCAAGAGCATTTTCCAAATCTTTTGTTGTGGCAAAATAGTTAATGTTCTCCAATCTTTTCTGTTTGTAGGAGCTGAAAGACAATGTTTTGGATGTATGTCTCCATTAGTTTATGTGCCTCACCAGCTCAGTTGAACTCAAGAGAGAAGCTTGCACATGTTCAACTTCCTAGTTATCACACACCAAGAAATGAGGCATCAGGCAGCAGAAAACATCACTTAATTAGTATATTAATCACACTGATGACGTAGCAGCAAGCAAGCAACCTTACCAATTTATCTTATTCTTCTTTCAAATTTTTTGTTGTAATTAAGAAATTGTCTTCAACAAATTACTAGTCTCACTCAGCTCCTCTTATTCTTCATCTATGAGAAAACACAGATGTATGACGAAGACTACACAATCCTTTAAAAAAAAAATTATCCAAAATTTGATAATATAATCCATAAGATTATATCACATGATTAATTTTACGAAAGTTATTCGGTGGTTTAAGTATGGAATATTCAGAAAAGAACCATAAAAAAAAAACTAACCAAAAATATACTAAAAAGGTTGAAAAAGCAAGTAAGGCATAAAATGGGTTTGCAAATGTCCAAAAAAGAGCATATTCAATTTTGCGGTACATGCTGCTAATTTATCTTGAAAATTTTCTTATTTCTTTCTCGAAATTAATTGATTGGAGCATGAGTCAATTCATTCAATAGATTAAAAAAACTATTGAATATATAATCTGGTAATCCACGTGTCAGAGTGACAAAAATCCAGGGTGGAAAGAGAATCAAGCATGTAAGGGTAGGAGGAAGATTGATTGGCTGAGACATGATCCAAGTTATCCAAGTGGAAAATGATAGATAAGGTAATGAATCACAATCACACACACAACAATCATCGTATCATATCATATATCATATCCACATTCCACATAGCCATAAAATAATTATTATTATTATTATACTTTGTGTGAGTTGAGAAATCAAGAGCATCTTCAGGATCAGGGAAAGTGGTGAATGGCTCAAGCTATGGCATCAATGGCTAGCTTACAAGGTGTTTTGGAAGGAAGTCTCCAACTGAGTGGCTCAAACAGGTTGAGTAGCAACAGTAGCAGGTTAACACGATTCACTGTTAGAGCACAACAATCTTCTTCTGCTGAGCCACAAAGTAGCCGCAGAGCAGTGATTAGTCTTGTTGCTACTGGTTTGGTTTCTGCTTCTTTTGTTCAAGCTGTCCTTGCTGAAGCTAGGTCCATTAAAGTTGGTCCACCTCCACCACCTTCTGGTGGCCTCCGTAAGTCTTTCATCTTCACATGATACTTCCATAATAGTGTATGCTAATTATACTGTCTCATGATTTGTAGAATGCATGCATAACTAACCAATCTAAGATCATAGAAAATCATAACTTGTCTAGTGGAAAATAACATTTTTCCTTTGACAATTTAGTATTGTAACCCAGCAAGTTTCAAACATTAAAATGGGTCATGTTGTTGCATTAAATGATTGAAGATGATAATAGAAATGGGGTTGTCAACTTGTAATCTATGTAGCATAGCACCAACGCTCTTCACATTAAAGACATGTCTGGTGTCATACATATGTCGAACACCCCAACATGACACCGACAATGCGGTTACATTTAATTACTTCTATTTTCTCAAATCATTATGTCGTCTATATGTTAGTGTCAGTGTCGTGTATGTGTCAATGCTTCATAGCTTGTAATCTATGTAGCACCGACACTTTAGCTTGAAGACATGTCTGGTGTCCCGACATGACACCAACACATGTAATTACATTGAATCACTTTCATTTTCTTAAATTATTATCAGCGTCTCCATGTCTACGTGTTGGTATTAGTGTGATGTGTATGTCAATGCTTCATATCTTGTAATTAGTGAGATGAAGAATGGAATTGGAAGATATATAAATATAACAATAGGATGGGTGTGTTATGAAATATTGCAGCTGGAACAGAGAACTCAGATGAAGCAAGAGACCTTAAGCTGCCATTGAAAGAAAGGTTCTACCTTCAACCATTGTCACCTACTGAGGCAGCACAAAGAGCAAAGGAGTCAGCCAAAGAAATTGTTGCTGTCAAGAAGTTGATAGACCAGAAGGCTTGGCCATATGTTCAGAACGATCTGCGTCTCAGGGCTTCGTATCTTCGCTATGACCTCAACACTGTCATCTCTTCAAAGCCTAAGGATCAGAAACAATCCCTCAAGGAACTCACTGGAAAACTCTTCCAGGATATCAACAATGTAAGTTGACAAAATGAGATAACATGTACTAATAAGAACTTAACTACTACGCACCGACTGTGTAAAAAGTTTTACACAGATAAGTCGACTCTATAAGTCGACTTGTCTGCATAAAAGTTTGTCATATTGGTAGTGCATCTCTAACAGTAATCAGACAATTGTTTATCAACTTAGGTTTGTGTTAATGTTGTTTTTGTTTTTTGTTGACAGCTGGATTATGCAGCAAAAGTTAAGAGCAGCCCAGAAGCAGAGAAGTACTATACTGAGACTGTATCTACTCTGAATGATGTTCTTAGCAAAATCGGTTAATATGATTGATTGATTTCTTGCTTTCTTGTGTAAGCTTTGTCTATCATTTTCTCAGACACTTTGTTTAACTGCTATTTGAAGAAAAATCAAATGAGGGAAAATTTGCTATGAGCAAGCAGGAATAAGTTTTATGTTTAAAGTATCTAAGGGGTCTATCAAACTAAATGATGGAGAGGTAGAAACATGTTACTTGAAATAGAATCCAAGCTGGCTGAATAAATCAGAGAAATATTTCAATTATGATTATAATTTGTGATAAAAAGAATGTCACTCAGGTTTAAAGAAACAATCTTTTCATATTACGTTAGTTCAAGTGGAATTAGACTTAAATTTCCTAAGCAAATTCTCGAGTTTATGCTTTTAAATGGAAAAAATGTAATTGGGAGGGTAGATCCTCTAATGTTGGACAATTAAAAGCCAACAAGAAATTAAGATCAGTGTTCATTAGATGAAAATATTACGTATGGATGAGTGATCATGCAAGAGAAGATGGTGTTGTTGGAAATGATATTATTAGCAGTGTTATTAAACTTGGACCGGACTGGTCGGTCTGATCGGGAACTGTTGGTATGACCGGCCGGGCGAGTAATATTGGACCCAATATGCATGTGTTGGTTTTTAATATATATTTTTATTTTGTATTTTTTACGGTGTATAATAGGAGGCTTAGACCGTATTTGTTCCTAAAATCTTAAGGTGATGGATTCGTGGACATAACCTCTTATATACTTTGTATTTTGTTCATTATTGAGCGAAGCAAATTTTTTTTTTAGGTCAAATATTGTATTGATTTCAATAAATAAGCGAGGCCCAAAACAATACAAGCCGAAAAGGCTCACCACAAGGAGCCTAACTCCAACAAACTCGGGTTAAACACCACAGGCGCTCAATCCAACTAACAAGTTAAGTAAAAGCATGAAAGTACAAGTAACTTAACTAGAGGAAGTACAACACAATCTACCTAGTTCAGAAGATCACTTTAGTGAGAAATACACTAGAATGCAAAACCAACAGGCACTGTTTGAAATTCCACCACGAGAACGCCAAAATGCGATGTGAGACTTCTCAGCATATGCGTACGCAACCTGTTATGGGGTTATGGATATCTATTGGAACACACACAAACGGACTCTAATACCATTTTTTAGGTTTATCTATTTTATATTATGTATTTTTACTATGTGTATTAAGAAACTCGAGCCACATTTGTTCCTAAAATCCTAAGGTGATAGGTTTGTGGATATAGCCTATTATATACTTTATATTTGTTCATTATTGGATAATGTGAGACTGGATTGACAACTCTAACAGACTGTCACACTTGTTTGATTTGATTTGAAAACTGTCCATTATTCTATGTTTTTTCATAAGAAACTTGAGCCCTCATTTATGTCCAGTATTTTATGTTTTAATTTGGTCATTTATCCATTAAAAATTCGGGTGCGTTTGATTATTTATGTAGTAGTGACCTGATTTGGACAAACTCTAGTTGTCCATGTTTGCTTTGAAAATCATTTACAATCTTTGGAATGAGAAATGAGGGCAAGGGACCTGACAAATACTCAAATTCTGTGTCTCTCTACAAAACCACAAGAGATAACTTTCTCGTCTCGTGAAGACAACTTCACGATCACTCAAAAAAAATACCAAAATATTATTTTTATTTCCTATTTAATAATTTTTCTCTCTCTGTCTCTCTCTCTCCTATCTATTCTTCTCTCCCTCTCCCTCCTATCCCATTCTTCTCTATCATTTTCTCTACCTCTCTAGTACTTACTCATCTCATTACCCATCTCCTTCATCTCTTTCTATCCCTCGTTTCTACCTCCCATTTCTCTCAGATCTTCTAATCTCATGACCTCTCTTCCTCATCTCTCTCTTTCTCTCCCCTCTCTATCTCTCTTCCATCTCTCCATCGTATATTTTTCTTTATAACTTGTTAATTACATTATAATATATATTATATAAAATCATTATAAACGTTAGAAATAGAATTATAGTAAAATTTCCTTTTTGCTACTTGTGCTGTCCATTGTTCACCAAACAATGTCTTTGAAAAAACATGTCAATCTTTGTCTATCCAATCTTGTCAGGCCAGGTCAAGTCAAGATCACAGTTTGCAAATCAAACGGACCCTTCGAGTTAGCTCTCTATGTACATAGTTATGTACATAGTTATTCATTTTTTTTGAAGTGGTCCCTTATACTACACAAAATATACTAATGGAGACCCTTTTTTGTTCTATAGATAGCAAACATGCTATCACACAGGTCACATTGATTTTTTCATGTCCCCAATACCACTACTATAGTTTATAAAATCTCAACTTTTCAAAAAAAAAAAGTGATACGAAATGGATATGTGATAACTCTATTTTATATAGAGTTATTCATACATTTAAACTTAGATAATTGCTTAAATTCAAGTATAATATGTGTTACATATAGTAGTATAAATAAAATAACAACATTTGTGATTTGAGGTGAATGACATTCATAACTTAGCATTTTGTATATATATATATCGGTATGTTTGATGTGTTTGCTCAGTGCATCTGCAGTTAGTGCTTCTGCACCAGGAAAACAACAGTGCTTCTGCACTAGAAGCAATTATACAGTGCAACTGCACTTAGGTGTTTAACATTGGAAGCATCTCAATTTATGCCAAAGCTTTAGCACCTCTATGACATCATGCTTAGTCAATATTCACATGGAGGCACATGACCACTTGCAAATGCGGCGCCTACAATAGAAGACCATCATGAAGCACTACGCCAGAATTGTAAAAAGAGATCGCCACCTTTAGTAGCGTTTATAAAAAAACACTACCCATTTTAATAACACGCTACACCATTAGTAGCGTTTTAAAGTAAAACGCTACCAATTAGGTAACACGCTAGACGGATCCTAGCGCTTTTACTTAAAACGCTAGCAAATTAGAAAACACGCTAGAGACGGATCCTAGCGCTTTTATTCAAAACGCTAGCCAATTAGAAAACACGCTAGATAGATCCTCAGCGTTTTTATAAAACGCTAGGTATTTAGTAAACACTCTAGACGGATCCCTAGCGCTTTTATTCAAAACGCTAGGTATTTAGAAAACACGCTAGATAGATCCTAGCGTTTTTTTATAAAACGCTAGGTATTTAGTAAACACTCTAGACGGATCCCCAGCGCTTTTATTCAAAACGCTAGGTATTTAGAAAACACGCTAGATAGATCCCTAGCGTTTTTAGAAAACGCTAGGTATGGTTAAATAATATTTTTTTGTTTCCTATTGAGCTACTTCCTTTCTCACCTAACACTCTCACCCGAAATGCAAAATCACTCACCCGTAAACGCAAAAACCCTAACACCCTAACTCAAATTAACATCATCTCTCTCAAGGAAAATCATCTCTCTCATTGAACATCATCTCTCTCACTCGGACAACATTGGTGAGTTTTTTGTTCCTTGCTCTGTTTCTTGTTAGATATTAATTGTGGGTTCTAGTTTAGAAATATATTAGTTTTGTCACTTGTGCACACTAGACTCTTCTTTTTTTTTTTTTACCACTAGCCTCTTCTTGTTAAACATAAATTAATTATTTGGAAGACTAGACTATATGGTTCCTTTGTCTTGACCAAAGGACCGAGAATAGAAATAGAATATGATATAGATATAGCTTGGGAAAATAAGGAGTGGATTTGAAAAAATTTTAAAAGAGGAATTTTTGTTTTTTTTTTTATATGAATTGATTCTTCATTATATTCGAATTGCTTGATGGGTCATATGTTAAAGTTCTCTTCTCGGGATTTTATTATAAATATAATTTGGAAATTATGGATAGAAATTGGATGTCCGCCAATCGTCCGCATCCAAGGAGTATATCGAGTGGATTATTTTTTGTAATTTGTCTTTGTTGAACGTTTAGGGACTTCTAGTGGTATGAAATGTCCTTGTTTAAGGTGCTTTGTTATGTAAAATCGATTCATCGCAGAGGAGTTGGCACGACATTTAAAAGCGAATGGAATTGATCAAAGTTACACTTGTTGGATAATGCACGGTGAGAAAAAGGTGAATCTTCAAATATGAATGATATTAGTAAGAGATATGCGCCACGGTTGACACCGGAACACATTCATTTGATGCGAACGAATTTGAAGAGATGGCAAAGGTGGTTGAAGAGGATCTTAATGATTGTCTGAAATGTTTGAGAAGTTGATAAGCGATGCAGAGACACCATTGTATGCGGGTTGTAATGAATTCACAAAATTATTGGTCGTGATCAAGTTGTATAACTTGAAAACTCGCCACGGATGGACTGGATAAGAGCTTTACCGATTTACTCTCACTTACGAAAGAAATGTTGCGAATGATAATGTGCTTCCTTCTCGGACGTATGATGCAAAGCAAATGTTGGGGTCTATTGGCTTGAACTATGAGAAGATACACGCTTGTCCGAATGATTGCATTTTATTTCGGAATGAACATGCGTTGTTAAAGTCGTGTCCTAAATGTAATGCACCGCGATATAAGAAGAAAGAGTCCGCTCCACAAAAGGTGTTGTGGTATTTTCCTATAATTCCTCGATTTAGGCGCATGTATCGTAGTTCGTAAGATGCAAAACACTTGACATGGCATGAGGATGAAAGGATTAAAGATGGTATGCTCGACACCCTAGCAGATTCTCCGCAATGGAAAAAATCAATATTGAGTATCCTAATTTCGGGATGACCCGAGAAACCTACGCCTTGCATTGTCTGGCTGATGGATTTAACCCGCACGGTATCGAGTAGCTCCCACAAGATACATGGCCCGTGATTTTGGCGATTTATAACTTATCGCCGTGGCTTTGCATGAAACGCAAATATATGATCTTGTCTTTGTTAATTTCTGGGCCCAAACAACCAGAAATGATATTGATGTATACTTGGCTCCTTTAATTGAAGACTTGAAGCAAATGTGGGAGGCGGGGTAGAGGTGTATGATGGGTTCGAGAGAAGAAAGTTTCACCCGAGGGCTATGATCTTTGGCACAATTAACGACTTTCCCGCATACGGCAATCTATCTATCTGGCACAGTAACAAAGGCGTGTGCATGCCCTATATGTGAAGATAACACAGATTGGATGTGGTTGGAACATGGTAAGAAGAATATCTATCTTGGTCATCGTAGATTTTTGCCATCAACTCATCACTATCGATTGTGGAGAAAGGCATTTGATGGGAAACAGAACACGTAGAGCTCCCCGCCTTTGACGGCGTAATGTGTATTTGAAAAGGTGGAAGATTTGAACATTAAATTTGGGAAGCCTTTTGCGGGAGAGATTGCCAAACGGGGTGGAAGAAAAAGTCGATTTTCTTTGAGTTGCCACATTTGGAAGTCATTATATGTAAGGCATTTCATTGATGTGATGCATGTTGAAAAGAATGTCTTGAAAGTGTCATTGGTACCTTACTCAATATGCCGGGTAAGACTAAAGATACCATCAACTCAAGGTTGGATTTGGTTAGTATGGGTTTGAGACACTGAATTGGGTCGGTAAAGAAGGGTACACGTACATATCTACCTCCGTGACTCATACTCTATCTAGAAAGGAGAAGACTGTCTTTTGTGAGTTTCTTCATGGAGTTAAAGTTCCGGAGGATACTCTTCAAATGTGGCGACTCTTGTATCGATTAAAGACCTCAAGTTAAAGTCTCTAAAGTCCCACGATTGTCATGTTCTCATGGAGAATTTGCTACCCATTGGTATACGATCCATTTTGCCTAAGAAAGTGCGTCGGACCTTAACCAAACTTTGTTTATTCTTTAAGGCGATTTGTAGTAGAGTGATTGACCTGGAAAGTTGCCAACATTGCAAAGAGAAATTATTGTCACTTTGTGTGAGCTTGAGATGTATTTCCCACCTTCCTTTTTGACATAATGATTCATCTAATAGTTCATCCGGTTAGAGAGACACAATTGTGTGGCCCATGTTACATGAGATGGATGTATCCGTTTGAGCGTTACATGAAGATATTAAAAGGATATGTGAAAAACCGATCACGACCCAGGGTTGTATTGTTGAGCGCTACATAGTTGAAGAAGTTGTTGAGTTCGCACCGCCTATCTATCTAGTCTTGAATATTCGTGGATTTGCCAAGGTCTCGTCATGCGGGAAGGATTAGTAAAGGGATGACAGGAAATAAATTAGTGATGGTATCAAGGAAAGAACTAGAGCAAGCACACTCATGCGTTCTTCACAATGATAGTGAGGTTGATTCATATGTTGCCAAGCACAAGGAGATTCTTAAGAGTCAATTCAGGAAAGAAGCAAGTTTGGTTAGCAAAAGAACACAATAGGAGTTTCATAGTGTGGCTAAAACATCACATTGATGGTGAGTGTGTTTGAATCCTACTTGATTTCAAAAAGATTGAGATGGTTAGCAAAAGGTCCAAATATACATGTCTTCTCTTACAACAAAACTATCTAATGAACGAGTGCACTTTCTATACAAAAGAACAAGATGATCGAGTAAAATGCAAAATAGTGGGGTGACTCTTGTAGCTCATTCTATGCATGCATCCAAAGTGCAAAGATAGAAATCCCATATATGCGAATATGTCTTACTTTGGCTTCATTGAACACATATGGGAGTTGGATTACAATATGTTTGAGTGAGCACGTGTTCAAATGTGAATGGGTTGACAATAATCTTGGTTTCTGATTGATGAATTAGGGTTCATGCGGGTGAATTTCAACAAGTTAGGATATAAAGATGAACCTTTTATTTTAGCATCGCAAGCTCAACAAGTGTTTTATGTCACCGATCCGATTAATATCAATTGGTCTATTGTTCTATTGGTCGACAAAAAATTTGTGTATAACAACGATGATGATGAAGCACCCGATGATGTTGGTGTTGAGGACGACCCGTTCTTGTAACATCGGAACCAATAATAGGGGAAAATACTTCTATAGAGGATGTTGTATATTTTAGAAAAGATCATAATGATGGAATTTTTATTAAGTCGGAAAAAAATACCAAGACGCGAATTGCAAACAAAATTTTATCTAGGAAAAGGAAAAGGTAATATAGACTTAATGATTTCTCGTTATTTTTATTAATAGATAATTATTATATTGTTTTTGTAAATTTAACAATAACATGGATTATGTTATATTGCAGTCGGATGGCATCACTTAGTGATCATGAGATCTAGTGGTCAAGACAGTAGTCATTTATGTTATATATGGTATAGCTTTAATTTGTAGCTACTTTTGAGTTTCATAATGTAAGTTACTTATTATGTTGTATGATTTGTAAACAAAAATATCTATTAATAGGTTGAATTTTGTGTGTATCTATATATTGGATTGTAATGATATTGGTGAATTTTGTTGGAATGATATTTGATGAATTTTCTTTGGAAGGAATGAATTAATAGGTTGTAATTAAAAGGAGAATAAACAAAAATAAAAAAATAATTAAAAAAATCAGTCAATAGGTAGCGTTTTAGAGTGAAAACGCTAGAAATGAAGTTAAAAATTCATTCAATACCTAGCGTTTTAAAGTTAAAACGCTAGGAATTGTAAAGAGGAGCTAGAGGATCCTAGCGTTACGTAAAACGCTAGGAATGCTAATAAAAGGTGCTATAGCATCCCTAGCGTTTTTAAAGAAAACGCTAGGAATGCTATAGCACCTTTTTTTAGCATTCCTAGCGCTTTTTCAAAACGCTAGGAATGGTAAACACGCGCTAGTTGATCCTCAGCGTTTTACATAAAACGCTAGGAATGCTAGTAAAAGGTGCTATAGTATCCCTAGCGTTTTACATAAAACGCTAGGAATGCTAGTAAAGGTGCTATAGCATCCCTAGCGTTTTTCGTAAAACGCTAGGAATGCTATAGCACCTTTTACTAGCATTCCTAGCGCTTTCTCAAAACGCTAGGAATGGTAAACACGCCGCTAGTTGATCCTCAGCGTTTTATGTAAAAACGCTAGGAATGCCCTTAAAATTTTTACAAGGCGCGCCTCTCATCTCCTCACACACTCACGCATACAACCCGTAACTCATCTACCTAACTTTTCTCCACGAACAACCCGTAACTCATCTTCGCTCATCTTCGCTCATCGTACCTCTTCGTTCATCTTCGTTCATCACCGTTGCACATTTCGTTCATCTCCACGCACAACCTGGTTACCCATTTCTTTCATCTCCACGCACAACAAGGGTTACCCATTTCGTTCATCTCCACGCACATTTCTCGGTATGGATTTTCTTTTTCTCCCGATTGTATTGTACATAGATTGCCACCGCTTGCATGTTAGTTATAACAATGTTCTGTTATTGAACAAAAGATTTGATACTAGTCCTGCATACATGGCTTCTAGGTTACTCTTACTCTAGGTTTACTCTAGGTTACTTAGTGCATGTTAGTTATAACAATGTTATGTTATTGGCATTTTGAACAAAAGATGAACTCTTGATACTAGTCCTGTACATGGCTTCTAGGTTACTCTTACTCTAGGTTTACTCTAGGTTACTTAGTGCATGTTAGTTATAACAATGTTCTCGTTATTGGCATTTTGAACAAAAGATGAACTCTTGATACTAGTCTGTACATGGCTTCTAGGTTACTCTAGGTTTACTCTATGTATGTTTACTCTAGGTTACTTAGTGCATGGCTTTGATCATTACTTTGTGCATGGCTTCTTCTATATTTTGTTAAGTGTTTGTTGGTTCTAAACAATTAGAAAGCTAAAACTCACCGAGTCTTATTCATTTGGGTGATTGCAAGTCGGATGGCATCACATAGTGATCACGATAGTAGTCGTGGTGGTGATGGGGTGATAGAAACACAAAGAAGTTCACTCCCGAGGAATTACATCGAAAAAGAATATCGTCAATCGGATAAGTAAAGGACACGAGAAATATAAGGTAAGTTAATTACTAATTATTAATGTTGTTCTCTACCTTTCCAAGTTATCTAATTATTTAATGATTTAATTATTTAAGGTCCGATGGAGTGTTAAAGGTTTGCCAATTGGAGACAACGGCACAAATTTAATTAGCTTTATTGGTACTAAGGTGAAGCAAATCTTTCCAATTTCAATTAAAAGTTGGAATGAGAAAGATAATCGAGTTTTGCCTAAACTGAAAGATGATTTTTGGGACTTAATACGGTATATAATTTTAGACCTCTTTAATAATCTTATTTAGTGATTTTTAGTTATATTTATTTAATCCATTTTTATGTATAACTAGAAACACTTTGATGTCGATGAGTCCCGAAGAGATTGGATATGAAGGAAGCGGGAAGGTTGCATAGGGCTTACGTAATCGATGTGGGAAAAAGTATTCAAACGTCTGATGGGACCATCGACAGAGCCTCCAAAGATCAGTATGCGGGAATTATAACTAAGGAGGAATGGACCAAATTTGTAGATATACGCACTCTGAGATCCGGATTTCTGGTTAGTATATTAATTATTTAAGTTATATATATATTTCACAAGTAGATATCATTCATTAATGTAGTAGTATCTTTTTAAATAGAAAAAGAGCAAAAGCGAATAAAGAAAGAGCTTCTAATCCCGAAGTAATTTTATAGAGGAGGTTCTAGTGGATATCAAATTCTCGAAGAAAGATTGGTAAGAAATTAGTTTAATTTATTATGATTTAATGAATCTTTTAATTTACTGAGTTGATTAACAATTATTAAACTTAAATAGTTCTTGGAAGAGGGAAAGATCCAACTCAAGAATCCTCTTGATCGCACGATTGTCCAGTTAGAGGTCCGACAAAACAAGGATGGGGAGATTGTGGATCCAAAACTAAGGAGGTCAAGGACAAAATTGTAAGTATTTTTTTAATCTGTTACTCGATTTTTTTGACACGTGAACATATTTTTTATTGTCGATTAAATTTCGTTGACACTTGTTTATTATTTCTATCCGTTACTCGATTTTTTTGACACGTGGACATATTTTTTATTCTCGATTAAATTTCTTTGACACTTGTTTATTATTTTTATCCGTTACTCGATTTTTTTGACATGTGGACATATTTTTATTGTCGATTAAATTTCACTTGACACTTGTTTATTAATTTTATCCGTTATTTATGTTTGTGCATCAAAGAAGCATATCACAATCAGTATCACAAGGAGATTTAACAGATTGTGATGGTCACCAAGATGTCCTTGCTCGTGCCTTGGGAAGGGAAGAGAGACAGGGTCGGATTAGAGGTTATGGATATGGGATTCCTCCGACAACCGTGTTTGGGCCAAAGAAGAGCCAAAAGGGGTGCGGGGATTGTAAAGTCATGGCGGAAAAGTATGACGAGCTATCCAAGAATGTTCTTTGTGCTAATGGAAGAGAGAGAGATGTTTAAGCAGCTCTTGGCACAAAGGATTGGTGCACCATCCCCGCTGCACCACCCCTGCTGAACCTATTGAGCTCTTTTGCACCCCATAGCGCCCGAGATAGTCGCACCATCCCTTCAACACATGTATTTAACAAAACTCGACTGCTTTTTTGTACAATTGTATTTGATAAAATTATCATGTATATTTATTTTTCTTTATAATTGATTTAGGATAAGCTGTGAGTGTGAGCTATATATTGCAAACCCACATCGAAAGGTTGCGAGTGGGTTTGATATGTAACCAATTGAGTGCCACATCGCACAATCAAGGCCATGCACGAAAACCATTTGAGAGTTAGGGTAGACTATTCAATAGAGGGTCCGCACCATTGCCTGCTCCAATTGCTAATGCGGATATATTCTTCGTGGATCAAGCGCTTAGTACTTTTGTGGCATGGCTCGAACAACTTGTCGTTGTAAGTGACAATATTTTTGTTAATAATTAAATGACTATAATGTGTGTTAACTAACTAGCTAATTAATCATTTTTTAATATATACTAGGTACCCCATGTGTCCCGACCTTCCCTTCCATGAAAGTCTCCCAACCTTCCCTTCCACTACCAAACTCTCCCGACCATCTTCTATACATCTGGCCCGGTCCAACATGTTGGTCAATTTCCCAATGATGAATTCCGTAACTACATCGATTCTCTAAAGGTCCACATTCAAAAAATGAACCAGGGCGACTCGATTTTTTTACCGCCCGATAACATTGTGGCCTGGAGCAGATTGGTAATGATCAACATCGAGGATATGAAAGCTATAGTTGAGATGGATTGGGCCATCGCCATCGATATCGAGTATACCAGAGGTATGTATTAAATTATTTGTACACAATAGTTGTTTATATTAGAGTATATATTAGAGTATATATATGAGGATCCGAAAGTTGTATATATATTATTTATAGGTTTTTGTACAATCGTCTTACGGTCCCTTCTCAACGGACACGAAGTATTTCTTCTTGTGTGTCCGGCTTGTATAGTTGTGTTTCATAAAGGTAACACAGAGGAACGCATTAAGACTATAAAGAGTGAAGTACAAAGTTATATCCATTCACGCTTCATGGAAGCCAAGCATTTGAAGGCGACTCTTTATTTTTGGCACCACTCAATAATGGGTGAGAAATTTAGTCTTCAATCACTTGTTTAATTATTTTGAGGATTGTATTATAGTGTAAATTAATGTGTACTCATTCGTTTCTTCATTTACTTGCAGCAACATTGGGTACTCTTTGCAATAAACCCTAAGCACAATGTTGTCTATTATCCGGATTCACTTCAAGGCCATTACAACGCTCTACGAAGACTTCGTGAGAATCGGTTGAGAGGTGTGTATGTGTAACCCTCTCATTTTAATTTGTATAATTTAATATATGTATTTTGTTCAACTTAACGTTATATATATATATGTATGACGTTCTGATTGCTTTGAAAGAATACTTGGGATTATCTACAAGTAAAACAAGATGGCTACCCATAACTGTAAGCTTTTTAAGAATCATTCTTATAATTTTAATTGATTTTTTGGTCATAAAAATGTGACAATTAAGTTATAATCTTTTGCTTTGTAGTGTCCTAAACAACCAAATAGCAATGATTGTGGGTACTATGTTATGAGGTTTATGAAGGAGATTATCACTCATGACAAAGTAACAATCCCAACCAAGGTAACTACTTAGATTTCTTTTTTATATTGATATTATAATACTTACTCAAATTTAATAAACATTTTAATTCTAATTTTATTTCATTTTATTTTCAGTATTTTCCAAGCTTCAAAAAAATCCAGAATTACTCTGCTGAAGAACTTACAGCAGTAAGGGGGGAGTGGTGCCATTATGTTTCTAGCTTTTTGTAGCAAGTTTTGAGATTCATAATAGTTTAGTTATTATTTATGTTGTATATATTGGATTTATATTATGTTGTAAGTACTTCTTAGAATGATATATATTGGATTGGAAATATTATTTGATGAATTTTGTTGATGAATTTTGTTTGAATGATATATTGGATTGGAATGTATTTTTCGAATTTGTTGAAAAGGGAATGAATTTATAGGTTGTAATTAAAATGGAGAACAAACCAAAATAAAAAAATATTTAAAAAAATTCGGATCAATAGGTAGCGTTTTAGAGTGAAAACGCTAGAAATGAAGTTAAAAATTCATTCAATACCTAGCGTTTTAAAGATAAAACGCTAGGAATTGTAAAGAGGAGTTAGAGGATCCCTAAGCGTTTTTACGTAAAAACGCTAGGAATGCTAATAAAGGTCTTTATAGCATCCCTAGCGCTTTATATAAAACGCTAGGAATGCCTAATAAAAGGTGTTATAGCATCCCCAGCGTTTTATATAAAACGCTAGGAATGTTATAGCATCCCTAGCGTTTTATATAAAACGCTAGGAATGCTAGTAAAAGGTGTTTCAAGATCCCCAGCGTTTTTATATAAAACGCTAGGTATGGTAGTAAAAAAATTATATAGTATCCCTAGCGTTTTAATTTAAAACGCTAGGAATGGTAAGTAAAAGGAGTTATGGGATCCCTAGCGTTTTTATTTAAAACGCTAGGAATGGTAGTAAAATGAGCTATGGGATCCCTAGCGTTTACGTAAAAACGCTAGGAATTGTAAAAAGGCGCTGGTCAATGGCTAGCGTTTTATATAAAACGCTACGTATGTCTAAAACACGCTGGGTAAATGGCTAGCGTTTCTTAAAACGCTACTAATGGGGTGTACGCATTAGTAGCGCCAGCTTCACATGATACTTCCATAATAGTGTATGCTAATTATACTGTCTCATGATTTGTAGAATGCATGCATAACTAACCAATCTAAGATCATAGAAAATCATAACTTGTCTAGTGGAAAATAACATTTTTCCTTTGACAATTTAGTATTGTAACCCAGCAAGTTTCAAACATTAAAATGGGTCATGTTGTTGCATTAAATGATTGAAGATGATAATAGAAATGGGGTTGTCAACTTGTAATCTATGTAGCATAGCACCAACGCTCTTCACATTAAAGACATGTCTGGTGTCATACATATGTCGAACACCCCAACATGACACCGACAATGCGGTTACATTTAATTACTTCTATTTTCTCAAATCATTATGTCGTCTATATGTTAGTGTCGATTGTGTCGTGTATGTGTCAATGCTTCATAGCTTGTAATCTATGTAGAAGACCGACACTTTAGCTTGAAGACATGTCCGGTGTCCCGACATGACACCAACACATGTAATTACATTGAATCACTTTCATTTTCTTAAATTATTATCAGCGTCTCCATGTCTACGTGTTGGTATTAGTGTGATGTGTATGTCAATGCTTCATATCTTGTAATTAGTGAGATGAAGAATGGAATTGGAAGATATATAAATATAACAATAGGATGGGTGTGTTATGAAATATTGCAGCTGGAACAGAGAACTCAGATGAAGCAAGAGACCTTAAGCTGCCATTGAAAGAAAGGTTCTACCTTCAACCATTGTCACCTACTGAGGCAGCACAAAGAGCAAAGGAGTCAGCCAAAGAAATTGTTGCTGTCAAGAAGTTGATAGACCAGAAGGCTTGGCCATATGTTCAGAACGATCTGCGCCTCAGGGCTTCGTATCTTCGCTATGACCTCAACACTGTCATCTCTTCAAAGCCTAAGGATCAGAAACAATCCCTCAAGGAACTCACTGGAAAACTCTTCCAGGATATCAACAATGTAAGTTGACAAAATGAGATAACATGTACTAATAAGAACTTAACTACTACGCACCGACTATGTAAAAAGTTTTACACAGATAAGTCGACTCTATAAGTCGACTTGTCTGCATAAAAGTTTGTCATATTGGTAGTGCATCTCTAACAGTAATCAGACAATTGTTTATCAACTTAGGTTTGTGTTAATGTTGTTTTTGTTTTTGTTGACAGCTGGATTATGCAGCAAAAGTTAAGAGCAGCCCAGAAGCAGAGAAGTACTATACTGAGACTGTATCTACTCTGAATGATGTTCTTAGCAAAATCGGTTAATATGATTGATTGATTTCTTGCTTTCTTGTGTAAGCTTTGTCTATCATTTTCTCAGACACTTTGTTTAACTGCTATTTGAAGAAAAATCAAATGAGGGAAAATTTGCTATGAGCAAGCAGGAATAAGTTTTATGTTTAAAGTATCTAAGGGGTCTATCAAACTAAATGATGGAGAGGTAGAAACATGTTACTTGAAATAGAATCCAAGCTGGCTGAATAAATCAGAGAAATATTTCAATTATGATTATAATTTGTGATAAAAAGAATGTCACTCAGGTTTAAAGAAACAATCTTTTCATATTACGTTAGTTCAAGTGGAATTAGACTTAAATTTCCTAAGCAAATTCTCGAGTTTATGCTTTTAAATGGAAAAAATGTAATTGGGAGGGTAGATCCTCTAATGTTGGACAATTAAAAGCCAACAAGAAATTAAGATCAGTGTTCATTAGATGAAAATATTACGTATGGATGAGTGATCATGCAAGAGAAGATGGTGTTGTTGGAAATGATATTATTAGCAGTGTTATTAAACTTGGACCGACTGGTTGGTCTCGATCGGGAATGTTGGTATGACCGTAAGGCGAGTAATATTGGACCCAATATGCATGTGTTGGTTTTTAATATATATTTTTATTTTGTATTTTTTACGGTGTATAATAGGAGGCTTAGACCGTATTTGTTCCTAAAATCTTAAGGTGATGGATTCGTGGACATAACCTCTTATATACTTTGTATTTTGTTCATTATTGAGCGAAGCAAATTTTTTTTTTAGGTCAAATATTGTATTGATTTCAATAAATAAGCGAGGCCCAAAACAATACAAGTTTCTAAAAGGCTCACCACAAGGAGCCTAACTCCAACAAACTCGGGTTAAACACCACAGCGCTCAATCCAACTAACAAGTTAAGTAAAAGCATGAAAGTACAAGTAACTTAACTAGAGGAAGTACAACACAATCTACCTAGTTGAGTAAGATCACTTTAGTGAGAAATACACTAGAATGCAAAACCAACAGTAATCGTTTGAAATTCCACCACGAGAACGCCAAAATGCGATGTGAGACTTCTCAAAGATATGCGCACGCAACTGTTATGGGGTTATGGATATCTATTGGAACACACACAAACGGACTCTAATACCATTTTTTAGGTTTATCTATTTTATATTATGTATTTTTACTATGTGTATTAAGAAACTCGAGCCACATTTGTTCCTAAAATCCTAAGGTGATAGGTTTGTGGATATAGCCTATTATATACTTTATATTTGTTCATTATTGGATAATGTGAGACTGGACTGGACAACTCTAGTTGTACCCTGTTTGATTTGATTTGAAAACTGTCCATTATTCTATGTTTTTTCATAAGAAACTTGAGCCCTCATTTATGTCCAGTATTTTATGTTTTAATTTGGTCATTTATCCATTAAAAAATTCGGGTGCGTTTGATTCGCTATGTAGTAAGGGACTGGACTGGACAACTCTAGTTGTACCATGTTTGCTTTGAAAACTGTTTACAATACTGGACAGAAATGAGGGCAAGGGACTGGACAAATACTCAAATTCCTGTACCTCACAAAACCACAGTACAACTTTCTGTCTCGCAGTACAACTTCCTGATCACTCAAAAAAAATACCAAAATATTATTTTTATTTCCTATTTAATAATTTTTCTCTCTCTGTCTCTCTCTCTCCTATCTATTCTTCTCTCCCTCTCCCTCCTATCCCATTCTTCTCTATCATTTTCTCTACCTCTCTAGTACTTACTCATCTCATTACCCATCTCCTTCATCTCTCTTTCTATCCCTCGTTTCTACCTCCCATTTCTCTTGTATCTTCTAATCTCATGACCTCTCTTCCTCATCTCTCTCTTTCTCTCCCCTCTCTATCTCTCTTCCATCTCTCCATCGTATATTTTTCTTTATAACTTGTTAATTACATTATAATATATATTATATAAAATCATTATAAACGTTAGAAATAGAATTATAGTAAAATTTCCTTTTTGCTACTTGTGCTGTCCATTGTTCACCAAACAATGTCTTTGGACAAAAAGCTTGTCGATCTTTGTTCTATCCAATACCGCCCACCCAGTCAAGATCAAGTTTGCAAATCAAACGGACCCTTCGAGTTAGCTCTCTATGTACATAGTTATGTACATAGTTATTCATTTTTTTTGAAGTGGTCCCTTATACTACACAAAATATACTAATGGAGACCCTTTTTTGTTCTATAGATAGCAAACATGCTATCACACAGGTCACATTGATTTTTTCATGTCCCCAATACCACTCGGGTTAAACACCACAGGCGCTCAATCCAACTAACAAGTTAAGTAAAAGCATGAAAGTACAAGTAACTTAACTAGAGGAAGTACAACACAATCTACCTAGTTCAGTAAGATCACTTTAGTGAGAAATACACTAGAATGCAAAACCAACAGCAATCGTTTGAAATTCCACCACGAGAACGCCAAAATGCGATGTGAGACTTTCTCAAGATATGCGCACGCAACTGTTATGGGGTTATGGATATCTATTGGAACACACACAAACGGACTCTAATACCATTTTTTAGGTTTATCTATTTTATATTATGTATTTTTACTATGTGTATTAAGAAACTCGAGCCACATTTGTTCCTAAAATCCTAAGGTGATAGGTTTGTGGATATAGCCTATTATATACTTTATATTTTGTTCATTATTGGACAATGTGAGATCTGATCGACAACTCTCTAGTTGTACTGCTTGATTTGATTTGATTTGAAAATTATCCAGTATTCTATGTTTTTTCATAAGAAACTCGAGCCCTCATTTCTGTCCAGTATTTTATGTTTTAATTTGGTCATTTATCCATTAAAAAATTTGGGTGCGTTTGATTCGCTATGCAGTAAGGGATTGGACTGGACAACTCTAGTTGTACCCTGTTTGATTTGAAAACTGTTTACAATACTGGACAGAAATGAGGGCAAGGAACTGGACAAATACTCAAATTCTTGTACCTCACAAAACCACAGTACAACTTTCTGTCTCGCAGTACAACTTCCTGATCACTAAAAAAAAATACGAAAATATTATTTTTATTTCCTATTTAATAATTTTTCTCTCTCTGTCTCTCTCTCTCTCTCCTATCTATTCTTCTCTCCCTCTCCCTCTCCCTCTTCCTCTCCCTCCTATCCCATTCTTCTCTATCATTTTCTCTACCTCTCTAGTACTTACTCATCTCATTACCCATCTCCTTCATCTCTCTTTCTATCCCTCGTTTCTACCTCCCATCTCTCTTGTATCTTCTAATCTCATGACCTCTCTTCCTCATCTCTCTCTTTCTCTCCCCTCTCTATCTCTCTTCCATCTCTCCATCGTATATTTTTCTTTATAACTTGTTAATTACATTATAATATATATTATATAAAATCATTATAAACGTTAGAAATAGAATTATAGTAAAATTTCCTTTTTGCTACTTGTGCTGTCCATTGTTCACCAAACAATGTCTTTGGATGAAAAGCTTGTCGATCTTTATCTCTGTCCAATACCGCCCAAATCAGATCAAAGATCGCCCAGGTTTGCAAATCAAACGGACCCTTCGAGTTAGCTCTCTATGTACATAGTTATTCATTTTTTTTTTGAAGTGGTCCCTTATATTACACAAAATATACTAATGGAGTCCCTTTTTTGTTCTATAGATAGCAAGCATGCTATCACACAGGTCACATTGATTTTTTCATGTCCCCAATACCACTACTATAGTTTATAAAAAATCTCAACTTTTCAAAAAAAAAAGTGATACGAAATGGATATGTGATAACTCTATTTTATATAGAGTTATTCATACATTTAAACTTAGATAATTGCTTAAATTCAAGTATAATATGTGTTACATATAGTAGTATAAATAAAATAACAACATTTGTGATTTGAGGTGAATGACATTCATAACTTAGCATTTTGTATATATATATATATATATATATATATATATATATATATATATATATATATATATTAGTATGTTTGATGTGTTTGTTAATGCATCTGCAGATTAGTGCTTCGCACCAGAAAAAACAAAGATTTTTCGCACTAGAAGCAATTATACAGTGCAACTGCACTTAGGTGTTTAACATTGGAAGCATCTCAATTTATGCCAAAGCTTTAGCACCTCTATGACATCATGCTTAGTCAATATTCACATGGAAGCACATGACCACTTGCAAAATGCAGCGCCTACAATAGAAGACCATCATGAAGGGTCATTCATAAGGGACACTAGTGATGGAATATACCAATGATAAGATATCTCGATGATAATTAAGTTGGTTTGATGGATTAGTATTAGTTAGTACATGCAATTGTTTTAGCTCTAACTATTTAATGATAAGTTGTGGGGATGATCACTCTATTGACTTGTTATGAATGGAAGGAACTTCAATACACTACAAGAAAAATGGGATTTTTTGGCGGATTTTTCCGCCAAAAAACACCCAATTCCGCCGCAAATACGTGCGTTTTCGGCGGATTTTTCCGCTGGTAAAAGGGTGGTGGCAACGTATTTCCGGCGGAATTTCCGCGCATTTCCATGATTTTAAGTCATTTCCATGGATTTTGCGGGGAATTTGCGTGATTTCCCAAGTCTTTTCCGTGAATTTTGCGCTTTTTGGGGGATATTTCCGCCAAAACTATTTTTTTATTTTTTTTTTAAAATCCACCGCAAAGTCATTTGAAATCCGCCGAAAATTTTTAATTTTTTTTTGAACAAATCCGCCGCAAAATACATGCAAATCCGCCGAAAAATACATTTTTTAAAAAAAAAAAAAATTAAAAACATTTTAAAAAAGCTGAAAAAACGTTTTTTAAAATTAAATAAATTTTAAAAAAAATATATACATAACATTTTTAAAAAATAATAGCCATAAATTTAATTAGTAGATTTATCTTTCTGCATCGTATTTTCACTCTGTTCTTTGTGTTTTGCAATCGTATTTCCTTTCTGTTCATCCATGGCAGATTCATCAAGTCCATTTTTTCTTTATGACTTAGATCATTCCAGTCTCCACCTTGTTTCTCATCATCTCTCCGATTCTAACTATGCAACCTGGAAGCACTTATGATTGGCTTCATTGATCTCAGATACAAAGTTGCAAACCAAGGAATAAGGGAATGCAATGTTCTGATCAGTTGCTTTTATCAGAAAAAAAACAAAATGAAAAGAAAAGGAGAGAAATATTGAAATGAACAAGTTGCAAATCTGAGATACAAATCTGAGGCGATCTGATAAATTTATATTGAGTGTTGGTTTCGTGCTTCCAATAAAAGTAAAGGAGAGAAATATTGAAATGAACAAGTTGCAAATCTGAGGCCAAATGATCAATTTATATTGAGTGTTGGTTTCGGCGGAACTTGTACGTTTTCGGCGGAATATAGATCACGTGGGCCGAGGCTGAATTTGCGGCGGAATTTGTAGGTTTTCGGCGGACTGAGTAACGCGTTGACCGAGGAGCTGCATTTTCGGCGGATTGGTTTCTTTTTGGCGGAATATAAATTTGAATTTCAAACCGTGTTGCATTTTTGGCGGAAACGGTACGTTTCTGGCTGAAATTTTTTTTTTTTTTCAAAAACAACTTTTTCTACTTTAAATCCGCCGAAAGCTATCAAAAATCCGCCGGAAATATTTCGTCAAAAATGGATCCGCCGGAAATGCAAAGAAATCCGCCGAAAGTGTTTTGTCAGATAAAATCCCCCGGAAAAACATAATTCCGCCGAAAAATTTCTGGCGGATAAAAATCCGCCGAAAAGTCACGCCTTCTAATTTCAGTTTTTCTAGTAGTGATAGTTGGAATGGACCAACATTTTAGACCTTAATAAGTTAAGAAAAATTTGAGGTAGTTTTCTGCCTCATTAAGTAGACAATTACATAGCATTGAGATTATTGTGGGAACTTAGTGTTAAGATGACAAGTACGTGATATAAGTTAATAGTCTTTTTTTGTTAGAGGATATTAGGTAGTAAGATTTTATTTTCTTGGTTTAAGGAGTTAGGATTGCAACAAAAAAAATTTGGATAGAGAATTGTCAACATGAGAATTTTGGTATGAACTATCTAATGGTAAGTATGAATCATTTGTAAGTAGTAGATTAATTTGAAATTTTAGTTGGAGTATTTAAGTCTAAGGTGAAATTGTTGGTACATAAAGACATTATGAGTGTTAGATGACCCGTAGTGCAGTGAAAAGCAAACTGAGAATTTTTCTGTCTTGTTTGAGTAGGTTATTTTAGGTAATCATGCATCATAGTAAATTATAGCTTGTTTAGTTTTCAACGTTCTGAAGTTCGTGATGAAGATTGTGCCATAGAATATTTGAAACGTGACGCTTAGACTTTAGGTTTAAAATTCGAAAAAAAAAAAGAAACGTTATGAGAAACGCATTTAAGTAGGAGAATCATGTGCATTTGTAGAATAAGGGTTAGGAAGTTGAGAAATGATTGATTTAGTTAGCGATTAAGACCTGACTATAGAAACAACATTGAAATGTTTTTTTATGGAGATAGCCAAGATATAGAATAAGCTTATGATCAAACACTATGAATGCATTTAACAGTTTTACATCTTATTAATAGGATAAGATTGATTGATAAAGATTTAAATTGATTTGGCAGTATCTATTTTTCCTATATTGCTTGGTTTGATAGATCCAAAAGAATTTTTGTATTTTTTTTCAGTGAGACTTAGTGTATATGTTTTAGACATGCTAGCTGGATCATAGAACAGGACCTTAAGAGTTATTACTAGATTCAAGAACAACCATTAGTAGTGAATTTGGAAATAAGTATTTTTGGAGACCCAGAAAACAGAGATAGTAAGAATGACTTAATACTAAAGGTATAAGGAAACTAAGGACAATATATTAAAGATAGGAGTGATAATAAGAGGATGAGCAGACATTTCTGATGACAAATGATTTTTAAGTGATGATTTAGATACAACTTAAGATGAAGTCTTAGGGGTTCTAGGTTTTTGAATCGGTTGATAATCCGTAGAAGGATTTGACAACACTCTTAAGGACAATTGTCATTTTATTCTAACATTAAGTATGATGTTTGATACTTAAAGATTTAGATAGTAAGGATATGAAATTTAACTATAGATGGTATAAAATTACACAGTCATGTAGGGATATGATATTAAGTTGGCTCAATTTTATGATATGATTAAAGTGGATTGTGGAATGCCAATTAAACTAGATCTTTAGTATTTAAGGAGTATCTAGAATTACCACTAAGTGTTCAATGGGGATAGAGGTAGTGATTGTGATTGTGGAAAACAACTATCCTGACATGAAATAGTTGAATTGCTTATTTGTTTTCAAATTTCGAGGACGACTTTTTTTTTAGAAGGGTAGTAATGTAACACCCCGAATTTTGTAGATTCGTTTATTATATTATTAAATATATTAGTAATGTGATTTGCAAGTCTTCATTATATTTTATGCAAATAATTAAGTTAATTGATAGTGCCAACTTACACTATTTGTTACTTTGATTATATTAGAAAATGTTGGATCAGAGTCAAAATATTGACTCATGATCAATCTTATATTAATGATACAATTGAGTATATTTAAAATGAAAATCAGGTTGAAATTAATAATTTTTATTTTTATTGAACTCTTTCACGTCATATATAGTAATATAACGAGAATTGTATTTCTATTGAGAAATATTATTTTGAGTATTTTAAAATAATATAAATAATTTTATAACTGAAATTATTATCATCCCTTCAAATTTCTGAAATTCCATTTTCTGCTTTGTTGGTTTATTTTGTAGTTAATTGTATCAACACCCTTTTAACTATATTCTCAACGATAGATCGCGGTAATAAGTTTAACCAAACTGAAACTACTTTTAGGACCTAATATATTGTATTAACTCATGGTTTAAATTTCGTTCCGAAATTCCACCGGAATTTGGACGCGTTTTGGATCTGCCGGACGAAATTTAACCGCTTAAAAACTCTAACTGTGACCCGAATATGAAAATATTCGACGTCAAGGTTTTAATCGACAGTTAGAATAGTTTAGTTAACATCCGATGCGATGTTAGTTCCGCAAAAACGCTAACTATCGCTTAACCGTATTATTCTAGTAGTATTTTAGCAAAATATCTAGATATTATTTTCTTAAACTTCAGCTTGAAGTTAACTAGGATAAGCTTCACTTCACTTCACTTCACTCACCGTGGACAGAACCCCATTCCCACTCAATCTCAACATTTTCATCTCATTCCAAGCTCTCATACTCTCCTTTTACTCCACTATTTTGATCAAATTTGTCTACATCTCCCCTCCCTCTCTCAAACCGTGACCAGCACTCTCCTCTCCTCTCCTCTCCACTTCTTTTATTTTCTCTTATTTTTCATCATCAAAGGAAGCAAAATCAAGCTTTTAGAAAATGGAAACTTGGGTGGATCATAAAGGAGAGCATTTTGGGAGAATCATCTCTTCATTCTCTTCTATCAAAATCATGGCCTCTCTCTCTCATTTGGGTGAGAAATATCTCCACTTCTCTCCCTATTTTTCTTCAGTTTAAGTTGAATGCTTTGATGGAGTTGATTACAAACTTTTAATCAAGTTTTTATCATTTATCCCTTGGTAAAATCACTTTGGAAGGAAGTTGTAAAACCCCTAATAATTTTTGAAACTTAAACCATAGCTTGTAGTGAAAAGGGAAGGGGAAACTATTTGATTTTTGTTAAGAAGTTGCTAATTGCGAGATAGAAATCGAGATCTTTGAAAAAGTTTTGAGTTTAGTAAGTTTTAAATTAGAGTCACTAAAGTTTTTTATTTAGTTAATATAATATTTTTGATCATGATAAAAAAGAATGATATCTATGATGGAAAGGAGGTATTTTTGCAGTTTTTAATATGTTCAAATGATTTTGGGTAAAAATAATTATCTTAGAAAAGTTTAAGTTGAAGCTTTGAAGTTTTGGGAAAAACATTAGGAGGAAAAGTTTGAGTGAAAGAATCTTCTTTTGCTCTAAAACCTAAAATGGGTATGTTAAGTGTTGTTACGATTTTTCTTAACATACACCTCATTTGGACTTGATTCTTTATTTTCTGAAAACTAGACAAATTTTGTTGGATTTTACTAACTATATATATTGATAATGAACTAGTAGTTTAAAGACCGTAGTTTGAACCTCCTAAAAAGAATTAAGAACCCTGAGTTCCAATTGTTGTCTGAATCTTACATGAAGGATTAGGACCAAAGACGCAAATTTAATTTATACGAGCTTACGTGTGAAGGTGTTAATTTACCGGAGAAATATACGTGTGTGATTGAAAGTAGATAGCGGGAAGGAAAGCGTCCAAGGTAAGGGGATCTCTGAGTTTTAGCTTTCCATGTTGTTTGCTTAATTGTCTTGGTTGTTTAGTTTGAATTGAATTGTGTAATATGTGGTAGTAATATTATCTGATTGGTTGAACTGTTGATGTGCATTGATTTCTGAGTATTCAATTAATGTGTTTGGAGATTGTTGTGCTGGTTTGTTGAAGTGTTGGAGGCATAGCTTTTGTTATAGGCCTACATATTGTAAATCGAGTTGGATGAACGTAAAGAAGAATTGTAGAGGTTTCAAGGAAAAAAATGACCATGATAATGTTAGTAATAGAATCAAAGTGGGATTTGAAATGAAAAACAAGATATTTTGAGAGTTAATAGGATAAAGTAGCATTAAAAGGAAATGAATAACTTAGACATTATTAAAAGAAAATGATTTACGAGAGAGCGTTTAATTTTGTGAAAAACCCGAACTTTTCCAATGGATATTCGGAGTTGACTATATTTAGAAAAAAACACGCTCTTATTTCGAAAAAGGAAACCTTAGGTATTAGAATGAGAGAAGGTAGAAAGTGAATTAAAGTGTGGTTGAGGAGCGATGAAAGTAAATTTAGTAATGATAGCATTTGAGTAACCTGTTATTATCAATTGAAGTGTTTTCGAAAAACTCAAAGGGTGCTCTTGATCCGTTAAAGGATGAGACTACCTAGAAAGCTATGCTGAGTGGAATGAGACGCTTAGCATAGTGCTCTAAACTTTGAGCGTAACATTTGTAAGGAAGAATTTATGAAAATTTGATTACTCAATGATTGTCACTATGTAAAGAAACTTTCAAAGTTAAGTGTTGAGTAGAGTTGGAATAGTAAAGAAAATTTGATAAGAGAAGATAAATAATCAAAGTGGAAAGAGTTGATTAAAAGTGTTGGTTAACGATGAAAGTAAGTTAGTAAAGATAATAATTGAGTATTCCGACTTTATAAAAGAGAAGCGTTTTCGAAAACTTAAAGTGGTGCTCTTGTCCGTCAAAAGATAAGAATACTCGGAAAGCTATGCTAAGTGGAATGGGACGCTTAGTGTGGTGCTCTAAACTTTGTGTGTATCACGTTAAAAAGAGAATTTATGAAAATTGGATACTCAATGATTGTCATTATGTAATGAGACTTTCAAAGTTAAGTGTTGATTTGAAATGAGAACTTGGGACCGAGTCTTAATCTAGATGTGTGAAAATCTAGTACAAGATTCTTATTGATTATCTAGGTACCATCGAGGACCTAGAGCGTTGAGAGTGTAGAACGTTTTTAGGGCGTTGTTCCAACCCGGACGTGTTGTAGTCCTGTGTTGAAAGACCGCCCGAGTAATTCTTTGTAGGTCCGACGGGAATCCAGATCTAGGTTACAAGGACACGGAGACATAATCATGGTGTAAATGTTATGTCCGCCGCTTGTTGATCTAACGGAGAATCTAGATCACGATGATTGGCCTAGGTGACGATCTAGTGCTATTCCATTTCGTATGGAAATTTTGATGATATTGATAATCGATGTGAGGAACGATTACTAACATGGACCGTGATGTCGTGGTTGACTAACCATATCTTCTCGAGTTCTATGACTTGCTATGAATTGATGTGTTTATTAAGTATGTGAGTGATTATTGTTATAATTATGTGATATTGCGCATATGTATATCATACGTATTAGTAAAATGCTTGTTCTTGTATTACTTATTATGTATCCATGGAATAGCTTGCGATGAACTCGTGTATAAGAGATTCACCTTGCCGCATTGTTTGTCTACCCATCTTTTGGGTACTCGAGTACAATGTTTTGGTATATGGGCTGAATGCATTGGCGTGTGTAGAGGTTGAGTCGCGATTTGCGTTGTGATGTGATCGAAGGCATGATTCTTGAGGAAGCGTGAAGAACGTCTCTATGAAGAAGCAGTGAATTTTCTGGACTTATCAAATAGGTGTTTGGTAAGGGTCCATGTTTAGGTATGTGTCCAAAAAGGGTTGTGATCCCCTTTCTGGCGTCTCTGACTAGTAATCTAGATCAGTAGACATAGAGTTTTATCTTAAGACCAGCTCATTAGATTGTGTCCATAGTCTGGTTCTCAAATCGTGACTAAGTGTATTGTTTTTGAAGATGAATGTTGTACGCCTAATGGCGAAGAAAATTCTATGATCAATGAGGAATAATTGTGTTGTGTTGTTGTTAATCAAAAATGAGTTTTTAAATAGTGTCAGATTTTCTGAAAATACTTTGTGAACTTTTGTTTTAAAGAAAAAATCAACTACAAAATTCGATATTGAGTGTAGAATCTGTGACGCCCAGTGAGGGTGTTACAGAAAACTCCAAGGTTATATAAAGGCTTTACTTCTCACTTGAAAATCAACATCTCCACTTCAATTTTACTCTTCTCTTGTAATTTCTTTTTCTAGTTTAGGTTAGTTGTAGTTTTGTAAGAAGGTAAGGAAGAAATTGACGACTTCTCCCTTCACTTCTTCATAGAGATAATTAGGAGAAGGAAATCAGTGCATCTGCACCACTTGGAATCTCATGCAAAGGAATTTTGATTTGAGTAACTTCTACCTTGTTGATTTCTTTTGTATTATGCATACTACTATGTTCTTTGCAGATTCTCTCTATTATATCATATCAAATATGAGCTAAACTTATTTAGTTGAGATGTTCTAACTTTATAATGAGCATTTGAGTAAGTTATTGTGTTTTCAAGTGGTGTACGCATTTTTGGTTCTTGTGTTATACTACATCCATATTGTTTTAAGGTTGATCGCTTAAAATGAGTAGAGTATATTCACAGACATGGTTTATAACTAGAAATCAAGAACTGATAAGAGTGAGTGTTTTAATAAAGGCTTTGTTAACTTGTTTAATAAAGATCACTTTGTTAATTCCTTGTTAAGTTCTAGACATCGGATAACATAGTGACCCGAGGATGTGGGTTCTTAGGTTCGAGCCCAAGTGTATCCATTGTATAATGTATAATTTGTGTAGTATTTATTTATCATTTTGTCTTAGTTTTTTGGGTATCCCCCCCCCCCCCCCAAAGAAAGCCATTCTAAAGAAATTCGAACACATTATATTCAAATCATCCAACATAGTACTCCTTCTGTTCCTTTTTAATTGTCACATTTTTTTGGAAGAAATTTGTTTCAATAGTTCAAGTCACATTAGTTACATGTTTATCAATTATGCCCCTAATTATTTATTAGAGGGAGAAATCCTTGTGGTGAGTGATAAATAATTAAGGGTATAGTGAGAAATAGACTTGTAGTTTCGTTTATTTTTGACATTTTTAATAAAAAACCATTTTTTTATTTCATTTTTTTGTGAAAAACAACCATAAAAGACCGGTAAAATAAACGAAGGTAGTAATATTTAAGAGAGAAATTTTGTTGTTAAAAAAAAAGAGAGAAATTTAAAATTATGATTCATATTTTTAGCAAACAAAAATTATCAATAGTTTTTCCTTATTGATATTATTAAGTGAATCTTGTCAAAATAAATGAGTATATGTAAACAGAAAGACTAATACAAAATTCTAAAACTATAAGTTTTCCATTTTTCTTTTTACCAAAAATGAAAAAACTATAACTTCTTTCTTAATAAGTGGCGTCATAATTACTAATAAATTATTCCCACCATTTACCAATATACCCCTCATTTTGTACCCCATTCTAATATATCCTCACTCTATATTTTTGAACCGACATACCCCTGACAATTTTTTTTTTGTCCAACACTCTTTTTTTTATCCACTTTTGGTGGGAAAATTTTATTCCCACCATTTACCAATATACCCTCATTTTACCCCACTTTGTTTACCAATATACCCCACTCTATATTTTTGGACCGACATACCCCCACTCTATATTTTGTACTCCACCATTTACCAATATACCCCTCATTTTGTACCTCACTATTTACCAATATACCCCCACTCTATATTTTTGGACCGACATACCCTTGACAATTTTTTTTGTCCAAGACTTTTTTTTTATTATCAAAATGTACCCTCATTTTGTACCCCATCGCTTACCAATATACTCCCACTCTATATTTTTGGGACCGACATTGTTGCCTCATCCCACCAAGGGCTATTGTTGCCTCTTCGCCTTATATATATGTGTTGCGTATTTTTATACCCCCTTATAAAATGTTGATGTTTTTTGAAACTACATCAGTAGGCTCATTAATAATCACCTCCTGTGCATCGCACGTAATAAATCTAGCGTTAATGATTTCAAAACTGTATATTTTAATTTAGTGTGTATGTTAGAATATAGGCTAAACAGTACATTTGGTCCCTGCAAATGTCAAGAAAATCCACTTTAGTCCCTGCAATTTCAAAACTTTTAAAATAGTCCTTGCAATTACTAAACGTTAATCGTTTAGTCCTCGCTGTTAACTTCCACTAACGTTGCTGACGTGGCAATGCTTGTGTGTCATATTTAATGAGTTGGAAAATAAGTTTTATTTCCATGTCAATATTTTAATGCCACATAAGCTACTGAAACTAAAACAAAAATGAAAAAAACAAAAACATTTCTCTCAAATTCATCTTCATCTTCTACTGTATCAAAAAACATCATCTTCTTCAATACACCATCACCATCCCCGACACCAAATCCCTAATTCCTCTTTCTCAGAACACACCCTTTTCTTCAATCAACTTCAAATCAATAAAGCTTTCATTTTTACTACCATTAACACCCCTTCATTTACTTCAACAACTCCTCCTTCTCAACTAAACTCAAACCCTCCATTCCTTCTTCAATAAAACAAGATGAAGCATTAATCACCATACCATGATATGAATCGTTTTCAAGCAAAACCCCTTGTGAGAAATGAAGTGTGAAACGAAACTTTTAAAGATTTAGATACCCAAATCACTAGAATAGAAAATGGGTTTGGTTTTGTTGTTGTGGTGGAGCTTCTTCTGAACTTCACTAATGAGGAAGTGCAATGATTCTTAAGATGAGCCAACAGTAAGAGAGAAGATTGAAAAACAAGAGAGAAGATGGAAGAAGAGAGAAGATAGAAGAAGAAGAAGAATAAGAAGAAGAAGAAAGAAGAAGAACAGTGAGATCTGGAGATGAGTGAGAGAACGTGAGAGAGTGAGAGAAAGTGAGAGAGTGAAAGTGAGAGAGAGAGAAAGTGAGAGAGAGAATACACGTGTCACCAATCATAACACGTGTCTTCCATGTTGGCATCCTTACTGGCTGCCACATCATCAAAACATAACTCTGTTAAGACAAAACTAACAGCAGGGACTAAACGATTAACGTTTAGTAATTGCAAGGACTATTTTAAAAGTTTTGAAATTGCAGGGACTAAAGTGGATTTTCTTGACATTTGCAGGGACCAAATGTACTGTTTAGCCTAGAATATATTATAATAAAGAATGTAAACACAATAAACTTAAATCATAGAATTTAAAATTTTTCAGTCAAAAGAGAATTAAATATGTAATTCAAATAAAATCTAAAATAAATAATTTAAATAAAAAGAAATTTAAGCTAGTAAAATATAGAGATAACTTCAAAAGTTTCTGAAAAACATAAATTCAAGATTGGAGCTATCTGAAAAATTTTCAAATTTCAAAATTTGAAAAGATAAATTAGTTGAGAGTAATATATGTCTTTCCTAAAAGAAAAAATTAAGACATTCAATTTAGTTAGCCTTTTTTAGACTAGTAATTTTTTTTTGACCAAACTGGTAATTTTCTAACTATTAAAAGAATGCATTTATTGTATTTTTTCTAAAACAGAATGTATTTAGTGTCATATTTTTTTGATAAGAATGTATTTAATAATTTTTAAGTAATTAATTATTTTTGAATCAGAAGCAAAAATGTTTTTAACACATTCAGAAAATGTATTTAATGTATTAAATATATTCTAGTATTTAATACCTTTAAAAAAGTATTTAATATCTTAAAAAAATTTGTCATTTAAATTTCAGAAATATTTTTCTAAATTCTTATTAAATACTTAAAAATTATTAAATACAAATTTGTTAGTCTATTCAAAAAACGTTATTAAATATATTCTTGATAAGAATGTATTTAATGTACATTGAATAAATAATAGCATGCAAAACTGTATGACAAAATTACATCAGAGGACCTTTAAGTTATTTATTCAGAATAAAGTTGGGACTTTAAGTTTTTTTTTTTGTAACAAATAGACCCTTTAAGTTACCTAACGTTGACACCGTTGACTATTTTAGTAAAATTTCATATCACCGATTACATCAAAATATGATTGGTTGCAACAAAATACGTAGGCTAGAGTAATCATAATATATAAAGTAGTATTATATCAAAATATATAAGCTAGGAAAATCACTAAAATGGCTTATTTGTTACAAAAAAAACTTAAAGGTTCAACTTGTTACAAATAAATAACTTAAAATTCATCTGGTGTAATTTTGCCAAACTGTATCATTTGCTCATATATAAAAAAATTGTCATTTAAAATTTCAGAATTTTTTTTAAAGCAAAGAGTTAAACTTCTAAAAATATTATATCTCAGAAAATGTAATAATCCTTATTTGACTCAATAATAATATTTTTTGTAAATATAATCATTCTTTTATTATTATTTTTGACTCAAAATCATTAATTTTTTGGACTCAAAATCATTATTTTTTTAATAAATATATAATAATAATTATCATTCTTTGACCAAATATTAATATACTTTTTTTCTTTATCAAAAAAATATTATTCTTTTTTTGGACAAAAAATAATATTATTGTTTTTTGTTGGTATCATATAATAAGATTGTAGCTATCAGAAAATTTTTCAAATTTCAAAATTTGAAAAGATAAATCAATTGAGAGTAATATATGTCTTTTGTAAAAGAAAAAAATTTAGACATTTAATTTTTTTTTTTGAGATTAATTTAGACATTTAATTTTGATAGTCGTTTTTTGACTAGTAATTTTTTTTGACCAAACTTATAATTTTCTAACTTTTAAAAGAATGCATTTATTGTATTTTTTCTAAAACAGAATTTATTTAGTGTAATATTTTTTTGATAAGAATGTATTTAATAATTTTTAAGTATTTAATTATTTTTGAATCAGAAGAAAATATTTTTTAAGCCATTCAAAGAAAATGTATTTAATGTATTAAATATAATCTAGTATTTAATGCATTTAGAAATATTTTTCTAAATTCTTATTAAATACTTAAAAATAATTAAATACATATTTGTTAGTATATTAAAAAAACATTATAAATATATTCTTGATAAGAATGTATTTAATGTACATTGAATAAATAATAGCATTCAAAACTGTATCATTTACTCATATGTAAAAAATTGTGTTTTAAATTTCAGAATATTTTTTTTAGAACAAAAAGTTAAACTTTTAAAAATATTATATCTCAGAAAATGTAATATTCCTTCTTTGACAAAATAATAATACTTTTTGTAAATATAATCATTCTTTTATTATTTTTTAATAAATGTATAATAATAATTATCATTCTTTGACCAAATATTAATATATTTTTTTTATTTATCAAAAGAATATTATTATTTTTTTGGTCAAAATATAATTTTTTTTTGGTATCAAATAAAAAAATTGTTTTTTTAAGCTAAAAAAATTGTTTGTAAATGTTAAAATATTATTATTATTATTATTATCTTAATATGATAATAACCCGCAAGTATAGAAACCGTTAATCCATATAAATGAAATACGGAATAGATTCAGAGCACCGAAGATTAAAAAAAGTTTAAAATCCATTTTTGTATATTTGTTTCATACTTGCTAGTTCCATTACTCTCATTTACTCACTTTCTCATTACGCTCTTTTCTTCTTTTACTCTTCTCTCTCTCTCTCAATTCTTTATCAATGCCTCCTTCGATCGTTCCATTCCTCACATTTCTTCTGCCCTTTCCGCACAATTCACCGATTCTTCGTCTTCTTGTTTTCTCAATTTCACTTCACTCGAAAAATGGTGTTGGGATTCGGTGGATTGGGTTCAACAACCTCAGGTTCCGAAACACCACCGGTCAACCCTCCGCAGTCGGTCAACCCTCCGCAGTCTTCATCGCCGCCGCCACCAATGTTAACGGCGGCGTCGTTCTACGTTTTGCCGCAAGGGCCAATCCCAACTCCTAACTTTACTGCACCCACTTTCAGGCGGAATGATAACCAGCAGTATTATAACTTCTTCCCAACTTATCCCGGTATGAACCCGGTTCAGCCTTGGGTTCAACCTCCGAATCGCGTGGAACCGTTGAACATCCCGATTCTCCGTTACAGTTCGGGTTCAAGCCACCCTGAGAACTCAAGAACCAACCCTGGTCTTCGCTTTGGTTCGTCTTCAAACCCTTCGGAGAACTACTTCTCTGAGAATTTAAGAAACAACGCTGCTGGTCTTCGTCTTGGTTCGGAGACCAACCGTGATGAAAACAGAAGCAATCCATTTTCTCGATTTGGTTCGGAGACGAATCGTGCGGAGGATTTAAGTATTCCGATTCTTCGTCTCGGTTCGAATCCGAGTTTCTCGAGTAACTTAAGAAGCGACCGTGGTTTTCGTTTTGGTTCGCCTTCCAACCGTAATGAAAACAGAAGCAACCCAATTTTTGAATTCGGTGCTTCTCATAACCCAGATTCGAACCGAAGCAACCCGATTTTTCAATTCGGTGCTTCTCGTAACTCAGATGAAAGCAGAAGCAACCCGGTTCTTGGATTTGGTTCGTCTTCGAATCGTCCAGAGGACTTAGGCAACCTATTTCGTCGAATAGGTGTGTCGCATCCCGCCGGTTCATCTTCGAACCCGGGTGGGAATTTTGGCTTTGCTTCCGGTTCGAATCGGGTTGAGAATAGTGTGGATAATGTCGATGCGTGGACCGCTTTGATTTTGGAGGCGACTAGACCGGTGAATCAGGATGGGGTTGATGAAGCTGTTGAGAAGGTGGACCTCGAGTTAGGGGAGAAGGCAAAGAGTTCCGACGAGAACAGCAGTGATGGAAATGGTGATAGTGAGAGTGACAGTGAGGAAGACGAAGACGAGGGAGAAGAAGAAAATGCGAGAGCGCTAGAAGAAGAAGCGAAAGAAGAAGGGGAAGGGGATGACGAGGAAACTGAAGAACCATTGGTTAAGACTTGGAATCTGAGGCCGAGGAAACCGGTGACGAAGTCTCCGAACCTTGGCAGCACTAGCAGAAGAAGGTCCCGTGCTAGGAAACCTCGGCCTCAGGGGCTGAGGGCTGTGCCACCCCGGGCGTCCATGGATGATAAGAAGCCGAAGTTGTCACTGAGTCTTACTAAGGAAGAGATAGAGGCTGACTTTTTGAAAATGACTGGGGAGAAGCCTCCCAAGAAGCCTGCCAAACGAACAAACAAAGTGCAGAAACAGCTTGATGTAATATACTCACTACATTTATCTATTTATTATTCATGAATTTGGTGGTTGATCTTGTTTTTATTTTGCTTTATTCCTATTAGTTCTTATGATGATTATGATGAATTGATGATTAGGTTTTGTGTGGCTTTATGAGATGTTAGTTGTTGCTGGCTGTTTTTGAACAAGTGTTGTGCTAAAATAGGTGATGTCAAGTACAATTTGATTGGAACTGGGTTTTTATTTCATGACTTTTGATGTGGTTTTTTGTGGTTGTTTGTTGAACTCAACATGTTTTCTGTTGTGGTTTTCTCCCATTTGGTATATGATGATGGTGGTGGTGGTTTGTTTTTCAGAGGATGTCCTGCAGGTGTTGTTAATTGCCATGTTTTGAGAAAGTGTTGTTATAATGCTGCTTGATTTGATATACAACTTGACTTGGAACTGAGTTTTAATATTGTTAATTTGGGTGTTGAATTTAACTTGTTTTTATATTCTTTTCTCGTATTATTTATATGATGATTATTAGGTTTTCGTAGTATGTGCTGCAGGTGTGTTCTGGTGCTCTAAATAATGGTAATGCAATAACATCTTGATGTAGTTGCAATTTGATTAGGAATTGAGTTTTTATTTGATGACTTTGATGATTTTTGATTTGGTAGTTGAGTTTTTATTTATTTATTTATTTATTGTTTTCCCCCCTATTATTAAGTATAATGTGATGATTAGTTTGGTTTGGTTTTCCTGAGAATGTTGACGCAGGTTTTATTGTTGATGTGTTTTTGCAGATGTGTTTTCCAGGGGTGTGGTTAGATACTGTCACACACCCGAAATGTCTGAAGTTCGATCCACCCCTAAAGGTTTGTTCCTTAATCTTGTTTTGATTTCTTAGTTTTCTGTCTGTTCTGATGCCTGGCTGTAGAAGAAAGGAAAAAGGAAAAAAAAATCATATTGTTCATATCCTATCTGTTAAAATGGTTGTTGTTAGTCATTACCAGTGTGGAAGCACCAAGCTAACATAAGAGACTAAAAATCACAGACAATTCTATGATGTGTTAATTTTCCTTGGCTATACATGAATGTTCTTTTCTGCTATGATTCAATGTGTAACATTTCTGAATATATTGGTAGTTGTACTGAAAATTATTTATGTTTCTTGCAGGCTTAGGGACCGGGCGCCTAATAAAGTTGAGTAGTTTTATTGCAAGTAGTTGGGAACTTGCATGGTTTATGTTTTTTCATGTTGTTTAGCAAATAATTGATGAAACTATGGTCTTGTTTACATTGTCTTTTTCTTCATAATATGCTTTTCAGTTGGATTAGCAAATAACTGAGGAAATATTAGTTTTATTTTATCTACTTTTTTATATTTGTTTTCCACAGTTTGTTCTAGTGGGAACCATATAGCTTCTGGTTTTAGTTATTGCTAAATTAGTTATAGTAAAAGAAATATCCCTGAATAAATGACATAACTGAGAGGGAGAGAGGAAGAGAGGAGGGTAGGGGGATGGAATAGGTCTAATCTGTAGATCAATGTGCACTTTTCATACAAGGTTTTGAATGCTTGGATTAATAAGCGATGTATAAATTGTGGGATGAGAATGGGTTTGGTTTATTGTAGTTGATTTTCTCTCTGGATTCGTAGAATGTGCGCTTGAATTTAATTACAGAATCTAATCGAGTATGGCCTTTAAATATCTGGCTGTTAGGTATAAATATCATTACCGTGTTCATGTCTTCGGAAAACCTAAGTGCTTAACATTGTGTTTTTGGAATGTGCGTTTTGAATTTAATTAGAGAATCTATCGAATTATACCCTTTAAATATTTGGTGCTATTAGGTTTATAACCCAAGTGCTTTAGGTAGCATTTGGCAAATAGGTTAGAACAGAATGGAACATATGTATATATTTGGTGCTTTTAAAAATAGAACATAACCAGGCATAATGCTAAAAAAAAGCGATTCATTTTATTTTCACTAGAAGCATGAAACTGAAGCTGACAAAACAGAACAACCTGTTCCATTATGTTCTGTTTTTGTTTCAACTGCTACCTTAGATTTTGTAATATTTCTCTTTGCCTTTCTACTGGAACAAGCTATAGACTAATGCTTCTTAAAGAATTCTTTCAAAATTTAAAATTGATCATAATAGATCCTTAGTAGGTCTGTCATTTCCATGGGTCGTGCCATGGCGAAAGATTTATAGCACCAGATTATTACTAGAGTTTGCTTTCAATATTGAATCTACAAGAAATGTAGGTACTTTTTGTCTTCCACATTTCATCTTTTATTGGAGTTTACAATATATTGAGAAACTGCATGTACATTGAAGATAATCCACTCACATCTAGTGAGATGACTATATGTATGTGAGATTGAGCGGAGAAAATCTTGTCCAACCAACCAGACACGGATAGTCAAGATTAAATGTTCCTAATAGCTACTTGACCATTTAAAAAAGTCATGCCTTTATTTTTTAATATTGACCATTCATGATTAGATTCAAGAGTAAAGATTTACTCCTTTCACTCTCGCATGAAAATGAACCTGATAAGCCCTTGTATAAGTGAGAGTTAGTTTTGGTTGTTCGGTTAGTTTCTAGTTGTTTTTGGGTTGCTAGTTTGTTAGGGATTAATTAGTTGGTTTGGGAGTTATTTTGTAACACTATTTAGTTAGGAGTTTGTTACTCTTATCTTCTAGTAGTTAGTTGGTTGTTAGAGATTAGTTAGGTTAACTCCCTTCTATCCCTTGTATAAGAGGCCTAAAAATAAAGGCTCCCACCACTTTGAATTGTATCTTTGAAATGTATTGTGTTTGAGAGTTAGAATTTATCTGGGTTATGTCGAAGTTCTAATAGGTGGGTTATGCCACCACCTAATATTCAATAAAATTCCCACAATCTTCTACTCCATTTCTATTCTTTAGTCCTTTTTTCTACTGCCGATAGGCTAGGTGCCTATCAAGTGGTCCGACCTGCCGGATTGTTCGAGGGATGGACACGCCTTGGGAGAATCTTCCAGAGTTTACCGGAACAGATCCTATCGGTTGGCTTGCTAAGGCCGAAGAGGCCTTTGCAGTTCAAGAAACTATTGAATCTGTCAAGATGCAATACGCGTTCATGAGACTGGAGGGTGTTACGGAGATGTGGTTCTATTTTTGGTGACAAGAGAACTTCGTCGCCAACTGGGAATCATTTTCCACAGATTTAATTAGGAGATTTGGCGCTCCGCGAGAGAAGTGGAATCCTGAAGAGTCAAGAACAGAATTGGAGGTGATGGAAGCCGTTGAAGAATTAATATTATCCAAGGTGGATAAAACGACTTATTGTGATGACAGTTATGTCAACAAGAAAGTTGTTGAGGGAAAATCAGAACTTGAGGTCGTGATTGAGGTAAGCTGAAGGATGCCAGCGATGTTGGAAGAAGATCCTCAAATCTTCGATGGCACTCGGGATGCCCACGAGTGGTTGACCCAACGCGGTCGATATTTTGCAACCAACAGTTGGCTCAAGGAAGACCAGAAAGTGGTAAGGATGACAGGCTTTTTCTTGGATGGTGAGGCTTTCAAATGGTAGCTCTCGGAAAGGGAAGGCTACCAGAACGTTACATGAGACACTTTCAAAAGGGCTTTCATTAATAAGTTCATATATGAGAATATTATCAAGAGATGTGATCGGCTTTCTTTGAATCTATGAAAGTCATTCAAGAATTCTCAAGAAGGTTGAAACGACCGATTGTGATGGTAGTCAGTCAACAAGAAATCAACGGAGAAGGCACTAGAACTCGTGGTGACGGTTGAGGAAATCGAAGGAAAGCTCGATCAAGGATTTAGAAGGAAACTTTGACGCTCTTACTTGGTTGGTTCAAACAAAGGCTTCGTCAAGAAAAGAAGGAACAACATCATATTTGGAATCAAAGAACCGTTCGCATGAGCACACACATTTGAAGATGCATGCTACGGAGGAGTTCATCCCACCACCTTCGCCACCAAAAGCGCTTCGGACTTGAGCACTCTCAAGAATGGTGAAGCGGCTCAACAAATGGAGTGAGATGAGAAGGAGGAAGAAGTCAAAAGGCATGTCCAAGCCACGACGATCACACCCTCCCAAACCGCTCGATAGGGTCCACTCGCGGCGGTGACAATTAAGCCGTAATCGCCGAACTCAAATACGCGAGCGACGACGTCTCCATCATCCGCCGCAAGTCAACTCGTAATAGAGACTGGGTCCAATGCAACAAGGTTTCCTCTTGCGCCAAATGGATAAGGCGCGGTTCTATGATGATCTCATTGTGAATATCTTGGAAACCGTAAGGGCTGAATGGGTAAAAGTCAAGGGAATGACCTTATTTAAAAGAAACAAAAGGGAGGCATCATCAAGCTTATCTTTATGTGTTCAGAATATGGTAACAAATATTAGGACAGAGCCTATGGTTTACTTTTGTGAGTTGACAAATGAATTCTTTAGGAGTTGCCTTAATGGTAATGTTTGCTATTTGGCCGAGCTCTCTCATTTAGTCATTATGAAGGTGATGTTATTCTATTCATCATATTTAATTATACCATGGGATCCCGGAAAACTTACGACATTTATGTCCGAGATTGCTTGTGAATATTGTTGGAGGGATTTTTCTTCAACCTAGGGTTTGTTTCATTTTGTATATGACAGAGGGAAGATTTGGGAAGCGCAAATTGATGTTAAAGAACACAAATGGAGGCCCTTTTCATCCCTACTAATCCAAATCCAACAACAAGAAACTACAAACCCCACCAGAGGCACACGACAACGCCTAACTCGGGAAGAACCCATTGAGGACAGGGCCAAGCATTGGAGTGATCCCCTAGAATCAACCTTGAGGACAAGGTTGGTTTTCAACGGGGAAGTATTGATAGACCCTTGTATAAGTGAGAGTTAGTTTTGGTTGTTGAGTTAGTTACTTGTTGGTTTTGGGTTGTTAGTTTGTTAGGGATTAATTAGTTGGTTAGGGAGTTATTTTGTAACACTAGTTAGTTAGGAGTTTTTTACTCTTATCTTCTAGTAGTTAGTTGGTTGTTAGAGATTAGTTAGGTTAACTCCCTTCTATCCCTTGTATAAGAGGCCTATAAATAAAGGCTCCCACCCCTTTGAATTGTATCTTTGAAATGTATTGTGTTTGAGAGTTAGAATTTATCCCGGTTATGCCGGAGTTCTAATAGGTGGGTTATGCCACCACCCAATATTAAATAAAATTCCCACAATCTTCTACTCCATTTCTATTCTTTAGTCCTTTTTTCTATTGCCGATAGGCAAGGTGCCTATCAGAACCTCTCAATGAGTTTATAGGAGGGCATATTTTGTTTCACACTTGGTTTAAAATGGTAAAGTCAAAGGTTTTTTTGTCAACATATGTGCATGAGACTGCTCCTTGATGATGAAAGATTGCTCTGTGCAATATACACATTAACACATACAACAATAAATATATATCGTAGTATTTCAAATTTTGGATATTGTTTTTAACTGCCTCAAGCATCTTGTCACTCATGGTGAATAGTTTTTAACTGGAGGTTCTATGTATGGGTAACTAGGTTGAAATGGCTCATATTTGGAAATTTATAGTTCTTGCTGCTTTTTAATTTTCAGATGCATCTTTCATTTGAGTCTCAGCTGGTACTTCTTTCATTAGGGACTCGATTGAGGAAAATTTCACTTGATTGTTCTCTGCTACATTCCTAGTTTTCTCTTATTCTTCTTTTTTCTTGCTGATTTTTGTATTTTTTAGAGGATACCTTTTCAGTGCTCGTAGAGGATTCCTTTTCAATACCTTCCTGTTCCACCTGATGCTTCTTTTTCCATATTTAGTAAAATGTTACATTTCCATATTTAGTAAAATGTTACAATAACTCAATAAGATAATACATTTTTTTTGTTTTCAAATTAGCATGTTAGTTAATATTTAATAAGATTTCATTTACAGCTGTTCATTTATGTACTGTATGCCTGTATCTATCTAGCCATCTTCTGAATTGGTTAATGGCCTACTGAATATTTTCATTTAATCCGACCACACTAATGTGGCATATTTTTTATCTTTTTAAAAATTTCCTGAATCCATGATATAAGATAACTAACACATCTAATGTGAAGTGGACTCTTTGTTCATCTTGCAATATTATCTTTTCCCACATTGTGATCCTGGATGTGTCTATGGGGGTGTATGAGTTTCTTAGTTATTTTTTAGAATTTGGAATGTTTAAGGCAAATTCCAGTAAGTGCTTGTTGGCTTTGATTCTAGTAAAGATCTTTCCTAATATATTTAGTTTGTGTATTACCACAGGTCAATTACATCGCGCATTTATGATGATGGACGAGAATCTTGCTGCTCTGCTTTTAATTACAGAGAGATAAGAATGACTACAATTCCTGCAGTAAATTGGTAACAGTATTTTTTGCTGCACATAATCAAGTATAAATATTATTGTTTAAAATTCTTCCATTTTGGTTCTTGATCCTAAGATCTTATCAATTTTTTGACAAGGGTTTAGTGGGGGGATGATATGAAAGAAATGGCTGAATCTCTCCTAGCTGTTATTTAAATGATGTAGATGTTGAAGCGTATAAAGGGTTTTCAATATGATGCTTTAAATGTCAGAAGGTTTTACCATTTTTGTAATTATTTAGTGTCACAAAATATGAGACGCAATATTGATCACGCAGTTCGGCCAATCTTTGCCTACGTCTGTGACTACAGAGCAACTGTAGTTCCGTTTTATTGATCGTATATTTCGTGTCTTGAGTACAAACCCTAAAGAGTTTAAATAAGCTATTCTATATGTGACAACCTAACGGGCCTGGGCCGAATACATAAATAAATCTACTATTTACAAACTTCATTATTTCCTTATTCACATCCCCCCTCAAATTGATGCGGGTCATCAAGGAGCATCAATTTGCTAACAAGAAACTGATGGCGCGGACGAGGAACAACTTTGGTCAAAATATCAGCAACTTGAAATTGAGTATTGATATGAGGGATGGATATAACATGATTATCATAGGCTTCACGAATAAGATGACACCAACTTCAATATGCTTTAGTACGCTCATGAAAAACCGGATTTGCAACAATCGAATGGCACTTGTATTGTCGCGATAGAGATGTCGGTTCGGTTTGAGGAAATCCAAGTTCACCCAAAAGACCACGAAGCCAAAGTATTTGGAGCATGTTGTAGACATAGCACGATACTACGATTCGATTGAGGACTTAGAGACTCTTGCTTGCTTCTTACTTTTCCATGAGATCAACGAAGAACCAAGAAACATGCACCAACCAGTGACAGAGCGGCGAGTGTCAGGACACCCAGCCCAATCAGCATCACTGTAGGCAATCAACTTAAGAGAGTCCCACTAGAAAGAATAAGCCCGTTGAGAGGTACCTTGTCGAGAGCGAATTATACGATGAACATTTGCCAGTGAAGATGACGAGGAGAATGCATGAACCGACTTACTTGTTGAGCAAAGAAACGAAATGTCGGGTCGTAGTGTAATGGTCAAGTAGTTAAGACTACCACGAGCCGATACAATAAAGGATCGGTCAAAAGTTCACCTCGCCACGATGGTATTTAACATTAACTTCAAGAGGAGTATCCACGGGATTAGCGGGTGGAGGCCACCATAGCAATAAGGTGCGTGGCATACTTATGCCGATGGAGAAATATACCCCCAGAGGTAGAATGAACCTCGAGTCCAAGAAAATAATGTAAAAGACCAAGGTCTTTCATTTGAAATGAGGCGTGAAGCTTTTGTTTAACTTCCTGTATGGATGCTGCATCAGAACCAGTAATGATCATATCATCAACATATAGAAGGAGCAGAACAATGCCCGTAGATGTGCGGTGAATGAACAAAGACGAATCATACTGACTTTGAGTAAAAGAGAACCCAAGTAGAGTGGAACGGAATTTTTCATACCAAGCTCTAGGCGCCTGTTTCAAACCATATAGAGAGCGTTTGAGCTTGCACACCCCGTTAGATGAAGAGAATAAGCCACGAGGGGAGTCATATAAATATCTTCAGTCAGGTCGCCATGAAGAAATGCATTCTTCACATCCATTTGGTGGAGAGACCACCCATGAGAAGCAGCTATAGAGAGCACCATTCTAACTGTAGTCATTTTAGCAACTGGTGCAAATGTCTCATCATAATCAATACCATATTCTCGCTTGTTGCCTAAAGCAACCAATTGAGCTTATCAGACCGATTGGGAGATCCATCAATTCGGTTTCCACAGAATAAACCCATTTGACCTATGGGTTTGATACTAAGAGGCAAGGAACAATATCCCAAGTGAAATTGTCCGAAGGGCACTCAAGTTCTTCATTCATGGCATTTACCCAAGACACATCTTTAATGACTGCGAGTAACAAGTAGGAATAGATGTTCCCGATAGAGAAGCGATTAAAGCGGTATGTGAGAATCAAGCACATGCTGGGAATATCTATCAGGTGCTCGAGACGTTCTACTAGAGCGCCGTGTTGGAGGCGGTGCAGGATCAGGAGCAGGTGGCGGATCAGCGTCGGAAGGGGAAGTGGGAACCTGCACACTGTGTTTTCTAACATATACGAGTCCTGGTTTAAAACGTTCTATAGGTGAACGCGTGATTGGCCGAACTGCGTGATCAATATTGCGTCTCATATTTTGTGACAACCTAACGGGCCTGGGCCGAATACATAAATAAATCTACTATTTACAAACTTCATTATTTCCTTATTCACATTTAGTTCCTTCTATATTTGGGTTAATTATATTTATGGAACTTATCCAAGTAATTATATTTCTATTTTTGCATTCTATTCTGTCCATGAGCCATGTGTCAGACTGTTTATACCATTTTGATTCTTCTATAGTATAATTATTTAGTGAAAGTACGCATATATTTTTATCACAAAGGGTATGGTCTGTGTTTTTCTCTATATTATTGTTGTTGTTGTTGTTGTTGTTTTATGAGTTTGTTTGGAGGTTGCATCCTTGATAAAGAATTAGTGGATGGATGAATAGTATCTTCGAGAGTGATCAAGTTGGAGGCTTTGGTACTTCTGTGGCTCTGCACAGGTAACCACTAACCACAATCATAAAGATGCATTGAGCAAATACTAGAAATGGAAGCGTTAACACTAGGCTTGGGATTGAGGGAGCAGAGCATTTTTTTTCTTTTCTTTTCCTTTTTTGTTTTTTGATTCTTTGACATTTACATATTTGTTAATCTTTTATAGTTCAGGGTAGAGTATTGCTGTGTTTCAGCTATTAGATATCTAACCACAATTAAAATGTTTGTTATTACAAGTGGTCTATTCTGTGAATTGTGCCAGTTTTGATGAATGTTGAAGTCTTCGGTTTTATTTCAATATGCTGAGTTATTAGTCAGTATTTATGTCTGGGTTAATATATCCGCCAAAAAAAACTAGAAAAGTGTAAATCAAATCAACTTTATATTTGAATAATATAGAACATGTACCCTTCAGAATAGAGATAGATTTGTAATAGAAAGGGGCTTTGACTTTGAGTGTTTTACTGGGAGCGATCAATGTTTGGTTTTAACTTGTAACACGTTATATAGCTGAAGACTTGATACTAAAATTAATGATTATATTATATGATGTTTGAACAAGACTGGTTTTCGTTACATGGCAGATTTATTCTGGTGCCTTTTCTCTTTGGAGTTTCCTCGAATGCCTTCTTCTTGCAAGTATTGTTCATTGCTATTCAACCTTGGAGCAAGAATAGTATGTTTGAACATTGGTCAACCAAACCCATGTCTAGCTTGGTATGCTGTTTCTGATCTTTCGATACAATACAGAGGGAACTGCTTTTTCTCCCCACTCTGGCTACTGAGATGCTTCAGCACCTTGATTCTTATACTTGTAATGCTATAATTTTGGAAATATGTTACTAGACCGTAATTCCATAAATTTGGGTAAACCTATCTTTAGCTTTGTGTCTCCTCAATATGTATTCCTCTAGTTGCTTCATCCATGAAGTACTTCTATTTTTCAACAGCGTGTCAGTCTTCGATCATATGATCATAGTTTAGAATATTTGGAAACCATGTTATTTCGTTGGCGTAATTGAACTTTTGATCCTTTAACTTGCACTAAAGTATGATTTTGGTTCCTTAGGTTCTTCTCTATTTTGTTATTGTTTTCCTTCTATTTTTAAAGTTGAACACATGCATATCATGTCAATTTTCTCCTACTTGTAAATTTTCACTCTTATTCAAATAGAAGAGATCTTATGATATTTTAAGGGTTTTTGAAATAAATATCAGAGTTTGAAAAGATTTTTTTTTTTTTGAACTTTTGGTCTTGATTGGTAAACTTTGAGGAAAATTGAAAATGAGTTGAAATGATTCAATCAATTCACTTTGTGGAAATTTTGAGTTAAAAATGAGAACTTAAAGCATCAACGACTTGCTTGCAATCAAGCTCCACATCTATTCCCTCAAAATTCTGCTGCTGTATCCACCGGAAAGCTTCAAGCAAGCCCAATGCCTCTATCTCGCAGGGGGGAAGTACACCGTAAAACATATAGTTTTAGCTTGCACGAAAGAGCCAACATGATCACGGACACAAATACCTATCTCGCATTGACGTCACCGAAACCAGCCGCATCAACATTCATTTTCAATTTGTTTGGTCTTTGGTCTCTCGCCGCACCGTATGTTCTTCTTTGTGCACTGCTGTGTTGGGCGATTTACGAGCATCCATGTTCTTGCCTGCACATGTGTGTTGGGCGATTTACGAGCATCCGACCACTCAATAATTCATTGTGCGAGCTTCGATGAGTGCAAGATTAATAGGCGTGTCCTTAGAGTTCCATACCATTTCGTTATGGCGTCGCCAAAGGCACCAAAAGCGAGAGCAAGATCAGCTTTTTCATTCGGTTCTAACACTTCCAACAGGCGAAAAATAACAGCTCCGTGCTCAAAGCTTTATTGATAAACCAAAATCACACTTTACCTTGTAGACATTGAAAATATTACATTATTAAATGAGATGATAGTAAGAGCCACTAAGACTATCTACAATAGTTTCAATACCCTCTATTTTTCAACACCCTCCTTTTTCACTTTTTAACACTCCACATCATCTTCTCTTTCTTCCACTTATTAATTCAACACCATTCAACTTTTACTCACTACAATGGTTTTGTTTAATAAAATTCAACACCCTACCCCACAACTTTTATTTCATATCCTTATTTTCTTTTATGTTTTTGTTTTTGTGATTACATATTAATAACAATTATCGATTGAAATTAAATTAAAATAAGTAAGAGTTAAATAATTTATTTTAATTTTTTTTCTAATTTAATAATGCATTTTACTAATGGTTATTGTTGGGATCCATTTCACTAAAAAGATGTTTAGAGCTACAAACAAGAGTTGAAAGAAGGCTAAATAGAAAAATTAGAGGGAAAAATGTCGAATTTTTTTCTTTGTCCAAATCAAATGAACCAAGTCTCTATTTATAGAGAAAAAAAAATTATGAATTTTGGTGAAAAAAATAAAAAATAAAAAATTGATTTACTATGAAATAATTGACCCCAAATAATTAGGATGAGATAAAAATCTGAAAAATCTCAACAGCCAATCAGAATCTCACACATTATTTCTCTCTTTTCCTTCCCTCATCTCCCACGCGCTTCACTCTTCATGCGCCTCACCTCCACCACTTCAACCAATCACAGCTCACCAATACATCCCCCACTCAACCGCGCGGACCCCACCATTTCTCCTTTCAACAAGTTGAATTTATTCAACTCCAATAAATCCACTTCATCTTCAACACCCTATTCAACAACACCATTAAACCTATTAAACTACTTAGTAACACTTTCAACACCCTCATTGTAGATAGTCTAATATATCTAAGAAAGAAAGAACCCAAGTCATTTTGACAAAACAAAACAAAATCACTTTAGAATCACGTCACCACTCTCCACGAGTATATCAGTATTATTACTAGGATATTAGAAGTTACCGTAAGCTTTTTTTTTTGGTCAGAGAAGTTACCATAAGCTTAGCAATGATTTTTTCTTAGGGCTTTGCTTATCCCACACCCCCTCCTACTCTTTCACACTCTTAACAAATTTTATTCCAAAAATAACCTCACGTGAAGGGTTCGAACGACATTTTCGAAGGCGTTCGAGTGACTCCGTTCGAACAGGTGAAATTACACACAAGAGGGTGTAAAGTCAATATTTAACTCACGCGAACGGTTCGAACAAGATTATGCGAACATGTTCGAGTGACCCTGTTCGAACAGGTGAAATTACACACAAGAGGGTGTGAAGTCAATATTTAACACACGCGAACGGCCTTGTTCGAACCTGTTCGAACACCCGTGTTCGAACACATGAATTTTTTTGAAAAAAAAAGACGTTTTGGCTGGCCTTTTGGTCTTTTCACACCCATATGGGGTGTGTTTTGAGTAGGAGGGGTGTGGGAAAAACAAAACCCTTTTCTTATATAATAACCACTAAATAGACCTGATAGTGGGCCTCATATTTGGGCTTAATTGTAATCGACCCAGAAAAGTCTAACTGACGGAGGGGTTTTACTTTTCCCACTCCCCCTCCTACTCAAAACACACCACATAAGGGTGTGAAAAGACCAAAAAGCCATTAATGAAATGGCCAAAGCGTCTTTTTTTTCCCAAAAATTACACCTGTTCGAACACGGGCATTCGAACACGTTCGAACAGTCCCATTCGAGTGTGTTAAATATTGACACACACACACACACCCTCTTGTGCGTAATTTAACCTATTCGTATAGACGTTTTCGAACACCATTTTTTATTTCGTTCGTATGCTGTTAATCGAGGTAACAACAATGGACCCTCATACCACATTCACCAATTTTATTGCGTTCGTATGCATGTGTTCGAACAAGGTCGTTCGAACCATCATTAAACAGTTCATCCACAAGCGTCCACGCGAGGTTATTTTTAGATTAAAATTTATTAAGGTGTAATGACCAAACTCAAGAGGACCAAGCCCAAATTCCTAAGAAATTATGTGACCTAATAAGAAGCATCTAGAAGCATATGAGTCACAATTTTATCTTTTATGAGTCACCTTTTTATATTCCTTTATTTTGTCGTATTGTGATTCCTTTATGACTCATATGCTTCTAGATGCTTCTTATTAGGTCACATAATTTTTTAGGAATTTGGGCTTGGTCCTCTTGAGTTGGGTCATTACATAAGGGGTGTGTTTGAGTAGGAGGGGAAGTGGGGAAAGTAAAACCCCCGATGGAGACAATGTCAGCCTTGTCCTCAAAGTCAAAATATCAATGCATAAATAATCCTTGTATACTGAAAATGCATGTGGGGGGAGAAGACAAACGAGTGTTTGTTGGTGTTCAAAAATAATAGGTGAGTTTTAATTTATTGGACTGAATGCAATTTATATTGTCACCACAAGTGGGAAAATGCAAAATAAAATAGCAAGAGGGAATTTAGTAATAAAATGGAAAGTAGGAAGAAATTAAGAATAGAGTTGATAAAGGCTACTAATTGCACATATCATCATATATATAAATTAATGTCACAAGTGAAAGAGAAACAAACTCAGATCACAGCAATTTAGGAAGGACCAGATCAGCTTCACATCATTTTTGATAGCCCATTTTGCCTATACTTTCCATCACATCACAGGTAATTAACATTCAGATAAAGTTTGTTGCCCTTTGATTTTTTTTGTTTGTAGAATCAGAACTGTTTGGCCTATTGTTAGAGTTGATCAACTGTGCATGATAACTTTTTGTGCAAACTACTTACTTTGATAGATGTTTAATTATTTCTGCACATATGTTTGTCTTTTCATTAAAAGAATAAATGCCTGTGCTTTTGGTTTAAGGTTTATGTCAATTTAATTTAACAAGTAACTTCTTATAATTGTAGGTTGACTTTGTTGACCTTTCAAATTCAATGTCTTCTTCAGCTACTAGTTATACTGCAATACCTGAAACAGAAACAGAACCACAGATAGAACACATAATTAACATTCCCAAAGAGATTAAGCCATCATTGTATGATGTGTGTTGTATTTACAAGGTTCCTCCAAATCTTAAGAAGTTGAATAATGGAGAATCCTATATACCACAGTTAATCTCAATTGGCCCTTTTCACTACACAAAACAAGATTTGCAGCCAATGCAAACACAGAAGCAAAGATATTTTCTTGCCTTCTGGGAACGTGTAGCAAACAAAAAGTCTTTGGCCATATATAAAACCTTCCTCAAAGATAACATTAACATGATACACCAATGCTATTCAGAACCAGATGATATCCCATGTGATGATCAGTTTGTGAACATGATCCTATTAGATTCTGTCTTCATTTTGGAGTTGTTTTTGAGAAAATCAAAGGAATCTGAAAGGGAAAAGGATTACATGTTCACAACATCATGGATTTGTAAGAGCATCCAAAGGGACTTGTTACTTCTTGAAAACCAACTTCCAATTTTTGTCTTGAAAAAATTACACAAGATTGTCTACAAGGATAATAATAAGAATAATAATACTAGTCTCTCTTTTCTTGAGCTTGCAATCAATTACTTTGAAGATATTTGCTACAACAACAACCCACAAAGGTTAAAAAAAGATCAAAATGGAGATATGATTAAGAGTTTCAAATCATGCAGACACTTCACTGATTTGATAAGAAATTTCTACCTTCCAAGAAAAGTTCATCAGAAGGAGTGGTTGGCATCAGAAAATTTCAGCAGTAATAGTGAAGATAAATGTGTTCTCAGGACTGCTACAAAGTTGTATGAGGCAGGGGTTAGTTTTGAAAGAGTTCACAACAAGAGCTTGTTAGAAGTAAAGTTTGACAAGGTTCCTATTCTCGACTGGTTTCTATGCTTAGGTTGCTTACCATGCTGCAGATTTGTGAAATGTAAGTTGCAAATCTCTCAGTTCAAAGTAGTCCAAACAACAGAATGTGTTCTAAGGAACCTCATTGCATTGGAGCAGTGTCACTATTCAAACCAACCATTCATATGCAACTATGTTTCTCTGATTGACTCTCTTATCAACACTCAAGAGGATGTGGAGTTGTTGGTTGATAAGGAAATCATTGTTCATGAACTTGGTAGCCATGCAGAATTGGCAAGTATGATAAATGGTCTTTGCAAGAATGTTGTGATGACATGCAATTATTATGGTAAAACATCAAGGAAACTCAATGATCATTACTATAGTTGTTGGAAACATTATATGGGTATGTTGAGATCAGTGTATTTCCGTGATCCTTGGAGACTCAGCTCAACTGTTGTAGGTGTTATTATCTTCTTATTTGCTGTTGTCAACTTTCTTCGCATCACAGATTTATATCACCCAAAATACTGAATTGTCATTTTCGTACCACAGTTTAACTTAAATGTTATTTTTATTAAATGGCGGTTTATATTTCTAATTAATCACACGAATGATAGCACTTAAATGGAGATAAAAATTAAATTCATCATTTAACGCATCTAAGTATTGGAATTTGTTTCTTATAATTTGGACAAAACAAGTATCTATTGTTTCTTACTAATTGACTATCATGCAAGAGTTAGTTCAAGCAGTAACTAGATTTGAATCTCATCTAAGTCTCAAGTTTGTGTTTTGGGTGAGGCAAAAACTTTGTAGGGAGGGAAGAATCACACGGATTAGTAAAACAGGATACATGTGGCTAGTTAGATTCTCTTGCATAGATTAGTCACTCACAAAATCAGTGGATAATGCACATCAATAACACGATAAGAAAAAAAAAAGACTACTTATATATGTTTGGTTGTGCGGTGGTGGCCACCAAACATGAGTTTAGACATCTTAAAATGCTTCCACTCTTTTACATGGGTGTGGTTGGGTTTTTTGTTAAGAAAGTATATTCTAGTCTCAAACTTAATTTTGCTAGAAGCTACAAATAATAGCTTTTGAGTTTGTTAGAATTGATTCTACATTTTCAATATTTCTTATATTTCCCTTGTTTACTAAAATTTATTTTCGTTAGAGTTTTTAACATATTTTTATAGGTTGGAATACCTTGGCCACTGAAAAAAAGTTTACACTACTTTAGTCTTCTTTTTTTGGTCCAAAAGCAAATTTAGTCTCTAACAAACAAAAGGTATCAATTTAGTCTTTAATTTTTTTTTACGTGTGTGAGTCAAACATATTTTTAAATACAATTAAATCTATATTAAGAACTAATTTGTCTCACATTTTTACTTCTCAAAAAACATTAGTGTTGAGAAACCTTAAACTTTAAATAGGGATGACAATTGAGCTCATGTCCATAGGGTACCCGTAAACGAGCGGGTAATTACCCGCACATATGCATGCAGGCTGTTCTGCAGGTACTACAAAATTCTGACCGGCCCCCCAGTCCGCACCCGCATATATATTAATAATATTACAACTTTACCTATATACAATTTAAAAAAATGATTTTTTTTCATAAAACACGAAATCTAACTACTAAATAACATTTTGGATATTTTTAATTCACTAAATATTATTGTGTGTTATATTTTAATTATTAGATACAAAAAATAATGACTCTTTAAATTTAATTATAATGCTTTTTATGTTATTTATTATTTTTTGTTGTTAAAGTGAGAGTAATTGGTGTGCCCATTGGCACTTGGTGCCCAGTGGGTACGAGGACGGACACTATAGTGCCCTGCCCATACATGTGCGGGTGGGGTACGAATACTAAGATACCTTGTTCATAGGATACCTATTGCTATCCCTAACTGCAAATAAAATAGGGCGGAGGGAGTATATAGCTGGGGATGGAAAAAAGTGGGGACGACCATTGACCATTGTCCACAAAAGTGTGAAATAATGGAGATTCCAACTATACATATGGAGACAAACGAACAGGGTACTGCGTACGAAATCTTAATGGATGTTTTTTTTCAACCACCAAGTTGTCACCCATACCTGCGTATGAGGTAAATCCGAAACTCTCAAATTTAAAATCAAAACTCCCATTTTATGAAACGGATTTACCATAAATTGAGGTAAATCCGGGAATATTCAATTTTTTTTTTTTTTAAAATTTAAGGGTATTTCTGAGTTTTAAGGGTTTATGGGGGTATGAGAGAGAAGTAGGAGGTGAAAAAAAAAACCACTCTTAATTGATCTTCTGTGTGTACCCCTTTCAGAATACTGTTTTAAGGAACGCTTTTTTTAAATTATTGCTGCTAGTCACGTGGAAAGTGCTCTCTCTGTGGTAACTGCAGCAACATAGTTATCAAGTGGAAACAAGACCATACCGACCTAAAGGATAGGTCTATTAAATGCAGTAAAACTATAGAAAATACCCTCTTTATTAAGACAGTAACGTGAAAAACCACGTTTTGAGCGGCAAAAATTTCTTTCCCCCCATTTACCAATATATCCCTTATTTAGTACCTCATTGTTTACTAATATATTCCTACTCTATATTTTTGGACCAACATACTCTCACTCTATATTTCATGCTGCCCCACCATTTACCAATATAAATTTCATTTTCAGACTCCCATGTTTATCAATATACCCCCACTATATATTTTTGGACCGACATACCCCTGACAATTTTTTTTTCCTCCAACACTTTTTTTTTTATTATTATCAAAATGTACCCCTCATTTTGTACTCAACTGTTTACCAATATACCCCCACTCTATCCGAGAACTATTAATACACAATCGTTGACTTCCCCACTTTTGGTGTGAAAATTTTATTCCCACCATTTACCAATATACCCCTCATTTTGTACTCCCACTGTTTACCAATATACCCCACTCTATATTTTTGGACCGACATATACCCCACTCTATATTTTTTGTACCCACCATTTACCAATATACCCTCATTTTATACCTCACTGTTTACCAATATACCCCACTCTATATTTTTGGACCGACATACCCTCGATTTTTTTGTCTAACACTTTTTTTATCCACTTTTGGTGGGAAAATTTTATTTCCACCATTTACCAATATACCCCTCATTTGTACTGCACTTTGTTTACCAATATACCTCCACTCTATATTTTTGAATCGACATACCCCCACTCTATATTTTATACCCCACCATTTACCAATATACCCCCTCATTTTGTACCTCACTATTTACCAATATACCCCCACTCTATATTTTTGACCGACATACCCTCGACAAATTTTTATTTGTCCAACACTTTTTTTTTATTATCAAAATGTACCCTCATTTTGTACCCCACTGTTTACCAATATACCCCACTCTATATTTTTAGACCGACATTGTTGCTTCATCCCACCAAGGGCTATTGTTGCTATTATTCGCCTTATATATGTGTGTTTGCGTATTTTATGCCCCTTATATAATGTTGATGTTTTTTCAAACTACATCCAGTAGACTGTTAATCACCTCTAAAGTGCATAGCACTCAAGGTGTGTCCTAGATCCCTATATATAAAGAGTATATCGACTTTTAGAGGCACTTTTGGTGGGAAATTTTTTTTCCATCATTTACCTATATACCCCTCATTTTGTACCCCACTGTTTACCAATATATCCCCACTCTATATTTTTTGACCGACATACCCCTGACAAATTTTTTTTTGTCCAACACTTTTTTTATTATCAAAATGTACCCCTCATTTTGTACCCCACTGTTTACCAATATACCCCCACTCTATATTTTTGGACCGACATACCCCTGACAAATTTTTTTTGTCCAACACTCTTTTTTTAACTGTTTACCAATATACCCCCACTCTATATTTTTGGACGGACATACCCTTGACACAAATTGAACCAATCTGATTTATGTTTGTAATAGGTAAATACAATTTATATTTATTCAGGTCGTATTTACCTATATACGATTTCACTGACGAAAACCAAATAAATTTAAAAAAATAATCCAATTTAGCTCAGAATATGGTAGATACGATACGATTTTTTATTGTTTTTTTTCCAACACTCTTTTTTTTAACTTTTTACCAATATACCCCCACTCTATATTTTTGACCGGACATACCCTTGACAAAATTGAACCAATCGATTTATGTTTGTAATAGGTAAATACAATTTATATTTTTAGTCGTCGTATTACCTATATATACGTTTTCACTAACGAAAACCAAATAAATTAAAAAAAAATTCTATTTATCTCAAAATATGGTAAATACGATGCGATTTTTTATGGAAAATCGAATTTATGTTTTATGAAGATAAATACGACTTACTATTTTTTTAAGTTTATGGGAGGAAATCGTATCTAGATAAATACGATGCGAAATGTGCTGAAAATCGTATCTATCTCCGAAAGGTAATACGATGAACTTTAAAATATTTCACAAATCATATGTAAGTGAGAAATGGTCAATATTTTGTAAAGGGTTTAGGGTTTAGGATCAATGACTAAATTAAAATACTTTTGAAAAAGTCAATGACTAAATTAATATATTGTAAACGGTTTTAACACCAATAATACACAGTTATTTTTTAGTGAATTATCTTTATCATATTATTTTTAGGCCATAGCTTGTATCAAATAACATTCTAGGCCTACACATTTTGGAAAGCTTAGATAAGAGGGCAAAATATACTACGTAGATCAGAGTAATAAATTACTAATATGTATGGCTAACAAATTATTCTTGTCGCCCCGTGTATATATCTTGGGAGAAAATATTGTTCTGATTTCATGGCCACTGCGTGCGTAGGCACGGGATTGTGTTCTAGTGATTTATAATACCACAACAATAAGCCGGAGCAGTGGCTTAATTTACTCTAAGATACAGAGAGTCGATCTAGTATTCTCGGATTCAATATTTGCATTAAACAAATTTATTGTCGATTAGTGCAAAATTTGATCGTATGTATGAGCAAAAATTAGTTGAAAGTATTGAAACACTCTCTGAATAGTCAGTAATAGTCTAAAAAAATACCATAACAAAGGGAAAATAGTTATTTTGGTTCCTGAAAGTGTAACTCGCTGTCAATTTGATCCCTAAATCAAGCGAAAATGCAAAATGGTCCCTGAAAGTGTAATCCGTCCGTCACATTAGTCCCTCCCGTTAATGTGCGTCGTTAACTCCGTTAATCCATCCGTTACTGTCAGTTTAGTCCCTGAAAGATGTCACTTACTGTCAGTTGGTCCCTGAAACATATACGTGAATTTGTTTTAGTCCCTCGAATCTTAAGTTACTTAGCAAAATTTTAAAATGGCTGATTAAGGACGCCAATAGACTCATGGACTACAATCTATTGTAATTGGAAAATCGATGGTTAAGGGTGACATTATTTGCTCCAAGAAAATCAATCAGCATAACTTTGTATAATCATTGATCTATAATGAAATTAGATAGCAATTGTAATTTTTGATGTTAACTTGAAAGCTTCCACGGCTGCTGAACTTATTAAATTACGATTATTAATTCTAATTCCTCTTTGTTTACGATGAATTTTATTTTATTTATTTCATAGATTAAAATAATATTTTTAAAATATAAAAGTCATGTGGCATTCCAATGTGGCTTGCCACATAAGTTAATAAAACTCCGCATCATATTTAATTTTGACAAATTAGAAAGGGACTTTAATTTTAGAAATTGATTTTAGGATATTCAACACATGAAGTGATTTGATTCAGATTGAGTCAATAAACACTCTTAATAATTAATGAAGGTAACAAATCAAAGTAAAAGAGGATATGATACAACTGCAAGGTCCTGTTAACTAGCCTAGCAAAGCCAATACACAAATTGAGCTAAGGCTAGTAAATTCTAGTTTAAAATTTTGCTGAAATAACTTAAGATTCGGATGACTAAAATGAATTCACGTATATATTTCAAGGACCAAACCGACAATAAGTGACATCTTTCGAGGACTAAACCGATAAGTAATCTGACGGATTAACGAAGTTAACTACACACATTAATCGGAGAGGATTAACGTGATGAATTACACTTTTTAGGACTATTTTGCATTTCCGCTCGATTTAGAGATCAAATCGACAAGAAAGTACACTTTTAGAGACTAAAATAAAATGACTATTACCCCGTAACAAAACCATAGATAATATGTTATTAATGGTTTATAAAATAAAATAAATTACCAAGATTAGTATTACTCACTCTCCGGGATAAGAAGAACAGTGCACATGCATGATCAGAGAAAGCCTCAAAATTCTAACACACAAATATCAAGGTAACATTTATTCACATATTCTAAAAGGAAGAGGTGGTAGGTTAAGACCCTTTCCAACCCTTGCAACCACATCACTCACTCCTTTCCATTCCAGGTAATTAACACTAACAACTTGTTTTTGCATTTCACTTTCATTCAATGTTTGTCTGTTGCTTCTAACTCTTGTACATTATCAGTTTTCATCTTATGTTCTTCACATATTTCATCCTTCAAAGTAATTATTCTAAGAAGTTTCTGTTATTAAAAATTACTAATGATTCTTATTGTTTCTTGTGTTACTGCTATAGGAAATTTCAACTTCAATGGCTTCTTCTCCTACTACTTTATCTGAAACAAAACCTCAGATCCAGCACATAATCAACATTCCAGAACAGATTGAGCCTGTGTTACCTGAACAATGTTGCATTTACAAGGTTCCTAACCATCTCCACAAGTTGAATGAGAAAGCCTATACACCACAGTTCATATCAATAGGTCCTTTTCACACTCAAAATTCAGAACTAAACCAAGTGAAACAGAAACAAAGGTACTTTCATGCTTTCTGGAAACGTCTATCAAACAAACAAGCTTTAGCTTTATCACAATACAAAACCTTCCTTGAAGAAAACAAAGAAAATATAGGTAACTGTTATTCCAACCCTGAGTTTTCTAAAGAGGAACACTTTGTTGAAATGTTACTTTTAGACACAGTTTTCATCATGGAGTTGTTTTTGAGAAAATCTAATAACTCTGAACAGAAAAATGATTACATGTTCACTACTTCTTGGGTTTATAAAACCACTCAAAGGGACTTGTTGCTGCTAGAAAACCAGATTCCTATGTCTGTATTGGAAGAGTTACACACAAGTGTATTGCTTTTAGATGATGGAAAAAACAAAAACAGTTTGAGTTTTATTGAGCTTGCTTTTAACTACTTTGAAGATTATTATCCTCAAAACCAAAAAGAGGAGATGAAACAACACTGTAAATCTTGTAAACACTTCACTGATTTGATTAGATATACATATCTACCTAGAGAGATTCAAGTTAAGGGAGTGAATCTATCAAAACATTTCAGACCTTGTCCAGCTGGATTAGTCTCAAGGACAGCAACAAAATTGAATGAAGCTGGGATTAGCTTTAAGAAAGTTCAAGGTAGAAGCTATTTGGATATTAAGTTTAAGAAAACACCAATTCTAAGCTGGTTTTTGTGCCTAGGTTGTTTACCATTATCTAAATGTTTCGAGGCTCGTTTGGAAATACCTCATTTTAAAGTAGACCAAGTAACTGAATGTGTTTTAAGGAACCTCATTGCATTGGAACAGTGTCACTATTCAGAACAACCTTTAATATGCAACTATGTTTCTTTGATTGATTCACTGATTCACACTCAAGAGGATGTGGAGCTTCTGGTTGACACAGAAACTATTGACCATGAACTTGGGAGTCATACAGAATTGGCAACATTGGTTAATGGTTTATGCAAATATGTTGTGGTGAGATGCAATTATTATGACAAAATCACAAAGGAATTGAATGAACATTATAATAACACTTGGAAGCATTATATGGGGATGCTAAGGTCAGTGTATTTCCGCGATCCTTGGAGATTCAGCTCAACTATTGTTGGAATTGCTATCTTCTTATTTGCTGCTGTTAACTTTCTCAGGGTTATTGGTGTTTTTATTCCTAAATACTGAAATAGTTTAAAACTTTATGTTGCTGCAATTTCTATATTTCCTCTTAGAATGTTTCTAGGAAAGTGAAGTTCTGTGTTGTAAGGTTAATTTGTAGTGGCAAACATTATAACTATAACTGCATGGTAGTTTTCACTTATAGTATTCTTCTACCTACTTTCATGATAAAAGCACATTCGAAAAAATTCCCAAAAGATACAATGTGATTGAGAGAAGGTTGAATCTTAAGAAGCTAGGCAGAATTGTAGTTTACTCTGATAAAAACGTTTTGAAGTGTTCCTTGAAGCATATCTATTTTAAGGATGATGGCTCAACCTATAATACCTGTATATGTGTGTAAATGAATTCTGAGATCAAGAGTCAATGTATTAATAAAAGTGAATTGACAAAGTAGCCTGCAAATCTGTTAATCATAACTCATTTAACCTGTTAATTCAGCTGACCAATAACCAATATAGTAATAAATTGGATGTTAACAGATCGTTTTTTTTTCCTCCAATTCATTCAACGGATCAGTGTCACCCGGTGTTTTAAAAACCGAACCAATCGAACAGTTGATTCGGCTAAACCATTGGTGGCGGATCTAGGATTAAAAAAATAAGTGTTGCTTCTTCAACGACACTAAGCATATGATGTACACTACTCTTTCAATGACAATAAGACATGATGTATTACCACCAAGACAGGATGTTTGGGGTGTATTACCACTAAGGCAGGATGTTTGAGTGTTCCCGGGAACACAGGAAACACCCCCTCAATCCGCCTCTGTAAAAGATGACTAGACGCCTTCCACGATTCGACTATTTCAGCAGTTCAACGCGATTTTATCTGAATTTGAGCAGTTATAAGCGGTTGAACCATAACCCAAAAGTACTGCATTTTCAATGTTGAGTTTGGTTTTCAAAACATTATTGTCACCTAATGCAAAGATGGGAGCGGGTCGATTATTAATGACTTGTGCCGGTCGATTATTAATTTCTTCACAGTATTTTGTACATCCATCTATTTATTGCCTGCATTTTTTTCATTGCTTTCTTCACAGTATTTTGTACGTACCAATATTTTCATTCATTGGAATTTTGAGTACAGGAATTTACATTGAAATATTTGTCTTAAAAGTTTGGCTTAATTATTAGTTTTAGTCACTATTTCTACTTACTACAACTCATTTTGGTCCTCAAGAATTTTTTTCACGAATTTGGTCCCCCTATTTTCACTAGCTCATGATTTTAGTCCCCCAATAATTTTTTTCACGAATTTAGTCCCCCTCTAGGAAAAATAGGGGGACTAAAATCGTGAGTTTGCGAAAATAGGGGGACTAAAATCGTGAGTTGGTGAAAATAGGGGGACTAAATTTGTGAGAAAAATTATTGGGGGACTAAAATCGTGAGTTACTGAAAATAGGGGGACTAAATTCGTGAAAAAAATTCTTGGGGGATCAAAATCGTGAGTTAGTGAAAATAGGGGGACCAAAACTACAATTAAGCCTAAAAGTTTAAATTTACTATTTATTATAAATTGAGAGAAAACAACATTTTTATTTCACCAAGAGAGAAAATAATACATATAAGACATTTCAATAATTCCTGATAATTTTTCAGCAACAATATTAATCAGTTTTTGTTCCACTGTATTTATGGATTTTCTTATTTAGGCACTTCTTAGAATGTGGTTTAGGCCTAACTCAACCCCACAAAACCGGCTTGTAAAGTGAGGGTTGCCTCTTCATTATAAACCCTCTAGAGACCTTATCACTAGTCAATGTGGGACTTGGGATTTTCCCTAATACACCCCCTCACGCGCAGCACCTTTTTATTTTTATTTTTGGGCTTGTAGCGTGTTTTTTTTTTTTTTTTTTTTTTTTTAATGGTAGGTGGCCCAATAGATCTATGATAGGTTCTGATACCATCTTAGAATGTGGTTGGGCCTAACTCAACCCCACAAAACCGGCTTGTAAAGTGAGGGTTGCCTCTTCATTATAAACCCTCTAGAGACCTTATCACTAGTCAATGTGGGACTTGGGATTTTCCCTAATAGCACTGTACTGTATTTTTCTACTCTTTGGTTTCTTTGACTTTTCTAAGTTCACTGTATTTTTTATGTCTATAATTATAAAGCATACTCCTAAAAGTTTAAGGACAAACCAGAAAGAGAGTGAGGAAGTGAGTTTAGAAGTGGAGAGCCAGAATCTTGGAAACTGAGAAGTTCTTGGTGGAAACAATCTTTCAGGTTCATTCAATGTACATTACATATTCTATTTCATGATATGTGTTTAATCCTTGCAGTGCTTAACAAATCTTTATCACTTAAAGTAGTTTAAGCCACACTGTGTTTTGAGTCGCCAATTTTAACTGTAAAATCATGTCATGCACTTTTTTTCTTCCAGGTAAAATAAAATCTACTCTAACTTCTTTCCCCTTCTACTCTAACTTCTTTTGTTTGATCTGCTTACTCAGCTGCTACAGAAAAGAAGATCTGATGGCATCTGTTACTGAATGTCATATCCAACAAATAATTAACATCCCAGAAAAGTTAGAACCTGCCTTTTGGCCTCAGTGTTGTATCTACAAAGTTCCTGCTAGTCTTTTGAAGGTGAGAGAGGAGTCCTATACTCCTCTACTTATCTCAATTGGCCCTATCCACCATGACAACAAGAAACTTGAGGACATGCAAGAACAGAAGCAAAGATATTTTCATTTCTTTTGGGATCGCCTAGCGAGAAAAAGTGATCTAATGAACTATAAAGCTTTTCTTGAACAAGAAGAGCAAAATATTCGCCGCTGTTACCAAAAGAAATTTTCTGATATCAGCAAGGAACAATTTGTGGATATGATCCTGTTGGATGCTGTTTTCATCATGGAGCTGTTTCTGAGAGAAGCTAAAAGATGGGAACATAAAGATGATTATATAGTAACTCAACAATGTCTTAGCAAAAGTATCCAAAGGGATTTGCTTTTGCTTGAGAATCAGCTTCCAATTTATGTGTTGGAAAAACTATATGACACAGTTGTCCCTAGCAATGTCAAAAAGCACAACAGATTTGTCAAGGTTGCACATGAGTACTTTGCATTTTTATATCCTGACCAGGAATCTTCAGAGAGAAAGTTTGAGCAAAAGAAGTGGGAGAAATCACTTCATTTCACTGATCTCGTTAGATGTTCTTATCTCCCAAAGAAACTGAGCTCTCAGCACATTTATTCTCAAAAAGATCATGGCCTAAGAACTGCTACAAAGTTGAATGAGGCTGGTGTAAGCTTTGAGAAGGTTCAAAATAAAAGCTTACTTGACATAAGGTTTGAGAAGAAGCCTTTTTTGAGCTGGTTTCTTTGCTTGGGTTGCTTGCCATGCTGCAAGTGTTTCAAAGCTAGATTTCAATTCCCCCAGTTAAAAGTAGACCACACAACAGAATGTGTTCTTAGGAACCTAATAGCTTTTGAGCAATGTCATTATCCTGATGAGCCTTACATTTGTAACTATGTTTCTCTAATTGATTCTCTCATTCACACTAAAGATGATGCAGAGTTGTTGGTTGAGAAAGAAGCCATTGTCCATGAACTAGGAAGTGATGATGAATTAGCAACTTTAGTTAACAGTCTTTGCAAACATGTTGTGACAAATTCATCATGTTACTATCAACTTATGGATGATCTCAATGAACACTACAACAGTGAGTGGAAAAGGGCTATGGGTACATTGAGGTGGGTTTACTTCCGCGACCCTTGGAGAAGCAGTTCTACCATAGTAGGGATTGCTGTTCTAATTTTCACCATTTTCAACTTTCGCCGTGTTCTTGATCTAATGTTTTAGTTATTACTGTTTCTATATTATATCGTTGTTAGTCATTTACCTGTACTAGGACGGCTTGCTTATTGTTGCACATGTGACTCTGAATAAGATCCTCTATTTTTATGTTATAAATGGATATTATCTATGAATCTTTGAAATTAAGCCTTCTATAAAGGTAGAAAGTTCCACCAGCTTTTAGTGTGATATATAGCTCCAAAATAACCCAAGCATTTTACTCTAACCATTTCAATGGAACCCTAGTAACCCACTTCCATCATCAAACTATCCTCTGAATGATTCACTAAAACAGAATTAAGTGAAAATCACTTGCCACAATTACAAAAGAAGCAAAAAGAAGACAAAATCAAGATTCTAGATATCCAATGGTAAAATAAACAGTCAAGTTGGACTGAAGAATAACCAGCAAGACTAACAAGAAGAGCTTAAAAAATAAATCCAAGCAAGACACTGAAACATTTTTGGTCCTATTGATGATGGTGATGCTGATAGTTGATTGCAACTATAGCGTTTATTTCACCTTTTACTGGTCTTCTCTCTATTTTGTTAGATTTTTTTTTTTTTTGCGTCGTACTTGTACTTCTGAAGGATGATCACATGTTCTAAGACAATTCACATGTTCTATTTTCTTAGAATTTGTTCTTGCATCATACTTCATTTCATAGTATTTTTGTACTATGAAGACCATTCACATAGCTTGTTTTTAAACTATGACAATAGCAGTACAATATATGTTTCAATAGTAGATGTCGTTTTGTCCTCTCAATGCATAATTTACATTCACTTTTTATTTTTAGTACCTCTACGGAGTTGCAGACATTTTTCCTGGTCAAACCAGGTAACTTTGTCATTTTTACCGAACCAACCCACTACAAAATAATACTCCATGGTATTCCTTTCATTTCATTTGTTCAAAGACTTCAGAACCGTCTCTTTCATCACTACAAATCAACAATTCTCTGAGGAAGTGCTGCCCAATTCAACATTTAATAGGCTAACATGTAAAGTAGAGCGTAATTATGCATTGGGTTAGTAGAACGACAATAATTATGAATGTTTGAGAAACTCCTAAAATCTCCAATAACATGGACTGGAAGAAGTGCAAATATGTAAGTATATGTACTATGTATTTTGTAAGTTTTGTATCTCCAATAATTATTTGTTTGCTTTTTTCTTATCCTTCAATTTTTTAAGTTTACATTATTTTTCCCAAAGTAAGATTTATTAGTTTTTTCTCATAAAAAAAATATCCTTAATAAATATAGGTAATTTACAGGGTGAAAAAAGCAAATTAAATCTTTTAAACCAGAAACCACTAAAATCGACCGTTAGATATTGTTTAAAAAAATTTATGAATGGTTAAGATTGAATCAACCGATATTAAATCTCAACCATCGATGAATTTTTAAACTACATCCAACAATCAATTTTAGTGGTTCACTGATGAAAGATTTAATTTGCTCTTTCACCTTAGAATCACCCACTTAAATATTGGTGTTAAAGTTAACGGTTAGGGATAAATTGAAAATTAAAAATATTTTGGTGAGTAGATTGAAATTTAAATTAGTGCATGACATAAATTGAACGTAAGCAAAAAGTTCTTGGGAAAAATGAAAATACGCCTCAGAGATTAGTATTTTTGTTGGAAATTGAGGTGTCACCGATTTAGTACATTGTGTCCGTGAACAACTATTACTATTGCAGGTAGGTTCAAATGCTCGTTAGTTAATACTAGCCATACTTATTCATAACTTGAAGTACAAAGCTTGATGACTGATAATGCAATGACAACACTGCAATGGTTTATGCGTAGTTGACCCTGGATGTGAATATTGAGCCTCGATGACGGTATTTTTGAGCCCTGGTCACCCTAAATGCAATTGCAATATGAATTTTTATTAATAATGTAGAATTGAGAGGGTCTTAAGGACTCTTAAATGCATAATAGTCTGAATCTGAATTTGGGCTCAACCAATGATTGTATATGATGGATGAGCTTTTCTAGAAACTGTACAGAGCAAGCATAAATAAAAATGTTGATTAGTTGAATTCTAATTTGCTATCCGTTGCCAAAGTCTATGAGGTTGAAGAACACAAAGGTAATTGGGCCGATCATTTATACATTTATATATGAATGTTTTCTCAAATAAATGGGGACCCTTCGAGAATATCTTTGTTGGTTGATTGTTTCAGAAAGGCAATCAACAAGTGAATTGGGGTTGACAACTTGCATGATCACAATGATGGTCTTTGGAAGGTATTGAAGTTACAACTACTTACACTGCTGTTGTACTAACTTAGTTTCTATTTAAGAATTGTTAGTTAAAAGTTGCTTAGTCCGTTATTTTTCTGATTTCTGCAGATCAAGCCATTTCATGCAATAGTGTTTATCAATTGAAGCCTTGTTCCCTCTCTCAGCAAAATTTGGTGGAATGAACAACCTGATTGGAAGTGGCGCTATAAGTGAAGGAAGATGATGATATACAACTTACTCCAGCCATAAATTCCTGTCCCTCCCACATTTGAGATTCCATGCTTTGATGATCATCCATCAGATGCCATAAATACATTTTTGCCATTCTGCCACAAGTCATCATCTAATGCATGCAATATGACTAGAAAACACTGTTATGCACTTCAAAATGTTGTTAGTTTACTTTTGAGCTTGCTTTAAGGGAGAAAACAGTAGTTAAGTTTCATGCATGCCTAGCTAGTTAAATATGTTGCTGCAGTGATTTACAAGTGTTGTAATACTTTATATTTTTATATCAACAAGTAAAAAATTTCTAGATTTTCCTCCCAATGTTCACAAATGATAGGCTTCAAAGTTGCCAAAGACATGAATAATGAAGTGACAGAAACAGGCAGGCTTGAGGGAACTCACACGGCATCTGTGCTGGCCTGAAGAACGAGTGAAACATGCATCTCTCTCTAAGTTCTTATTTAGTCTTTGTATCAAGCTACTTACTATCAAGTTATTGTTAATAATATTCAAAGTTCTTATTATTTTCTCCCGTCCTTTCATCTAAAATATATCTCACAACTTCAACATCATCAATATAAACATGATATCCCTAATCATCCGTACTAGCATATTGAGTAAATGCTATGTTATTAAGTTCTTACTATTTTTTCATGGTCTCAAGGTTTATCTCTATAAGCAAGCTTCTTATTAAATGTTGTGATCCTCAGTTTGAGTTTGAGTTTGAGTGCAAGGTTAATGGGCATGGCAATTCCACTAGTACCAGCATGTTGAGTTTGAGTTTTTTGCAGCAGCGTTTGGATTATAGAAGACATACTCAGTTTGGGGTGAACTCTCTTATCCTTCAGTTCTTTATATGTATGTAGTTGTGTTCTTGATGTTTATGAGGAACTAGCTTTTGCAATCTTACTACATATAATAATGATAGAAAGGATGGTCCTGTATGCTTGGATGTACTTGGTTATGTGTGTTGGTGATGTTTAAGGACATGCATTGGTTTTGTTTTGGTTTAATAGAGGCATCATGTGGCAGCGGGAAACCATTAGTAATCTATGAAGAGGATATATGTTTTTATGAGTTACTGCCACTATCACAAAATGCATGGTGATATGTCATTGAGTTATTATTGGCTAAAGGCACTAATATTTGTTCTCCATAAGGAATTATTGCAATGTTCTCATGGTTAATATGAAGGTTAACAATTGGCAACGGCTACTAGACAATTGGAAAAATGGCCACTTAACTAGCAGCAGTAGTTTTGGTCATCTCAATCTTGTGAGGGATGCCAGGTAAAACAAAGTACTCAGTTTCTGAGGTTATGTTGTGAATACCTAAGTTGTAAAGACACAATTGAGAGAGTGAAGCAACTTTGTCCTAAGAAAGAAATCCTAGCTAGGAATGTTAAACTTGGTGGCAATGTTTGCTGTGTAAGGTAAACACATATCAGAAATAATGCAAGTTGGTGGAGGTGTTAAGTGTTGAAAACCACTTTCCATCATCAAACTATCCTCTGAATGATTCACTAAAACAGAATTAAGTGAAAATTACTTGCCACAATTACACAATAAGCAAAAAGAAGACAAAATCAAGATTCTAGATATCCAATGGTAAAATAAACAGTCAACTTGGACTGAAGAATAACCAGAAAGACTAACAAGAAGAGCTTAAAAAATAAATCCAAGCAAAGACACTGAAACATTTTTGGTCCTATTGATTAACAGAAAGCTCCCTCCGCTTATATCGGACCATCACTTTTCCTTTGACTCCGACAACCATGGCATTCCAATCAATCTCAGGGAAAGGTGAAAGCAGCTCCAGTTCAAAGTTCCTCAGCAAATGAGTCCAAATTGCTTTTATCTGCAGATATGCAAAGGGCTCCCCTAGGCATCCATGTCTGCCCCCTCCAAAGGAGATGTATGAGAAAGCCCCAGCTGCCTTGTCTTCTTCCCTCCCCACGGAAAACCGATCTGGATCATACGTATCTGGCTCCTTGAAAATGTGAGGCAAACGGTTTGCAAATGCAGGGGATGTAGCAACTATATGACCCTTGGGAATGTCAAACTCATTCCCCTCTTTTGTTTGGACACTAAAATCGCTGTGTGAGCTTCTCAGAAGCATAATCAATGGAGGGTGGAGTCTCAAGGCTTCTTTAATGCACCTATACAAGACATCCATCTCAGCCAAAACATCGTGATCAACTCTATCCCCGTGCTTCTCTATCAACTTCTTCTGCTCCTCGACTGCAGCAGAAAGGTACTGGTTGTTACACAGGAGATATGCTCCAGTCCAAGTGGAGGTGATTGAACTGGTGTGCTGCCCTGCAAAAAGAGCAGCAATGAGGAGTCCAGTGACTTCAGATTCTGTTGTAGGGCGACCATCCTTGTATGTTGAGTCTATGAAGCACTGCAGCATGTCATCCTCCGATTTGTCAGAACTTTTTCGTGAAGAAATGATGGTTGCAAAGATTTCAGCGAGCTTTGTGCGTGCTTGGTCACGGCGCTTGTGAGCCGGGATTGGTAGGTATGGGAAGAGAACACTGATTGGAAGCATCCCATTGTCAAGGTCATGGAACAATGCAGAAACATCGTCAAAGAGCTTGTCACGAACTTCACGTCCCAACAGACACCTACTAGCTGTCAAGATGATGAGATGCTCAAGCTCGTACTTCAAATCGACCTCACCGCTTGACCCCCACTTTGAGAAATAATCCTGCAAATTTGGTTCATGTTTGGGAAAGAACACAAACACACACAGCCAAAGAAGATTACAAGACAGAAACGTACTATTACAAATGTCAAATTTGGTTTTCTACTCTATTTATAATTTATAATTCCCCATTCCTCCTTGAGGCAGAGGCAATTACTTCAATTGGAGTACTGTATTGATGTGTATGACAGACATCACATCACTACCTAAGGTCATAAAGCCAAATCAACTGCAATAAGTTTACTAGATTCAGTAAGAAGCAGCTGCTGCAATATGCACCACAGTGAGTAGTGAGTAGTGACCACCAAAATAGAATGAAGCATTGAATGCACAAACATTTCAAGTGAGACTAAAAGGGTCAACTAGACTATTCATTATTCACTATACCTATTAAATTAAATACAAACTAAAATCAAATCAACCAAATAAGATAAAAACACACAATCCACATTAATAATCTATATATGTGAATGATAAAAGGATTGGTTAGTTAGTTAGTTACCTCAGCTTCAACAACCATCTGATTGACATAACTCTTGAGTTTATTAACCCTAAGAGCCTCAGTAAAGAAACGAAACTGCTCTTGCCTAACAGAATAATCAACATCAAAAACAACACCAGGACCAAAAGTGGGAACATTGAACTGATACACTTCTTGTTGACTGAGATCAGATTCTGGAGCCTTAAAAAAGTGAGCAGATACCTCAGGACCAATCAAGAAAGTGATATTCTTGTGAAAGATTTTCAAGGTAAAAACACTTCCAAGTTTAGGGTATTCTTCACGGAGCATAAAGATTGGACCTTTCAAGAAACGAATTAACCCTCCAATTATGGGCCATCCATTCACAATTGGGGGTAACCTTTTCTTTGATTTGGGGATTATGAAAGCTGAGACGAGTTTAGCGACAACTACGGTGGTTACAAGAAGGAGGACAGTGTTAAGGAACTTGTTACCTTCGATAACATCCATGATTGATATAACTAGAAGAATGTCGCAGGCAGCAGATGAGATCTAAGGTTCACAGATCGATCTGTTGTATTAGAAATATAATTTCTTCTTGTGGAGGAGTGTGGTACTGGTACTGGTACTGGCCACAAACACAAACACAAACACAAGAGAAATGGAATCAATCAATCTGTTTTGTTTTGTTTTGTTAATAATAGGGTAGATTTGGCTTAGCTGGATGGATCAGGGTTTTGCAAACTGTGGGTTGGGTTGGTTTGGATTTGGAATTTTTAATTTTAATTAAACACATCTTTTTACTTTTTGATTTTATCTTTGGGAAATGTTTTTTTTAATTATAGAGACTAATCTTTCGAGACGAGTAGCAAAACTCTCTCTCAAGTTTGGCGAAGCTTGCCGCAACAATGACTTCAATTTGGCGTGACTTCTTGGAGCCCCTGTTGGAATTTCTCCCCCGTTGCAAGTTGATGGCCTACGGGTTCAGTTTGCAAGGGGATAACTTTTATTAGTTTCTTAGTTTTTCTTTCTGGTTCTTGTTTTTCTGTTTTTGCCTTTCTTTCCAAAAAAAAAACTCCGTCTTAAGAGTTTTAATGCTACTGCATTCTTAATTGTTGTATTTGAATTGAAGACATCAACTAATCAACTAACTATATAAGAAAAAAAAGTCGATGAAATTATCAAATTGCCCATTCAACTTTTTACCTTTTTGAAGATAAATTTGTAAATTTATAATTATTCTATCTCATTTTTTGTGGGTTCCACTACCTCCCATCATCTCTTAAAGGTATTTGACCCCTGTCTTCTAAAACAATGGTGTTCAGGAGAAATGAGCCAAAAATAATCCCAGTTACTCATCGGGAGGTAAAAAGTCTCTCCATTTGTTCTATCGTCAGGATCGAATCCGAAAGTACTATCCAAGTTTAAGTTCGTAAAATTTTTATTTTTTTGTTTCAATGGGAGTTACTATAATTTCATTAACCACTTCATTACATGTTGTTATAAAAACTTGGAGTTCTTCGCTATAGAAATTTGAAAAAGAAAGTGACTTATAGGAAAGATTGAGAAGGAGGGAGGGAGGGAGGAGAAAGAAAGTGATTTATGTAATAAAAAAAGAAAAAGATAGTGATTTTCACATTTAATAATTGGATTTAGTTTAGATAACTTTTTTATAAACAATAGTTGAGTTGAGTTTCATAGGCTAACTGAGATTGGGAAAACTTCAAAGCATATAAGTTTATCGATAGGGTTGTTTTTTAAACCCCCGCCACTTTCCACTATACCCCCACACCCCATAGGATTTATCCAAAATACCCTCAACCCACAACTAAAACCACCAAATATTTATATTTCTCATTCATTCTTCCGTTTTCCCCAACGACAGTCACGCGTTCTCTCTCTGTCTCTCTCTTTTTCTCACGATTGGAAATACATAAATCTGACACAACGGAATTACGTAATTCCGACTCACATATTTTTAAACTGTGGATTTGCCATAAATCCGTTTGGCTTCAAATTTTGTAAAACGAGATTTTGTAATAATTTTGGTAAATCTGTTGTTAATTTTTGTGAATGCTATTTTTAAACAGTCGTTGACAAGCAATAGCACATGGCTGAGCTATATATATATATATTATATATATAATAAAAGAACTTGACCAAAGACCAACATGGTCGTAAGGTCTACCATTGACCAGCACGGTCGATGATTCAGATGATAATTATGATGACGAGATGGAGGATCAACACCGATCGGAGTGTGGAAGAGCACTTCTGCTTTTGGACCGAGAGATGGTCATGGGTGCTTACTTGATTTGAGGAGCTCAGAGCATCTATTATTCGAGAGACGAGATAAATTTATTTGTTTTACATAATGGTTAGATTTATTTTTTTACATAGTTTTATTCTTATATGTTTAATGCGTGTTTCTTTTTTAATTTATTCAGTTGTGGGGAAAACTGAAAGTATCTGCACATGGCAACAAAATCAGGAAACACATGGCTTCTCTATCGCAGGCTGTTGATTTCTATCATTGAGCGATCGTGTTTAGCCCCCTGGTCCATTCCGCTCTCACCATAGTTGACCATGAGCTGATATCAGCTTTTGTTAAGAGATGACATCCTGAAGCCTGTTCATTTCACCTACCATTTGGTGAGATGACGATCACTTTGGATGATGTCTCCATGCTGGATCTACCACTGTCGGGCATTACTATTGTCCCCAAATCAACTTGTCATCATTGACATCGCCATTCAACAAATAATTAATTTATTGTGGGTGATCACATCGAGGCCACACAGAGTCCATGAAGCTAGGGAGGCTATTTTGGCTCGAGTGGCTATGGAGGTTTGCCAAGATCACATTCGAGAATGGCCGTGAGGTTTTGCCGCTAGGGCTTTCCTATTGTTGTTCTTTGGGATGAGCATCTTTTGCAAGACGAAAGGCGAGTAACAGAGTGGAGGGTAAGTGGTTGTTGGTATTGGAGGACATGGACCAGGTTGGTTCATGGGCGTGGGGTTCAGCCGCATTGACCTATCTGCATGAGCAGCTGAATTATTCTTGTTTGTCGGAGAGCTGTCAGCTATGGGGTACGCGACACTGATTATGGTAAGATTTACTATTGTAATAAAACAATATATATGTTTATTATATGTTGGGGTTTAATAACAATTTTATTATTTTTTGTTCATTTCAGACATGGATTTTTGAGTATTCCCAACATTTGTGTCCGTGAAATTGTTTCGAACAAATATCAGCGGTTCACGTTGTGGGAAGTGGAAGAGGACGAAGACTGATACTGTTAAGCTTGACCAGTATTGTAGGAAGTTGGATGATTTGACTCCAAATGACGTTATTTGGAGACCCTTTGAGGACCATCGAGAGATTATACAGTTTGATCCTTTTTGTTTATATAGGGGCTTCACTAGTCTGGGCACCATCATGCGTTTCTTACATGCCCGATAGTGCTTCAGAAATTTGGATACATCCAGTGATCCCCGTCTTCCGCTTGAGGGTTGTCAACCATGTTGTATAGAGACGTCATGGATCGCCTTGCCAATTAGACTACTAGGGGTTGAAGAAACTATCGCCACTAGGGTAGTCCACTATGTCTGGTGAGGTTCATGGGCCTTACATGTCATGGTACTTGGCCATATCGCTCCCCATCTATCACCCCAAGCACCAACAACATTAGCAAAGACCAAAGAGTAAAGACACCAGCAGCAAACCTCATGAGTCGTGGGTCCTAAGGAGAGATTGATGATTTTTAATTTATAGCACATGTAATTAAACTCTTTTTTTACAAAATTATATTCATTTTTTTCTCGATGAATCAAAATTTAAATTAAATTCTTAATGTATGTTTGTTTCATGTTAAAAATAAAAAAAATTCATAAAATGATTTAAATATTATTTTCTAGAGGTTTTCAAGCGAGGCTTAGAGCTCGTTTGTTACGGGCCCTTAATACCAAACTAGAGATTGGTTTTCATCCTAAATAGTCAAGGTCGTATAAATAGTGAATGTCACTAGGGGGAAACCCACGTTGCCAATACTGATTTGGAACTGAGATTCTGGCATTTGCCTTCTAATTTTCCTAAGGTTTATGCATTCAGATGTTTCGACACTTTGATTAATAAAAAAATTAGGGAAACCCTGATTAAGGTGATTTTAGAGTGTGATTGTTGCATATTATTTGATAAAAACTATTTTATATTCTTTTGAATAAAAATTATGGTATAAAATGGAAAAACTAAAAGTTAACTTTAGAAAAAGATATCTTTTATAATCATAAACAAACATACAATAGATATGGTCTATTTGTTTAAGATTTAAAATAAGTGATTTTAGTCCTCACAAGTCACAACCAAACCAGCTTTACTACATGGTATGAGTTAGGGATGGCAAAACGAGCCGGCCCGCCCCGCCTCGCCTTTAGCCCGTCAAAAATTGAGCGGAGCGAGCCGGCCTACCATAGGATAGCGGGTTGATAAGTTGAGCCCGCCCCGCCTCTCCGCGAGTTGGCGGGCCCGACGGGTTAGTCCGCTATTAAAATAAATAATTAAAAGGTTTTTAAATCTCATTTTTTGGGCATAAAATAGGTGGGTTTACGGGTTGGCCCGCCCCAACTCACAAAAAACAAGATAAAATGAATGACTAGTAGGTTGACTGCTACAACCCGCCAAAAAAATATTAAAAAGTATGTAGAAATAGTTAAAAACATGGGAAAACATAAAAATAGGAAAAATTAAGTGGTGGGTTGGTCCGCCCACTGCCTTTTTGGCCCGGTTGGCACATGTTAGAAGTGGCGGCAGGTGAAATCACAAGCCCAACCCGTCACTTTTGGAGGGCTAGCGGGTTGGCCCGACAGGCCAAACTCGTTTTGCCATCCCTTGAGTATGAGGGGATACACTTGATTTGCTTTACTTGTAGCAAGATGGTCATACTAAGGAGGCATGCCTGGAAAAGAAGGAGGCGGAACCAGGCATTTACTCCCTTCCGCACTTCACCCTAAAAGTTGATGTGGGTGAATACTGAATGTATTTTTTGATAAGTAAATGTTAGTGGGGTGGGGTAATGTTAGTTTCTGGGGTTTGAACCCTAGACCTCCTTCTTGCAAATTGCAACTCCTTCATGTCACTTAACTCGCCAACTGAGCTACCTTCCTGGGACATGGTGAATACAAAAGGTGATAGGTAGTTGATAGGTACTTGACATATCCAAATATTAACTTGCTTTATCAAAAGGCTTCTAGTAGTCAATTAGTTTTGCGAATACACATCAAAAAAAACTTTTGATACTATAGATTGAAATTTTTTACATTAAATCATGGCTGCTTTTTGTTTCAATGATTAATTTTTCTCCTAGATAAAATTTATTTTTCACTATGCTAAAGTCTAAACTACCGTATTCTATTAATGGTGTTGTTGTTGATAGAATTTATTCCATACCTAATTATGTGTTGAAGTAATTAGTTAGTTTACACTTTAATTTTGGGCTGAAAACATAATTATGTGTTCCAAACCTTAGTTTTTCATTCTAGGGATGATGAAGAGGAATGAAAGAAAAGAGGAGAATGACTGAGGAAGGAGAGAAAGGGCAAAGAGAGAGAGAGAGAGATGGGCATTGAGGAGAGAGACGGGTCACAATGGTGTTTCAGTGGCATGATGGAGACAGTAAGAGGGTGATGGTGGGGTTTGACGACAAAGATAGAGTTTTTTTTTGGCAAAAGTGCACATTGGTCCTTTATGCTTCACCAAAATCTCAATTTAGTCCTTTATGTTTTTTTCGCCAATAATGCAAGCCACTCACCTTGTTAACGCACTCAACGTGACAACCGTTAGTATTAGTAAAACTAAAAGTTAAAAAAAGAGACTACTTTGACACAAAAATTTGAAACATAAAAGACAAAAATGAGAACAAAAAAGTATAAAGTACCGAGTGTGACTTAGGGTACTAAAGAAAAGTTTAGTAACTATTACTAAAAAGGGTATTGAGGTAGTTTACTAATAATATTTTATATTTATATTTATGTATATAAATATATTAGATATAATATAATATATATAAATGTATTATATACAATATAAATATATATGTGGTGATTTCATGCATGTGGCCATGACTTGAGCTCCGCGATCGATGCGGTGGAGCTCGGCGTGTGCTTCGACGATTGATGACTGGTTAGTGGCGGCGCTATGGTGGTGGCAATTAACCACAAATATGAATGTGGTTAGTGGGGTTAGTGGCCACTAACCACGATTCATATTTGTGTATTCTATTAACCACAAATGTGAATGCGTGGTTAGTGGCCACTAACCCCACTCAACCACAGATTCATATTTGTGGTTAATGGCACCACCATAGCCACTACAAAAAACAGCAATTAGCTTTAGGACATTAGCGAGGGAACATAGGTCCCTCGCAAAACCGTAAATTAGCTATGCACTAGCTAGTGGAAAAGGGCTCTCGCAAACTTGACCTTTAGCGATTTAAAATTAGCCAATTAGCGACTAAGATCGGCCGCTAAAGGCAAGGCGCTAATTTCAAACCGAAATGCACGAAATTCAAAGCAATTAGCGACAAAATTGGCTAGGTCCTCGCAAATGTTCTCGACCGCTGGTGCTTTGGGAAGCGCGCGCTTAGCGACAAAAATTTGGCCGCTAAACCGCCGCTAAGTGGCATAAATGTTTGACCGAAAGCTTCCCCTCACTCTTCTCTCATTCTTTCACTCTTCTCTCTCACATCACACCACACCACCCAAACCTAAACCCTCTTCTCTCATTTGCACCACCACCACCCACGCCCCCCACCGGAGCTCCTCTTCATCTCTCTCTCTCTCTCTCTCTCTCTCTCTCTCTCCTTTCACTCTTCTTCTCTCCACCTTCTTCCACCACACCACCCAAACCTAAACCCACTTCTCTCATTTCCACCACCACCACCACCACCACCCACTAAAACCACCACCACCAAAGCTCCTATTTATCTCCTCTCTCTCTTACTATTTCTCATTTCCTCTTACTCTTTCCACCTTTCTTCCACCACACCACCACACAACCACCACCACTACCGCCATCTGAGCTCCACTTCCTCTTCTTGTAAGTTTTGATTTTCAATTTTTTATGATATTGTTTTAATTTTAATTTTTTATTGAATTAGTTTTAATTTATTTTTTTCTTGAAATTGAAATTGGTTAGGATTGAATTTTGGTGTTTGAAGTTTTGCAACCGCACCGAGAGCGCACCGCCACCGAACCACCGCAGACCGGACGCCAATCTCATAGAGGTTAGTTTTTAAAATAAATTTGTTGTTATGTATTAGAATTGAGTATTGTTGTGAATTGTGAGTTATAATTAAGTATTAGGATTAATTGTTGTTGTGAAATGTGAGTTGAATTGAGTGTGAAATGTGAGTTAAAATTTGTTGTTGTTGTTGTTGTTAAAATTTACTTGTTTTAAAAGTTGTAGGATTGAGTGTGAGATGTGAGTTAAAATTGAGTGAATGTTGTTTGGGAAACTATATTGTTAGAGATGATTGTTGTTAGTATGTTGTTAATTGTGTTAAGTTGTTGAAACTGAAATTGAAAAATGTATGTTTTTAGAGCAAAACTTAAATAGAGATATTAATTGAAAAGTGTTATTGAAAGGTGTATTGTTTTAGAGTTGTTAATTGAAAAGTGTTTAAGTGTTTTTTGGATGAAACCTAGGATAGATGACTGTGTGTTGTTGATGGAAAAGGGTGAGGTGCTGTCCCTCACCCCCATATTTTGCTCAAAATCATCTCCATTGAGATAATTCATGCAGACTGCACTTCAGAAGGTTGAGAGTTCAAATAACTTCCTTCACTACTTGGATGGAAAAGGGTTTTCAGGTCGTTTCGATTTCATATTCGGCTTGAAATCATCTCCATTGTGATGATATCGATGCCACTAACTTGATATATGTTATTGGCAATGTTATGGGAATGTAACACGTTTTTTAAATGCGTGTAGATGAATTGGTATCAATTGAATCGTGATTGGGTGTATGATCGGTTATATTCTAGAAGAGCGGGTTTGAAGGATTCTTTTTGTTGTTGGGGTTGAACAGCTTGTGGTAGCGCGGGCAACATGATTTGGCTAAAGAGGAAAATGGGGTTAGATGTCCATGTTTAGAATGCGACGGTGTACCTATTAGGACTAATGAGGAAATCAGATGTCACTTGTATCAATGGGGGTTTAGGCCTAATTATCGGATTTGGACTGACCATGGAGAACGACTTCCAAATTTTGACATAGGAGCTTCAAGCAGTTCTGGTGTTGGTGTTTCACGTAATGAAACTATTGAGACGATGAAAAACATGATTTGTGATGGTCTCGGGTGAATGTGCCATTTGATGAGCCTCAAAGATGACAATCATGAAGAACTTCCAAATGAAGAAGCACAGAGATTTTATAATTTGTTATCAGATTCAAACAAACTGTTGTTCGAAGGCTCGCCAGATTCAAAATTATCTATGTGTGTGAAGCTTTTAGCTCTCAAGTCCATGAGTAGTATTTCTGAAGTGGGTTTAGACTATGTGACTAAAATGATGTTGGATGTGACACCTAATAAGGATAATTTGCCAAAAAGTTATTATGAAGCAAAGATGTTAGTTTCAAGTCGTAGATTGGATTTTAAGAAGATTGATTGTTGTGAGAAAGTGGCACATGTTGTATGCAACACCTATATATATATATATATATATATATATATATATATATATATTTGATTGTTTGATATATTTTTTCATTATGCAAAGCTTGTTATGCATTTAAGACAACTTTCATCACACATCACATATGTGATCCGTAAGAAATATTTTCAAATTTACCATAAAAAGTGGAGTAAAGTTAGTAGTAAAGAGAAGGAAGATCTCGTGAATTTTTTTAGGGTAAGTGTCAATTATGACATTATGTACCTATATATATTGTTAGTTTTAATTTAATGTTTGGTAATGTTTAATATTATTACTAATACATACTTTCATTATGCTTAATACAGAACAAAGTGACATGATATGAAGAGCATGATGAGGAAGTTAAAAGATGTTTTTTTTTTTAGGTTTGGTATGCAATTGTCGGATATGTTGTATAAGTTGAGGCGTGCAAATTTGAGGCCTCCTTACATGGGTGAAAATGTTTGGAATGCCTTCAAGGCACATTGGGAAACAGAGACGCTCGCGCACTCAAAAGGCGGAAGGCAATAGAAACTCGTAGTGCGGTGGCTCGCTTAACTGTGTTGGGTCCATAAGCCAAGCTCAACATGCTATTCGATTGGTAAATTATTTTAAATATCTGTGTGTTTTTTACATTACTTAATTAGTTAGCAAGTGTTGAAAATGTGTTTCATTTTACAGAGTAAGAAGTTGGGACGCCTATCATCGCCACGAGACGCATTGCAGGCACCCATGTGCGAAGCGGTACTCAAGGTCAATATGTTGAGGAGCGCGAGGGTTACTCAAGTAAATACACAACTTGATTTGTATTATATATACATATGTTGCTTTGTTAAAATGAATGGAGAACTAATTATGCTATGTTTTGTGGTTATACAAAACAGGAGGCACATTCTCAGGAGATGGGTCCGGCGACTCAGGGGACCTGGAACTCTGAAGCACCTGGTAAACTTACTCCTGAGTTGATAACTCTGTCGAATGCACACTGGGAGAAGGTCGCATGTATGGTACGGGGCCCTTGGCTCCATTAATGACCCCGTCTGGTGTTGGACCCAGCAGAGCTCTGTTGTGCGAAAAGGTGATGTGCAAGTATACACAATCGCAACAAGTAATATAATGATAAGTAAGATCGTCTCCACAGGGATTGATGTTAATTTTTAAAGTTTAAATTACACAAACACTAGTGAAACAAGTAGCAAATATATATGGTCACAAGTAACAGTGAAAAGAGTGTTTGAATAGACATTTGAATTCGTGATTCGAATTAAAATTATTCACAAATAATCGACTTTGTTTTTTCAGATCAAAAAGTAGTTCAAATATGAGAAAGATTTTCCGAGCCTCGTGACTCTTCAATGGACTGATTTGCTGCGCAGAGATTTTATCAATTATTGATGAAACCGCAATGATTCATCCATTTTCAAATCATGTTGCTAAGTAAATCCTTGAATCAACCAAAATGATGCGTTATAACGTCACACGCTATAGCGTCATCGAGCAAAGACATACACCACCTTCAATGTTGTCAAGAGAAAGTGCATCTTTTCTCGCCATCTTCGAAATTGATATTGTGTCTTTCACTCACTAACGCCAAGGTTTGGTTACAAGACTCCTATGTCTAGGTTCTAAATAAGTTCACCCCTGTATAATAAAGAACCCACAGCTTTTGCCCTATGAACTATTGCTTTTCTATGTCTAAAATAAGCAAACGTTGGTTAAATGTCTTTAAACAACCTTTCATTCATATCAATCTTTGAGTTCGATTCATGGACCATGTCTCAGACTCCATAAATATACTCATTTTAGCTGATCAATTCTAAAATAAGTTTGAAAGAATTAGAATGCAAAGATTGAAACACAAAACGTGAAATATTATAAACGCAATACTAAAGGTTCATTACAAAGCTCAAAGCAATCCAACTACAAGTGTTTAGCTCATGTTGAGCATCATCAACAAAATACAAGTTAAATAACTCATATTACCGTAAACAAGGAGAAGAGAAACAGTTGGAAAAGATACACCCCGAAGGTCCCAACTCATAAACGGAGACGACACTATAACGTCAACTTCACACCGAGAAAAACGATAAACAATAACATAAAAATAAAAGCTTAAAAGTGTTTCAATGGAGGAGAAGTGTCAAGTTTTCCTCCCAAAAACTCTCTCAAACTTGCAATGGGGGCTGAAGAGTGTTAAAGAAGATGGAAAGGATATTTGTTTCATATCCATAAAGTAGTTTTATCAAAAAGATGATTGACACATCTTACCAACCAACACTATTCTCCACTCACAAAGTGCCAAGTGTCCAAGCTAGCCAATGGAAGTGATGCCCATCAGTCTTTACAGCTGGAAACAGTACTTGGAGCCAAAATTTAACTTTTGTCTTTTATGCCCACCTGGTCTCGCCATATAGCGTTATAACGCTTACCGCTATAGCGCTTGAAGCTGTAACACTAGCAAACACATTAAAACATTCACAAGGGCACCAAATGTGCCAGATAATTAACAAATCAGTATCTAACCCTTCTTTATCCTAAATAAACAGAATATAATAGATAAGATACAAATATTACTTAAGAACTTACTTTAATTTAAGGAATAAAGGCATAAATAACTCATATAAATATGAGTTATCAAGCTTCTAGAAGACAAAGACCATTTCCTACTCAATCAGATTCGGAGAGAGAGAGAGAGAGCGGTTTAGGAAGATGGAGGAGGAGTGCATGCATACTACGCAAAGAGAAGGCATGGAGAGTGAGATGCAAAAGCAGGAGTGGCAGCAAATGATGGAGATGCAAAAGCAGGAGTGGCAGCAAATGATGGAGATGCAAAAGCAGGAGTGACAACAAAAGATGGAGAATGACATGAAGAGGGTGATGGAGCTTCTTCGGTCTAAGGAGAGCATGTCTCACCTGCAACAACTGGGGAGTCTCGACTAAATTCGAGTATCGAATTTTAGAGGAGTCTGATGACGAGTCCTTTTAGTACTTTTTGTATTATTAGTCTTACATTTGAGTATTTGAGTATTTTGTTATGACATTTCAGTATTTTGTGTTGTACTGACATTTGATTTTACGTTGTGTTGATTCGGATTCTGACATTTTAGTATTTTATTCTGACCGAACATTTTAGAAATGTTTGATTTATAATGATTTAGGTATTTGAAATTTTATTATTTATTAATAATAAATTATAATAAGCAGGGTTAATAGCAGGTTTTAAAAAAAAAATTTTGGACTTTAGCGAGGGAATTAGTGAGGGAATTAGCGAGGGACGTGCAGACACGTGGCAGTCACGCATGGACGTGCAATCATGGCAGTTAGCGACGGAATATGTGTCCCTCGCTAATCTCGCTAATTAGCGAGGGATTTAGCGAGGGAATTGGCCGTGGGTAATTAGCGACGGAACACTATTTCTCTCACTAATTGACATTAGCGAGGAGGTAATTAGCGACCGAACTGGTCCCTCGCTAATTCCCTCGCTAATGACAATTAGCGACGAAACTGGGCCTTTTAGCCACTGATCAGTGCATTCTAATGCACCCGTTATAGCTTTTCACTTGGTGATTTTAATTGTTCTCTGTACCTAATTTTTGAGTCTTAGCACGTTTCTAGACTTTGGGTCTTCTTGGAGCAGTATAGCAATTTATTGTTTAATTCTTATTTTTATTGCATATTGACTGGTCTACTACTCTGTCAGGCCATAACTTTGGCTAAAGTTATCCGATTGAGGCGTGCAAGTATGTGTTGGAAAGCTAAGGAACAGAGCTACAAATATTCTGTTGAGCGCGAAACCCAATTCGGAAATTTTGAAGGCCAAAACGGCAAAATACCGAAGTAGTTTAATGTAAAACGGGTTTCGAGCCAGATATTAGTTTGTTAACGGGCTTTTATCCAAGAACCCATTAAGGGATTAGGTTTTTCGTTTTAGTCTTATAGACTTGGCTGGAGCAGCCGCCTTGTACCATCTTACGATTATCATACACTTTACAAAACTTTTTGGCCTAACCTCCATGGAAGCCTAACCCCTAGATCGATTCATCGGTGAAAGGTGTCATTGTTAACGGATTTTGAGGTTCGGTGCTTGAATGTTTAACATTATTTTGTCTTAGTTTCTGAATTCATCTCTATCAATTTCGCTTTCACTCTTAATTGTTGCAATTTTTCGATTTTCGTGTTACGCTTGATTTACTCGTATTCGCTTTTTGCAAAACACGATTCGCTTGTGTACGCGCTTGCTTGTATGCAATATGTTTCGTACCTTTTGATTATTTAAATTATTTGATTGCTTAAATTATTTGATTTAAATAGAAATTGATAGAGAGGATTGGTATGGATTTTGTTATGATAATGGTTATGCTTTAAGCGGCGCTTGTCCACTTTCAGAATCGATTGAACACTGCTTTTGACGCTTGCTTTAAAAGCGTTGAATTCTCATAAACTAATTGACGCTTGTTTTAGTTAGTTTATACCAATCAAGATTCAGAAATCATTAGAGACGTTATCCTTTTGAACCTATGATGAATCCAAGAAGCACACCCCAAAACCAGGTGAATTGATTGTTCTCGTGAATTGATTTTCTTTATAAATCGAATTTGTTTTCCACAAAACCTCTTTTATTGTTATTTGATCGTTCTTGATTTTGGTAATCTTAGTTTTAGAGGTCCTTGTGAGACGCGACCAAGGTTAACTTACCTTGTTACTATATTTTACACTTTTCATTATTTTGACCGCGTCACGCATCACGATCAAATTGGCGCCGCTGTCGGGATCTCTAATTAGGATTTCCAACTTCGTGACTCCACTAACATTACTAACATTTTAGTTTTGTTCTTGCTGTATTTCCAGTTCTTATTACGTAGTAGGCGTTGAGATCGTTGATTTGTGGGAATTGTAGGTGGAAAAAAAACGCTTTTTGAAAGATCTCGTCGATTGTTTCAGTAACCACCGCAGAAAAATCAGAAAAAGTCGAGGATCAGGACTCCTTAGTTTTACTAAGGAAAACGGGCTCAAATCGCAAATTCCGCTGCTTTTCTATTTTTAATTAATTGTTTTAAATTTTCATATCTCCGAAAAAATCCAAAAAAAATTGCATATCCCTCTTTTGATTTAATTAGATTTTTAGCAGTGAGTTTAAATTTTTTAGATCAGATTTGATTCGTTTTTTATTTTCTGCATCCATTTCAGGACTCCCTAGTTGGTATTTCTAGAATTATTGTATTTTCTCACTTTTTGCTGCATATGGTGCATGACCAGGTCTAATACTGTTAACTTGCATCCCTTTGACCCTGAAATTGAGAGAACATTGCATCATAGACTTAGGGAACATATAGAGGATAGTGGTAGTGATTGTGATAGCATCTTTAGCCATAATCTCTTTAAACTTGATTCTGATTTTGATTCTGTTAACATGGCTGGTAGAACTCTTAGGGAACTTGCTGCACCTGATGTTACTTACAACGCTCTATGTATTAATTATCCTGATGTTGCTGTTCCTTTTGAATTGAAATCTGGTTTAATACACTTGTTGCCAAAGTTTAATGGTCTTGCAGGTGAGGATCCTCACAAACATCTCAAGGAGTTCCATATTGTGTGCTCAACCATGAAACCCCAAGGAATTCCAGAGGAGCACATAAAATTGAGGGCCTTCCCCTTCTCACTCCAAGATGCAGCCAAAGATTGGTTGTATTACCTCCAACCAGGTTCTGTTGAAAATTGGAATGACTTGAAAAAGTTGTTCCTAGAGAAGTTCTTTCCTGCATCCAGAGCTGCTTCAATCAGAAAAGAGATATGTGGTATCAGGCAAAACTCCACTGAGTCTTTACATGAATACTGGGAGAGATTTAAGAAATTGTGTGCAAGTCGCCTCATCACCAAATCTCTCGAGCAACTACTCATCCAATATTTCTACGAGGGTTTATTACCCATGGATGTAAATATTATGGATGCCGCTAAGGAGTGCACTTGTAGATAAGACCCCAAAGCAGATGCAAGAGCTTTAATAGAGAATATGTCCATTAACTCCCAACAATTCACAACTAGAAGCAACTCTACACTTCTAGCAAGAGGAGTAAATGAGATACAAAGCCATCGATCATAAGAGCTTAGAAAACAGTTGGATGAACTCACAATTTTGGTAAAAATTGGCAACAGTCGACAACAAAGGTTTGTGGTATTTGCACACTCCACCGAGCACCCCACGATTCTTGTCCTACGCCGCAAGAGGATCCCAATGCCGATACCCTCAAGCATATGCGGCTAATATATTTAACCCTCAAGCCAATGTTGACTTGTCATCCAATAGATACCACCCGAATCGAGAAACCATCCTAACCTTAGATGGGAAATTCAATTGCAGACAACAACAATGACCCAGCCCGAACCTTCATTGGAGGATCTAGTTAAGCAGATGGCTGCCCAGAATCTCCAATTTCAACAAAGAACAGATGCTTCAATTCAGAATTTGCAGACACAAATAGGACAAATGGCTACCACAATTAATCAGATGCAAGCCCGGAGGTCAAACCAATCGCCAAGCTCAAGTCGTAGTCAATCCAAATGCACCAACCCCCAATGTTAGTGTTATTACTTTGAGATCTGGAAAGGCTGTTGACACTCCAAAGGTGTCCGAAACTGCTGTTTTTAAAAATAGAAAAGCACCTGAACCTGTTGATGATGAAGAGTACATACCACCACTCCCTTTCCCTCAAAGAGCAAAGAATGACTAAAAACAAATTGAGGCGGAAAGGGATGAGGAGATCTTGGATACTTTTAGAAAGGTGGAAATCAATATTCCCTTCTTGAGGCAATTAAGCGATTCCAAAATATGCTAGATTTCTAAAGGAGTCAGGCACACACAAGAGAAAGAGAAGACTAAAAGGAATTGAAAAAGTCAACGTGGGGTATAATGTTTTCGCCTCATGTTTCCCATGCCCCTAAATGCAAGGATCCAGAACTTTCTCCATTCCATGCACCATAGGCAACATTCGGTTTGATGATGCCATGTTAGATCTTGGAGCTTCAATCAATGTAATGCCCACATCTATTTTTAACTCTCTTCGCTCTTCGACCTTTGCAGAAACAGTGTTACCATCCGGCCTAGCAAATAGAAGCAATGCTCGACTACTGGACTAGTTGAGGATGTTCTTGTTAAAGTTAATGATTTGATTTTTCCTACTGATTTTTACATTCTAGACATGGAGGAAGAAACTAAGTCTAGCGGGTCACCCATCATTTTTAGTGCACTCATTCTCGAGGATCGCCAAAACCAAAATTGATGTACATGCAGGACTCTTTCCATGGAATTTGGTGATACAACTGAAAAATTTAGTATCTTTAATGCTAAGAAACACCCCATGGAAGAGCATTCCCTTTGTAAAATTGAATTGTTTGATGTTTTGGTTGATACTTTACAAAGTTGACACACCTCCTATAGCCGATGTTGTGGATGTAGCTACTGCTGCCGCCATTGAGCAAACCCATTATTTTAGAGCTTGAACCACTCTCTAGAAAAGTTAATCATGCATATTCGGAGGGGAGTGGGAAGCTTATTGTTACTAATGTAGCTGGATTTGAACAGAAGAGAAGCCTCCAATCCTAAGGAAACATAGGAGCAACATTGGGTTAACCTTGGTGGGCATTCCCGCCAAGAAAGTGTGGAAAGCTAAACATGATAAGATGATTACCAAAAAGGAGTTCTATATTGGGCATAGAGTTTTATGGTTTAGACCACACTGAAAATTATGGTTGGGAAACATCGATCCAAGTGGATTGGTCCTTTTGTTATTACTAACGCTTTTCCTCATGGTGTAGTGGAAATGAAAAGTGAGGCAACAAACAAAGTTTTCAAAGTCGTAAAACGCCTCAAGTTATTCCATGAGAGTTCCGCTACGAAGATGCAACCATAGAAGAACTCTCACTAGAAAATCCCACCTACACCGCAAATTGACCAGGAGTCCCTCCTCCTTACTCTTATTTTATGCTTATTGTTTTCATTGAGGACAATGTATGACTTAAGTGTGGGGGGTGACTTTTAGTAGCTTAGTAGTTTTTATTTTCTTTTAATTTTTGGTTTGTTTTTCTGTTTTATTTGTTTTAAAACTAAAAAAATTGGCATGTTTTTCCATGAGTTCTTTGTTTGTAGAAGTTGTGAGTGATTTTGACTATTCTAGGACCATGGGTGATTTGACATGATTTGATTGATTTCTTGTTGCTCTTGGTATAATAAGTTGGGTATGAGCACTAAACATCGTGCATCATCCTGTGGTAGTCATTGTCCCTGGTGAGAATTGAGCCGTTTTATGGATGGACTACACTTTACCATTCTCTCGCTTTCTTGTGTGTGACTCACTCATGTTTGTTAGTTACTCTAGAACTTGACTCGATTCTTGTTGAAACACTTGTTCACATGCATGTTTGAAATGATCTAGGCAACTCTGTTTTCTTAGCTACTAGCCAAATAAGCCTACCCCGAATTTATCCCTTTGTGTAAGCCCTCTCGAGCCTTTTTATCCCATTCTTTGTTTTATAGCTCATTACAAGCCTAAAAGAGAATAACAATGATATTACCCAATCTTAGTGGGTGAAGGAGCTTTGATTTGAAAATTGTCATATCCATAAGTGTGGGGTGTCCAAATTGTGTAATTGTGGTTCTCACTTGGGTTGATTCTTGGGTTTTCAAAGGAAAGTTTGGCAAGTACATTTGTATAGAAAAATACTCCTCAAAAAGGAAAAAAAATAGAAAAAGAAAAAAAAAAAGTCAAAAAGAATAGAAAAAATTGGAAAGTGTATATATCTTTATATTTTTGTATCAAGGAGAGTGAATGTTGTGTGAAGAGAGTTATGGAGAGAAGTCTCAAAATAGAGAAGTTTGTCATATCTTGTTCAAATTGGACCCTCTCATGCTCACCTTACAATTGATTTTCATTGCTTCTTTATCCTCTTTGATTCTTTTTAGCTTAGTTCCCCCTTAGGATTATTCCACCTTGACCTTGGCCCCATTACAACCCTTATAAAGACCTTTTGATCTTATGTGCATGTGTTCTTAAGTGTGGATGTTAGAAGCTTGTCAAGCATATGGTAGTGCTAACTTTCATTGATGTGCTTATTATATATATGAGAGTAAACACAAGCCTAGACACTTGAGTGATTGAGAGCATTACTTATATAAATCCTGTGAGGACTCATCACTTATGATTCACTCGTTGGTGCTCTATCCTCTTTTTCTTACCTTGATTGCAATTAAGTGCTATCTCTGAATGTCATTCTCCTTGAATCCTAGGAAAAGCATCTCTCTTATGACTTTGCATTCATTGGGTTCATTGGGAATTCATGTTTTGTTTTTATGTCTTGTTTTTTGTGTTTTGCCCGGAGTGCAAAAGTTTAAGTGTGGGGGAATTTGATCAGTGCATTCTAATGCACCCGTTATAGCTTTTCACTTGGTGATTTTAATTGTTCTCTGTACCTAATTTTTGAGTCTTAGCACGTTTCTAGACTTTGGGTCTTCTTGGAGCAGTATAGCAATTTATTGTTTAATTCTTATTTTTTATTGCATATTGACCCTAGTCTACTCTGCAGGCCATAACTTTGGCTAAAGTTATCCGATTGAGGCGTGCAAGTATGCGTTAGAAAGCTAAGGAACAGAGCTACAAATATTCTGTTGAGCGCGAAACCCAATTCGGAAATTTTGAAGGCCAAAACGGCAAAATACCGAAGTAGTTTAATGTAAAACGGGTTTCGGGCCAGATATTAGTTTGTTAACGGGCTTTTATCCAAGAACCCATTAAGGGATTAGGTTTTTCGTTTTAGTCTTATAGACTTGGCTGGAGCAGCCGTCTTGTACCATCTTACGCATTATCATACACTTTACAAAACTTTTTGGCCTAACCTCCATGGAAGCCTAACCCCCTAGATCGATTCATCGGTGAAAGGATGTCGCTGTTAACGGATTTTGAGGTTCGGTGCTTGAATGTTTAACATTATTTTGTCTTAGTTTCTGAATTCATCTCTATCAATTTCGTTTCACTCTTAATTGTTGCAATTTCTGATTTTCGTGTTACGCTTGATTTACTCGTATTCAGTTTTTGCAAAACACGATTCGTTTGTGTACGCGCTTGCTTGTATGCAATATGTTTCGTACCTTTTGATTATTTAAATTATTTGATTGCTTAAATTATTTGATTTAAATAGAAATTGATAGAGAGGATTGGTATGGATTTTGTTATGATAATGGTTATGCTTTAAGCGGGCGCTTGTCCACTTTCAGAATCGATTGAACACTCTGTTTTGACGCTTGCTTTAAAACAAAGATGAATTCTCATAAACTAATTGACGCTTGTTTTAGTTAGTTTATACCAATCAAGATTCAGAAATCATTAGAGACGTTATCCTTTTGAACCTATGATGAATCCAAGAAGCACACCCCAAAACCGGTGAATTGATTGTTCTCGTGAATTGATTTTCTTTATAAACTGAATTTGTTTTCCACAAAACCCTCTTTTATTGTTATTTGATCGTTCTTGATTTTGGTAATCTTAGTTTTAGAGGTCCTTGTGAGACGACCAAGGTTAACTTACCTTGTTACTATATTTTACACTTTTCATTATTTTGACCCGCGTACGACCGCTGATCAGCCACCGATATTTCCCTCGCTAAACCCAATGTTTTTTGTAGTGAGCCGTCGCCGGTCACCGAGCTTCGCCGTCCACCACCAGAGTCGGCCGCCGAGGTCTCACGGTGACCGACCGCCAGAGCTTCGCCGCCGGCCGCCACCTAGAACCACCACATATATATTTATATATGCAACAATACCCTTATTTTTAAAATGACAACAACACCCTTATTCATTATCAATCATTAGATTAAATTAGATTAATAAAAAAGGGATCCAATGGCTAAAATTGGTTTAGTAAGAAAAACTAAGAAAAGACTTAGTATTGTAAGTCATAGCCTAAAGTACCAAAGTAAAATTTTAGTGAAACATAAAGGACCAAAAGTGATTTTTTTATTATTATTAATTAACTTGAAATTTTTTATAATAACTCTAACTTAATTTATTAGTGAAATTTATTTATTTATTTGACAAAATTTAATAGTGAAATTTTAAAAATACTTACTTTTGAAATGTAGATTTATATTTTATAATTTTTATAAGAAAATTTAATGAAAATTATATTTCCATATATAAAAAACTGAAACTTACGTTTTTAAATTTGACAATTTTAGAAAATACTGAACACATGTTATTTGCTTATTATGTTTATTTTTCCTTTTTAATTTGACTGAGTCAAATTAAAAATAATAATTTTTTAACCAAAAAACAAAATTTAATTATAAATATTTTCCACACACTCTTTAACGCACTTTTTTTACGCTCTTTCTATTGGTTGAAATTTGTCTATATCCCACAAAACTTTTGTGTAACGCATCTAACTTATTTAGACCTTTTTGAATTTCAACGAATCTTAGAGTATGTGATAAGAAGAAAGTAATAGAGAGCGTGTTGTTAGTAGTCTCAGTACGGGGTTAAAGTCATTGAAAGTTTCTTTACCAAAAGTCCCTTGACACAAAACTTTGTCATTTTTACTTCTTCTTTACTCTCTCTTCTTCTGTTTCATTTGTAGTATTAAACACCTCTTAATCTCAGGCCAATCCATCTATCAATCTTAAACTTTTTCAGTTTTGTATTCTTTACCTTGTTCATTTCAATTGTATTACTAAACACATCTTGAACTCAGACTCATTCATCTATCAATCTTAAACTTTTCCAGGTTTGTAATCTCCACCTTGTTCTGTATCTTGTGACACCTGCATGCCTTACTTTTATGTAACGTTGATTTCTTTTGAGTGTATCATTTTAAAATGGTTTAGTTTTTTTTTTTTTTGGTAAACCCTAACCCTATAAGGCTTTGAAAACCTTCAATCACATGATGCAAAATTTCCAGATTATCTCTCATCTGTCTTGGTAATTTCTTTATGCAAAATCCTTAATTTACAAAAAATTCTCCTGCAATTAAAAGTTGCTGAAAAGTGTTTTATACAGAAAAACCATTATACTTTTTCTCAAATCCACATTACATTCACGAATCCAACTGAAAGTTTCTTCGTTTATTTGACTTGCCTGGAAATAGATTCTATTTGTAAACAACTTCTAAGATAGCTGAGTTATACTAAATAGGGATATAAACAATCAAAGACTTGGCAATTGTTAGACAAAAAACAAAAGGAAAAAACATCTTCATCTTCATCCCCACCCACACGACCATCACCACCCCCACCACCACCACCACCACCACCGAAGAGGACTAGATTGAATTAACTTGAACTTAATTAATTCAATCTCAACCTCTCTCCACTGCACCACCATCATCACCACTACGACCTCTCTCAATCTCTCTCCTCATTATCCATCTCTCTCTGTTTGCCCCCTCTCCTCCCTCGTTCCCTTTCCTCTTATCTCTCCCTCCCGAAATTGAAAAAATAGGGTTTGGAACCCACACGATTTTTGTTCTAGCTTTGCATTAATTAGTTTACAGTTTAATTCTGGATTCCAAATTCAATTATTTGTTCCAAACCTTAAATTTTCAATTTGGGGATGAAGATGAAGAGGAAGGAGAGAAACTTACTTTTTCAAATTTGAAACTTTAAAAAATATTGAACACGTACAAAGAAAAAATTTAATTTCATTAAAAATCCTTCCCACACACTCTTTAATGCACACCTATTTTTTCGCTCTTTCTATTGATTGCAATTTGTCTGTATCCCACTAAAAATTTGTGTAACGCCCTTAACTTAATTATACCTTTTTGAATTTCACCAATACGATAGAAGAAAGTAAAAGAGAGCATGCTTTTAGCATTTTCTGTAGGGGTTAAAGTCGTTGAAAGTTTCTTACCAAAAGTCAACTCGTTGGCCTTAAACGTTGTGCGTTTTACTTCAGTTTTACTCTCTCTTCTTCCATTCCAGTTCTACTATTGAACACATCTTAAACTCAGGCCAATCCATCTACCATTCTTAAACTTTTTCAGGTTTGTATTCTTTACCTTTGTTCGTTTCAGTTGCAGTATTAAACACATCTTAAACTTAGAATCATCCATCTATCAATCTTAAACTTTCCTAGGTTTGTATTCTCCAGTTTGTTCAGTATCTTGTGACACCTCATTCTGGATGCCTTACTTTTATGTAAAGTTTCTTTCTTGAGTGAAACACTTTATAATGCTTTAGGTTTTTTTGGTAAACCCTAACCATATGCAAGGCTTTGAAAACCTTCAATCACATGATGCAAAATTTTCACGTTATCTCTCATCAAGCTTGTGCAAAGTTCCTAACTTTCCATTAAACTCTCCTATCTTGTTGTTGATTTTGCAGTTACCAAGTTGGTATGAAGTGTTGAAAAACCGTAACACTTTTTCTCAAATCCACATTACATTCACGAATCCAAATGAAAGTTTCTTCTCTGTTGATTTGGCTTGTCTGCAGATACACTCTATTTTATATAAGCAATCAACGACTTGACATTTGTTAGACACAAAACAAAATGAAAAAATAACAAAGCTTCAGTCTTTGCAGGTGCATTTCCTCAAAGAGTGGAAGAATGGATGTTACATCACTAAGTTCTGGTGGTGAGATATCTAATGAAGAAACAACTGTTGGATTAAGAAAGAAAGGAGGCGACTACATTCGTTTCTCTAAAGAAAAAACTGCTATACTTGAACGGTATGACCAATTTACTCCTTATTCACAACATTGTTATTTAGTTTATTAGATTTTATTTATGTTTTATAATTTTTTTTTCTGTTTTTGTTTCATCCACCTCTGGTCATCAGTATTATATGTGACCATCACCAACTACCACTCTCACCACCACCAAACAATACCAACCATTGCCGACCACCACTCCGACGACTATCAACCACCACTTTGACCACTGTCTACCACCACTTTGACCACCATCAACCACTGCCAACTACAACCAACTACCGTTGACCACCACTCCAACCACCCCCGACCACCACTCTGCCCACAGTCAACCACCACCAACCACCACTCCGACCACTGTCAACCACCACTTTGATTACTGGCAGTCAACCACCACTAACCACCGCCGACCACACTCCAACCACCCTAGATCACCACTCCGGCCAACGTCAACCAATGTCAACCACTACTTCAGCCACCGTCAACGACCACTCGATCCGGTCACTGTCAACCATCATCACTTTGACCACCGTCAACCGCCACTCTGACCACCATCAACCACCACCAACCACCGCCGACCACCCCCGATCACCACTCCGACCACCATCAACAATCGACCACCACTCTAACCACCGTCAACCACAACTTTGACCACCACTCCGACAACCACTCTGACCACCACCAATCACCACCACCAATATGACCACACCACTGATCCCCACCATTAATTACCACTATGATCACCACTATCGACAACTACTACTTTCAGGTTTTATTATTAAAATTATCATTGTAAATACATTTGGTTAAGATAAGTTTATGAAGAAAATTTATTTTTATGTTTGTTTGCAAGTGATTTTGATTCTTGAAAATTTCTGAACTGAAAATTGAATTGGTTTTGCATTTTTTAACATTTTTAAAACTCAAAACAGAAAGTGGTTTTGATTTTTGAAAATTTCATAACAGAAAACAACCTAAACGCGGCCTAATGTATTTTTGTTTTGTTTTTAATTATACGTGTTGATCCTGTTTTCAAAATCAAAAATAGGAAAGGTGTTAGAAAAGTTGGTTTCAAGTTCTCCAAGAGAAGACACTGACAGTAAGAAAGTATAATTTTAGAAAAGAGCTTTCAAGTTCTCTTAGCATAAATTAAAAGTTTGGATTCGCCTTTATTTTTTTCTTCTTCACAAATTGATCTTTTAAGTTTCAAAATGTTAACTGTATCATCCTTTTTATGAATTTTCTCGACCAATGTTGAACTAATTGAAATTTTCATTATTGTGACAAAGAACGTTCGCGGTGTTGAAACATCCAAATGTTCTTAAACAACGCCAATTGGCAAAGGAACTCAAGGTTCATCCACTTAAAGTGAAGTTTTGGTTTCAAAATAAGAGGACACAATTAAAGGTGGTATATAAATTTCTTTAGTATAATTTTCGTTACATGGTTGAATAAAAATACTGATAATTTTATTGATTGCATACAAATTTCAGAAACAACGTGATCGAATGGATAACAATGTTCTTCGAAAGGAGAATGGAAATATACAGAAAAGTAATACCTTAATGAGAGAGACTTTGAAGTGTGCAATTTGCTCATCTTGTCGGTGTTCAAACTCGGAGGAGTGTTCCCTTATTTTGCAGCACTTAAGGCAAGAAAATGCACATCTGAAAAAGAGGTAAGTAATTTAATTAGCAAATGGATATATACATTGGTTCATGCATATATATGTTTAATTGATATTAATTAATTTTCAGCGTGCGAGAATATCACAGCTTCAGCTTATAAAGGAAAACAGTGGAATGAATCAAGTGGTGGCTCCTACCTCCCAAGAAAATGTACTAAACCAAAACAATGAAACCATTCCTCCTCCTGCTCCTGCACCTATTCAACATGTTCATGATCATGCACCTAATCAAAATATTTCAACTCTTCCTCAAGCTGATGATACTCCTGCCAATCAAGAATTTTATGCAAATACATCTGCACCTACTTTTGCTACAATTCCTGTTTCTGATCCAATCTTTTGTGCTATTACTCCCTCATCTAGTCAAAACATTCCAAATCTTTATCATGCTAATGCTCCTCCTAGTACTATTCCTGATTATCAAGATATTCCAGCTCTTGTTTCTGGTATTGGTCAAGATATTCCTGCCCATGTTCAAAGTTTTACTACTCCTGAACCTATTGAAAATGTTCCAACTAGTACTCCTATTCTTGATTATCAAGATATTTTAGCTTTTGTGTCTGATATTGATCAAGATATTCCTACTCTAGGGCAAAATATTTCTGCTGTTGATATGGATATTCCCATCCTTGATGATGATCATGATATTACTTTTCTTGATTTTGAGCTTGGAGTTCTAGATGATGGTATATTATCCAACCCAATAGCTTTAACTACAGAGATGGTGGAAACTGCTAACAATGCTATGGAAGAGTTGACAACGCTTTTGCGTACCAATGAGCCCTTCTGGTTTAGGTCTGTAATTGATGGGAAACTTTTTCTTCAACATGAAACCTACAAAAACATGTACCCTAAGGATGATTCCTTAAAGATACCTCATGCTAATATTGAGTCGTCAAAAGAATCACGAATAGTGAACATGAATGGGACAAAACTGGTTGACATGCTTCTAAATGCGGTTAGCACTTCCTTCTTCTTCTGTCATATGCTCAAGTAGAAATTAATGCTTTTTATCTTGATGTTTAATGAAATCTTTTAGCTTATAAAAAAATATTGTTGGAACTATATATATACATATTAGAAATATAGTACACACCATGATGAGCATGATATATATATATATATATATATATATATATATATATATCCACTCTAATTGAATATTTTTCCAGGGCAATTTTGTTGATCTTTTCCCAACAATTGTTAAAAGTGCACAAACATTACAAGCATTTGAAAGTGGTTTGGCAGGAAACAGAGATGGAGCTCTCCAATTGGTATGTTTTCCTGATCACTTTATTTTATCTATGTGAAAATCTAAGACATTCTCTTTGTGCAGATGAGTGCAGAAATGCACATTCTTTCACCTTTGGTTCCAACTCGACAATTTGTCTTCCTTCGTTATTGTAAAAGAGTTGGCAATGGTGTATGGGTGATTGCAGATGCATCATTAAACTCCTTAACATATGACACTACTCCTCTTTCCTCTCGAAGGTTTCCTTCTGGGTGCATGATTCATGAGGTTGCTACTGAGTTGAGCAGGGTAATATATATATTTTTTTCTCAATTTCTCCTTTGGTGTATTTTACATGATTCATGAGGTTCCTCCCATTCTTTCTAATACATAATATTTTATATATTTTGATAGGTAACTTGGGTTGAACACGTAGAAGTTAATGATAGGTTCCAAGCAGATCAACTTTTCAGAGATGTAATTTGTAACAACAATGCGTATGGAGCTGAAAGATGGATTTTGGCACTTGAAAGAATATGTGAGAGATTTTCATGCGCTTCATTTGATAATGTACTTATTACTGATGTTGGAGGAGGTTGCTATTCTTTCTTGCTTCTCGATATTTATTGATTAATTATCCTTATGGTCAATTATATATTTATTAACTGATAGCTATATTAATTTTCATGATATCGGTTATTCAGTGATTGGTTCAAGTGAAGAAAGGAAGAATGTGATGAAGTTTGCTTATCATATGCTTAAGATGTTTTATGGAACATTGGACATGAAAAACAACATGGGCGACTTTCCACATTTAAATAAGATGAATGATGATGGAGTTACTGTATGTGTTCGAAAGAGCACAAATCTAAGTGGGCAAGAGGACATGATTGTTAATGTTGCTACATCATTTTGGCTTCCTTTTTCACCAGAGAATGTTCTTGACTTCTTGAAGGATAATACAAAACGACATCAGGTTGGTTATATAATTATCATATGTTTTACTCCAGTTGTTACATAATATAAGTAAAAACTGGTCAACGAAGTTGATGTAGCTAATTCAAATTTTGGATCAGATACATGAACTTTCGTTGACTAGTTTTTGCCTATATTCTATAATAGAAACAACAATTATTTTACGGCAAATTTTATAAAATCGTTAATTTAATACTTTCAAAAACACAACAAAAATCTTTCAGTGGGATGTTCTATGTCGTGGAAATCCGGTGCATGAGATTCAACGCATCATAAATGGAATTAATCATGCGAACTCTACTTCAATTCTTCGGGTAAGTAATTGCTATATATATATATATATATATATATATATATATATATATATATATATATATATATATATATATTTCTAAACAAACATATTTCAATTGCATTTATTTTTCATCAATTTAAATCATACAAAAAGACAACATAATGAAATTAACATGCATGTGTTAACATATATATCTTTGCTCTTTCAAAAGCTATTGCTCCAATTTAGGTCAAATTCATTATGAAAATTAATATACAAAGTAGTATTGATATCGATGCTTCAAGTAAATTTAATTAAATATATTTTTATTGTGCGTGGCAGCCTTCCATCGCTAGTGAGAAAGATTTGCTAATCATCCAAGAAAGTTATACACATGATTTGGAATCTTTGTTGGTATATGCTCCTATAGATATACAAACATTGAATATAGTTATGACTGGGGGAGACTCTTCGGTGTTGCCTCTTCTTCCCTCTGGCTTTACCATAACAAAGGATGGTTGTGGAGAAGAATCGAAAGGTTCGTTGGTGACTCTGGCGTACCAAGTACCGCGTGGCACTCCATCTGTGGAGTATATGCAAGACAAGGACTTTGTAACTTTAGTCACTACGGTGGTAACCACTACCGTGAAGAAGATCAAAGTTGCTCTGAATTGCTACAATTTAGATTAATATTTTCATCATGCACTTTAACTATAACTGATTAAAGACAGTAAGTTGTTATTGTGTCTAAACTTGTTATTTGCATATTTTGGGACCATTTGCTTTTTATTATGTGATCAAACTTTTGGATCAAGCCCTTGGAACATTAATGTTGTCACCTTCTTACTCTAGTTTGTTTATTTGAACCTTTTAATTGAATGGCTCTTATGCGTTTATATATGTTTTAATCTCCGTTTTTATTGCTTTCTTGGAGTTGACACTCTTAGGATGGTTTACAACTTGTGATTGTGAGTGGAAGTTTGAATTACAAATGTTTTTATATCTCTAGTCTAGGAATAGTCATTGATATTCATAATCATATATGTGAATTAATTTCTATTGCAATGCTTAGATGAAGGACCAAGAAATACATAGAAATTGGTCATAGATTTCTTGGTGTCCAGACAAGCCGCCCAATCCGAATCACTAAAGGCATTGAGCTTAAGATCATTGGTGGAAGAGAAGGAAATGTCTTTCCCTGGACAGCCCTTGATATACCTAAGTATGTGAAGTTCATCATCATAATGAGATTGATGGGGAAAGGCAAGGTATTAATTGGCGACTTTCCTGGCCTAAAAATGATTTAATCTTGAATTTCTGATCCAGAAAGTCTTTTAACAACCACAATTTCATCCAAATTGTTTCCAGTTAAGAGATGGTTGAGAGGATATGCTGTGAGAATTGAGAACTGACCAAATTTGGTGAGTTCACTGTAGTGGCAGTAGGCTTTGCATTAGGAAGCAGAGCAATCAAACTAGCAATTTGATTAACATAAGCTTTGTTGGATTTCCAACTTGAAGAAAGACCATGCTCGTAAAGTATTATTGAAGCTGCATATTGTAGGTTAGACAGAGAGCAGAAGAAGCTCGATTTAGAAAAGAGAAATGAATGAAAAGAGAAATGAATGACCAATGGAAATCTTCCCACATTGGCACCTTGAGAAACAAAAATGCTTTCAATAGGTCATTCTGTGATTCTTGAATTGACATGATGTTGTGCCAGAAACTCTATGTTAACGAACCTTATTATAAAAGTAGCAAATTGTAAAACCTTTACACATCAAGTTTTCACCCAACGAATCACCACCATGATTAATAACATGAGGTTTATCTCTAAAGCATTGATATTTACATCATCAATGTTGGTTTTGTTATCAGCCACAATATATGCAGGTAAAAGTAACATAAAGTTTGCTACATTTACATCTGAAAAGTTTGAGGTGGGTGCTGGAACAGTTGGGAGTTGAGACCAAAGCACTTTGGAACATCGAGTTTCCAAGAGGTCATGTTGGAATAAAGAGCTTTGAAGCTGAAGTAGTTGATGAAATAGGAAATTCTGTACCATTGTATGAATTATATTTACATCATGTTTTTGCAATGAAATATCATGAAAAAATATGGAGTCAGTCACCAATTCCTAAGAATACATCAAAACCTTTTGATGGAATGGAGTTCAAAAGAAATGCTGGTACAATTATATTCTTCCATATTATTGGGGCCTTGGAGTTGAATCAAGGCGAACAAGTACAAAGCTTCCAGACCCTTATGCGCTAGAAGTAGGTAACCCTAAAGAGATTCCATCTGGGTTTGAAGAGAAATGGTTCTTTGACGTGATGGCCATTGATACACGTGGCACAAAAGACAGTAAAGGTTGTACAGAATGTAGGTGTGATCATTTTAATCTCCCACTCAATCATTTCAATGACACAAATGGTATAGATGGGAAACCATTGAGCCCTGATTATAAAGGAGGAATCTTTTGTTGCAAGGACAATTTTCAGTGCACATTGAAAGAGGGTATTCAAGCCCCAAAGAGAACTTTTGCCATAAGATACAAATTGACATGGGTTGATTGGGACTCACAGCAGATTCCTGTTAGATTTTATGTACTCGATACTACGGATCCACATTTATCCATGATTGTCAGGTAAATGAAGACGAGGTTTATTTTTTATAAGAAAAATATATTTATATAAGAGTGTAATGTATACTTAAACTTTGTTTGTTTCAATTAATTTGTTACAGGTAGAGTATTCTATTCCGCCAAGTACTTCTTTGAACCCCTCCCCTCATGTCCAAAGTGCGAACATCCCAATGGAAAAGGGGGGTTATCTCATCTATGCCACTGCTCATATAAATACAGGTGGTCTTGACGCAAGTCTATATGGACAGGTAATATAATATTCAATATTATATGCAAGCTTTATGGTTCATTGGTATAATTTTGATTGTGTGTTCTTTAAGTGATAAGCACTATTTTTCTTCATGTTATCATTATATTTTGAAAAGCCAAAGAATTTTATTGAAAATACAAAAAGGCATGAGATATTTTATTCCATGTCAAAATTATAATTCGTCTTCTCTTCTAAAATATATATATATATATATATATATATATATATATATATATATATATATATATATATATATATATATATATATATATTATCTTAGGATGGAAAGTTATTGTGTACTTCAACACCAAAATACGGAACGGGAAAGGAACCAGGAAATGAGGATGGCTACCTTGTTGGAATGTCTGGATGTTATCCAAAACCAGGTTCAATTAAAATTAAAGACGGTGAAATTGTGGAGGTGGAATCCAGATATAAAGGTGACTTTCTCACTGGAGCTATGGGACAAATGTACATATGATTGGCAGATAAATTACCAAAAGATATATATAAAACTCAAAAAGGTAGAAAAGGTGGTTACAAGCTTGGTTGAAGCGGTTAGCTGCTCTTGTGTGTTTTTTGCGATGAGAAAAATAAAGCCGGACAAGTAGATAGCTTTGAATCTTTCCCTTTGCTTATATAGCTCACACTTATTCCATTTTACACGGTCTGCTCGATGTGGGACTAATTTTACTACTATAATAATGAGCTCCTTTTTTTTTGTAACTAGACTAGGTTATGTCAGTAAGAATACCATCCACATTACTATTGTTTAATATTTTACACTATTATTATGGTTGTTTGTTAGACATAATTATAATCATTTGTCTTTTATTTTTCTTTTTTTTTTAAAATGTTGGATTGTAGATGAAAATTGTCATTATCATTCTTTTATAATAACAAAAAGTTGCTTGATCCACTAAATACAGTATAATTGCCAAAATGAGGGCTATTGAGCAGCCAATAACATAGTACTCTCTCTGTTACAGAAAATAAATAAAAGTGGGTCAACACAATTCTCTACTAGCTACATAAATCTCACTAAACCCAAACGCATAATAGTATTTTAGAATCTCATGCCTCAAACCATCTGAAACCTTCTACACATCTACTCATCACTAAGATGTAATTGGTAAAACTTAATATTTCAACTATGTGCGTCTCACTACTAAAATAAAATAAAATTAAAGAGCAAAAATTATTGACGAAAATGTGAAATTCATCTCTAATTCTCTCACTAAATTTTGTGATGCCTACATTAATGATGATTTTTTTTTTTTGGTCTAATTTTGGTCACTATATTAAGTTTTTCTAGTAGTGCCCATGCATCCCAGCAAAAAGCTCATTTTGCTATATGTCATCTACAAAATTAATATAATATTTATTTATTTATTCAGGTTTTGTATTAAAATGGTAAAAATTTATAATATATAAACAATAACAATTACAAAAGAAATATTTTACTTTTCTGATGAGATCAATGTTACAAGACAACGTGACAAAGATGAGTTTTATAACTTATATATATATCCTAAATAAAAATATTGGTTCATATTGCTTGAGAAATAACATACATACATACATAATATAAAAACATTCTACTTTTATTATGTAATTAAAAACCAAATAAAGACTCAGTCAAAAAAAGAGGTTTATTTATTTATTTGACAAACAATTGTTATTTTATTTTAAAAAGTATAATAATATATATCAGGGAAAATAAAAATAAAAATGGAGAACGTGGGGGATGTTAGTGGGAAAGAGGATAACTGGCATATATAACCGGAAAACATGGAATAAGGTGTTGTTTGTTTCAGTGGAGCATTTGAAAGCTAGCGTTACTGTTGTTGTTGTTGTTGTTGTTTAAGGAAAAAATGCATGGAAGAAAAGTAGAGGAGGAAGAGCATAATAATAATAGTAATAGTATAATTAGGAAAGGGCCATGGAAAAGAGAAGAAGATGAGGTGCTACTTAACCATGTCAAAAAGTATGGTCCTAGAGACTGGAGCTCCATTCGATCCAAAGGTCTTCTTCAAAGGACTGGCAAATCTTGTCGTCTTCGTTGGGTCAATAAGCTCCGACCAAATCTCAAGAAGTAATTATATTATATATACTCTCTCTTTTCTTTCTTTTTGTTTACTTATTATATATTGTTGTTTGATGATGTTGTGTTTTTTTGTTTACTTATTATCGTTGTTTGATGTTGTCTGTCTCTGCAATGCAATGCAAGTGGGTGCAAGTTTTCACTAGAGGAAGAGAGGATTGTGATTGAATTGCAACAACAATTTGGAAACAGATGGGCTAAGATTGCATCATATTTATCAGGGAGAACAGACAATGATGTCAAAAATTTCTGGAGCAGTAGGAAAAAGAGGTTGGCTAGAATTCACAAGAAAACATCATCATCATCAAAAACAACAACCTCCAAATCAAACAAAAATAAAGCTAAACTAGTTCCTCCTACCTTTCATCATCATCAGGTGAATACAAAGCTTCCTCTATTTCTCTCCTTTTCACTTTTCTCTTAGTACTTGACTGCACTCGATCCATATCCAGAAAATATTTAGTTAGTTAGTTAGTTAGTTGCTTTTTGTTCATGTTTCTCTACTTGTATTTCTACCATTGAATCAGGAACAAATTTCTAGGAAAATGAAAAAAATGTTCTATATATGTGATGTATATATAACATTAAATTTTGTTGATTTGTACGTAGGTTCCTAAATTTAGTTCCTCATCAGAGGGAGAAACATCATCAAAGCCTCCTCAATCATGCTCATCAAGATTCTTAATGGAGAATACTGAAGTGATCAAAATGGTTCCATTGCCAGATCTTATAAAATCTGAGAAACCTAGTTCTGATACAAGCCATGTTGAACAAGAGTTTACTCCTTTTGAGAGCTGTAAAAGTAAAAGCAAAAGCACTGAACAACTTCCATTTCCTCAGATTTCAGAACTCCAAACTGATCTTATATATTCAATGGGAAACCAAGACATGTTTGATGAGCCAAATTTGTTTGATGTGTTTGGTCCCTTGGATACTACATCTGAGTTTGGAATGGTTCCTTTTCCACAACCCTCTTTCTTTGAGCCATCTAGCTCCAAAAACATTGACACTTTCTTTGATGATTTCCCAGAGGACATGTTTGATCACATCATGGAGGAGCCACCAACAACTAGCCCATCAAATTTCTGAATATATATTAATTAATTGTGGCTATTATTGTTATTTATTTTTCCAATTGATGAAGGCAGAAAGTTATATGTAATTTTTAGATTATTGTAGGAACCCTAACAATAGACATTGCTGGTCCTTTTTATGGCCAACTTAATGTTATTTATTTTAATAGCAGTTGTCTACTTGTTTAATGGTCTTGGTGAAATATATGTTGCACTGCTTATTTTACCAAATATATGTATTTAATTATTAGAATTAACCATTGCAACATTCACACACACACATATATATATATATATTGATAAAGTGTTTCAAGAAACAGAGCCTAAACTCAACTTTTCCTCTTTACATTTTTACACCCCAACAGTTTGTACTGAAAACAAAAGAAAAAATATTAATAAAATTGTCTTATATAGTGTCATTATAAATCAAACTAAATGAGTAACATAAATTAAACTATTATTTGCAATAAAACAATAATACGTTCAAGACAATAAAAATGGAAGTGACAGTAAAAATATATTATTTAATTTTTATACTGCAATATACAAAAAAAAAAAAAAAATATATACTTAATTATAATATATGATGACATTAAATAAAAAAAGATGTTCTCTTAGCATATAAATAATTTGGGAAAATAAAATTATAAAGGAAATTTTTTGTCACTTGAAAAGAAAACTTAATTATGAAGAATGATGATGACATTAAATGAAAAACTAAAATGACAATAAACCTCTCCTCTTAGATGTGTATCATTTAACATAGATATAACAACCTTTTATAATGGTGCCATGGTTACATATATACTTGCTAAGAAATTTTTTGGGGTACCATGGCCCTCCCTATGTCCTCCTTTGTTTAGATGTGTAAAATTATTGATTTTTTTTTATTTAAATTAATTAATGACTTTAGTCACTATGAGGATGAAAAGATTTGTGAGTGTATTTTACAAACTATTAAAATAGGATTGGATGAACAACTACACAAGGCAATTGAACATGCAAATTTATTAATGATCCATAGATTATAGATATCAATGATAAGGAATTATGCATGACTATATATACTAGGTAATTGCACATGCAATGCAGGCCTTACAAGGTGGATGCTTGATGTAGAACTTCAGAAATTAATGGTATTTGCAAAATCCTTCAGTAGCATTTTTGTTTTTTTTTGTTTACAGTAAGTAAACAAAAAACACCATATAAAAGAAATATACTTCTTCAAATGCTCTTATATATATATATATATATATATAGAAATAGAACTAATTCACGGCAGATAGATAGATATAGCTACCCACATAAGACTGCAAACACTAACTCCTACAATAATGCAACACGTAGAAACTACTTCCTATTGACTAGCTAGGTGCATTATGCTAGTATATAGTCACGTTTTTTATTTTTTGACAAATACTCCACTATATAGTCACGTTCTGCACAACTATGAAACAATTTGATAACAAATTCCTATATAGATGGAAGGAGAATTCCGTCATACCCATTGAATTTTGTTGAGTATGATATTGTAGGCAAAATTAATTAATACAATATCAAAAATGCATAAAAATTGAATAAATCGACAAATCACCAATCTTACAACAAATTTGTTGAGTATGATTAAAAACGTTAATTAAAAGAACTAATTCAAAAAATTAATGATTTGTCGAATCAAATTTTTTTTGATAGCATTGTTGATACAATATTTTTGATGGAACCAGTACAATATATAAATGTATTTTAAAATAATTAAATATAAAAGAAAGAGAAAAGATGTTTCATACGAAACGAAACATAAGAAAAGTAGTATATGTACAGTGATGGCTTGGGTGAATTGTTATGTGTTTCCTTTGTAATTCTTGCCATTCGTACGGAAATCCTTCATACTCAACAGCATATCTGATAAAAAATGATGTGTCATTGAGTGAATGTTGGTATCATGTCCAACAAAACTCAATGGATATCAAAATATTCACCATGCGATAAGGTGGATATGAACTAAACTACTAAAGTGATATAATCGTATTTTAGCTTTATTTAAGTTGTTTTGTTTTTCACTAAACAAACAAGCTTCAGCATTGAATGCCAAAAAGAATAAAAGAGCTCAAACACAATTAAAGTGAGATAATCGTATTTGAGCTTTAATTAATAATTTGAAAAGCAACCTGATTTTAGTCATGAGCAAAAAAAATGGAGATACAATGCGAGCATTTGATTTGACTAGATTCATTTACATCATTTGATTAAGCAATAAAGCAATATATACGATTAGCTTATTCAGGATGCAACAATTACAATAGTAACAATCAAGTGATCATTTGACACCATCAAGTTCTATCATAAACCAAATTCTCAATTAATCCATGCAATACTTTTATTTTAACTTATCCTGAATAAAATGGAAGCATAAAGTTCACCTATTTCTATTTCTTTTCCTCCCATCAGTGAAGGGAAATATCAACTATTGTGAAGACAGAAGAAGAGTGCAATCCAAATTCTCCTACTCAATCAAGCATTATGAATGGAAAAATTCATTTGGACACTGGATGATCCCAATATAAAAATAAGCAGAATAATAAGAGAGAATCCCGCGCATGGAAGGCCATTATGAAGTTTAACTGAGGCCGAAAGGACTTTAGATGGAATAGCTTACACCAGTTTGACCAGTATTAGTAAGTACTTGGAATTCTCCTGCTGTAAGTGACTGATCTTTCTTGAAAATTGGGCGTTTGAGTTCTACATATGCACAATACTCGACGTCATATACTTCAGCACCCTTTTTGAAAGAAGAAAGAGCCACCCCAACTCCTTCCCCTGCAACATGTACAACACAATACAAAATTCAACATACAAAATCTCTTGTATACTACAAAAAAAGAAGCACATTCACATTTCACTCATATACTCTTGCTGATCATTCATGTAACCAAGGGGATGTTAGGGATCATTCTGTTTGATGAACGAAAGTTTGTTCATTGCATTACTGATAAGTCATTTATACAAGCAATAGCAGTTAGTTGAGGAACTAACTCCGATTAACAGAAAAACAGAAATTAACAACTCTAAAACAGATTACAAATGGACCTACCATCTGGACTAACAATTGGACTTAGCTAACACAATAAAATGGGCCATTATCATGGGCCCTTAGAGTGTTACAGATCCAACAAACCCTCCTTTAAACTGAATTGCAATAGCAGTTCAGTTTATATATATCTTCAACTCTGCACATTCCCAGCTCCTTGCTCAACTTCTGGAAGGCATCTAGCTTCAATGGTTTAGTCACCAGGTCTGCTATTTGCTTATGAGTGCTGCAGTGAACCAGCTCAATCACTTCTTCTTTCACCAAGTCTCTCAAGAAGTGAAAGCTCACATCAATGTGCGTACTCTTCCCATGCATCACTGTGGATTCTTAGATAGCTTAATTGTGGAGCTATTGTCACACTTGATCACAGTTTTTCCTCTCTAAACATGCTTCAATTTCTCAAGAATACTAACTAAGCAAAAAGAGAACATGATGTCAGGTCTGGTGGTAGTTAAATACATTAGGCTGCCAACCATTTGCTTATACATGGTGCTGCCTACACTGTCACCACTGTCATATTGAATCTGTCAAGAACCTCATTTGCATACTTATTTTGATGAATGAAGATTCCTTGTCATTTTGTATTACCTCCACTCCTAGGAAGTAACCATCCTACCCAAATCAGTCATATCAAACTCTCCTCATGGATTCCTTGAATTCTGTCTGCATGCTTGAATTGTTCCCAGTATAGATCAAGTCATCCAAATAAAGAGACACAACAAGCAAATCATCATTGGTACTCACTTTGACAAATAGAGTATGATTGAAGGAAATTTTTCAAACCCTTCAGTCAAGAAATACTTCTCAATCTTGCTATACCAAGCTCTTGGAGCTTGCTTCAAACCATACAAAGCTTTGTTTAACTTGTACACCTTATCCTCTTCACCCCTTTTCTCATATCCTGGATGTTGAGCTACATAGACTGTCTCAGTCAGTGATTTCTCCATGAAGAAATGCACTCTTGACATCTAATTGGAAGGAAGATGCTCCAACCTCTAAGAGAAGCTATGGCAATTATAGCTCTTATAGTGTCCCATCTTGCAACGGGAATAAACACTTCATTGAAATCTATGCCATATTTTTGTGAAAATATCCTTCGGCAACAAGCCTTGCCTTGAATTTCTCAACCTCGCCTCTCTCATTCAACTTTATTTTGTATATTCATCACCCTAATTACTTTTCCTCCTGCTAGTAGCTTGCACAATTGCCATGTTTCATTCTTCTCTATTGCATCCAGTTCTGATTCCATGGCTCTCCTCCATTTCTCTTCCTTGACAGCTTCTACATACGTTTCAGGATTATTTGACTGCACAACTGCTGCAAAACTGTGCAATTCTTCAACCTCAGCAATTCTGACATCATCCTGCAACCAGGAGGGTTGGCTTTCAAGGCCTTTCATTAGAGCTTTCAACATTGTGATCACCAGTGGAGGCATCATTTGAGTGATTTTCAGACCCAGTTTGGCCTTCATTACCAGCACCAGTGTCTTCATCTTCTATGTTCTCACACCTAGTTTTTCATCATTTCCTTCCCAATTCCATTTATTATTTCCTCAAAGACCACATCCCTTCTTATCAGAACTTTCTTTGATACAGGATCAAATAACCTGTATGCTTTTGATTCCCCACCCACACCCAGAAGAATGCATTTACTTTATCATCCAATTTCTTTCTTTGAGTATCAGATACATGAACATAGGCAATACAACCAAAAATTCTATAGAAATGGACCGAAGGTTTACCTCCATTCCAAGTCTCTTCAGGAGTGATGTCTTTCACAGCAATAGTTGGACTTCTGTTTTGGACATAAATTGCCCGGTTGACAGCTTCTGGCCAAAACTCTTTGGGAACATTCCTTTCAACAAGCATGTACCTCACCATATTCATGATGGTTCTATTCTTTCTTTCAGCCACCCCATTTTGTTGAGGTGTGTAAGCAGTAGTCAGTTGTCTTTTGATTCCATTCAGATTACAAAACTCCTCAAACTCATTTGATGTGAATTCACCACCCCTATCAGTCCTCAATGTGCCAATCTCTTCGCCACTTTCCTTTTCAACCAACACTTTAAACTTCTTGAAGGTTTCCAATGCATCAGATTTTTCTCTCAGAAAATACACCCAGGTCTTCCTGCTGAAGTCATCTATGAAGGTGATGAAGTATTTCCTCTTACTGTTAGATTGAGGTGTAATAGGCCCACATATGTCAGCATGAATCAATTCTAACTTCTTCTCTGCCCTCCATGAACTTTTCTTTTGAAAAGAATCCCTATGCTGCTTTCCTACCATACATTCACCACACACCTTGGAGGACTTTTCTAAACTTGGCAGGCCCTTCACCATACCCTTTTGAGCTAATAGACTCAACTCCTTAAAACTGAGGTGAGCGTATCTTTTGTGCCACAGCAAGCTACTATCTTCACTGGTGACCTTGAGACACATAGGAGTAATGATAGTGGCCTTAAGAGGAAACATTCTATTAGTGGTTATGACAGATTTCATAATCAGTCCTCTCTTTGGATGATACACATGACATTCATTGTTGTAAAGTTGAACTTCTAGGTCTTTTTCTTGCAACTGACCTAGATTAAGCAAGTTGTTTTTCAGATTTGGCACATAGAACACACCAGTTATAATTTGCACATTAATTCCTATTTTCAGTTTAATATCTCCCTTTCCTTTTACCATCATTTTTGAATCATCTCCTAGTTTGACAGACACACTAAAGTTTTCATCCAAATTATGAAACCACTCCTTATGTCCACTCATATGATTACTACACCCAGAATCAAGGAACCGGATATTTCATACTAGACAATCTTCTGATTCAGTGTTGGCCATTCGCAGCAGTTATTCACTCTCATCAAACTGCATAATTGGCTTTCTCTTCCCAATCAGGACACTCAGCTTGAAAGTGCCCTTTCTTGCGACAGTGCTTGATTGCCTTCTGTTAGGAAAGCAATGTAACAGTAAAAGAGGAAAACAGAATTGGAGAGGAATGGAACGTTGTATTGATAATCCAGAGAGAATTACAGATGAAAAGTGCGGATACAATGAAAGAACAAAGTGCGATGATTTCTCTCGTGTGAGAGAGAGAAAGCGCCCCCGGGCCCAATCCCGATCCAAAGATTGCCTAATTTCTCTCTACCAAACCTCTCCTATTTATTCTCTGCTGCTCACGCCGAGAAAAGTGTGGATCGCACGCGCACTCTCACAACTCGCTAATTTCCTTCCACTACTTAGTTGTAATGACCTTCCTACCGCTTCCTTACAAACACTTTACCAAACCTATTAGTGCGTCGGCATTCCTATCAATACTCCTCCTATGAAATTCACCTTGTCCTCGAGGTGAAGGTCGTGGAATTGGCTCATTACTTGAGATAAATTCTCCCAAGAATTCTCAAATTCGGGCAAGTGTTTCCATTTGATCAAGACTTCCGGTTTCATCATTCGGTCCGCTTCTCACGCCTAAGACATCCTCAAGCTCCACTGCAGTTCGAGGTTCTCGTGAAAGCACTTAGGCAAGGAGGCGCAGCTGTAGTATTGGCGAAACAACTTTCTTTAAAAGAGAGGCATGGAATACAGGATGTACTCTACTCTCGGGTGGCAACTTCAACTTGTAAGCAATTGCTCCAATTTTCTCCAATACTTCAAAAGGGCCATAGAACCGAGGACTTAACTTCTGGTTCAATCTCTTAGCAAGTTGTCTCAACTTATAAGGTTGTATCTTCAAGTAAACCATATCACCCACCTCATAAGTGACCTCCTTCCTATGCTTATCAGCTTGTTGTTTCATACGGTTCTGAGCTTTGTTCAAATTATCTCTTAACTCTCGAATTAACTCATTTCTTTCTTGTGTCAATTGTTGAGCTTCATCCACAAAACAACTATTCTCATCACCCCTTATCAACACCAGTGTTGTCAATGGCGGATGGCGGTTTATGGCGGAGAGCCAAAAATCCGCCATTTTAGGCCGCCATAAAGCCGCCATAAACCGCCATCCTTCACAAATTGGCTATGGCGGTTGTCAAGAAATCCGCCACCGCAATCCGCCATGGCCGATATTTGACAACACTGATCAACACAGGTGGTTTCCTCCCATAGAGAGCTTCAAATGGTGTCATTTGAATAGAGGAATGGTAATTGGTGTTATACCAATACTCAGCCCAAGATAACCACTTAGCCCATTGTTTGGGTTTGTAACCAGTCAAACACCTCAAATAGTTCTCCACACACCTATTCACCACCTCGGTTTGCCCGTCAGTCTGAGGGTGATAAGCTGAGCTATATTTCAATTGTGTACCTGCAGCTGTAAGTAATTCAGACCAGAATGTACTCAGAAAAACTTTGTCACGGTCAGATACAATGGAACTAGGGAAACCGTGGAGTTTAACTATTTCTTTCATAAATACAGCTGCCACTTCTTTGGCATTATAGGGATGAGCCAAAGGTATGAAGTGAGCATACTTGGTTAATCTATCAACCACCACCAAGATTGTATCCATCCCCAAGGACTTAGGTAAGCCTCCCACAAAGTCCATAGACACATCACTCCATACTTGAGTTGGTATTGGCAAAGGTTGCAACAAACCCCCGGGACTAAGGGCTTGATACTTGTTCCTTTGGCAAACATCACAAGCTTGCACATATTGTTGAATCCTCTTTCTCATACCTTCCCAGTACACCACCCCTGCAACTCGCTTGTAAGTTCTTAGAATGCCAAAGTGTCCACCAATTGCAGAATCAGGAAATTCTGCCAAAATTCTGCTGATCCGAGGAGAATTTTTAGGTAAAACCAATCTGCCATGGTGGTATAATCTGCCATTCTTGAGCTCATAACCCTCATGAGTCCCCACCTTGGCCACTAAGTCTTGTACAATGACCCTCAGGTGATCATCAGCTTGCACCTCGTCCTCTAAGCCATCCCACACCGTACTCTGCACCGTGGAAACTGCATTGTAATTAAGCTGTCTTGACAAAGCATCAGCTGCTTTGTTCTCAATCCCGAGCTTGTACTTGATCTCAAAATCAAACCCTAACAGTTTTGTCACCCATTTTTGTTGCTCCTCTCCCATCAACCTTTGGTCAGTCAAAAACCGCAAGCTTCTTTGGTCAGTATGTATCACAAAATGTCTCCCAAGAAGGTAATGCCTCCATTTCTGAACAGCTACCACAATAGCCATCAACTCTCTTTCGTATACAGACTTGTTTTGGGCTCTGTTAGATAGAGTTTGGCTCATAAAAGCTACGGGCCTACCCTCTTGCATCAACACTGCCCCCAATCCTTTCCCCGAGGCATCAGTCTCCACAATGAATTCCTTAGAAAAATCTGGTACTGCAAGGACAGGCAAGGTGGTCATGGCAATCTTCAACCTCTCAAAAGCTACTTGAGCATTCTCATTCCACTTAAAGTTGTCTTTCTTGAGCTGTTGTGTAAGAGGCCAAGCTATTTTCCCATAGTCTTTCACAAACCTCCTATAGTAGCCAGTCAATCCCAAGAAACCCCTAAGTCCCTTCACATCTTTAGGAGTCGGCCACTTGATCATAGCATCCACCTTGGAGGGGTCTGCTGCCACTCCATTGCTCGAAATAAGATGACCCAAGTATTCAATTTGAGTCTGTGCAAATGAGCATTTCTTTTGATTGGCAACCAATTGATTGCTTCTCAAAAGATTCAGCACACTCCTCAAATGTTCCATGTGACACTTCAAGTCCTTGCTATAGATCAAAATGTCATCAAAGAAAACTAATACATATTTTCTCAATATAGGTTTCAAGACACGGTTCATCAAAGCTTGAAAAGTAGAGGGTGCATTGGTCAATCCAAAAGGCATCACAAGGTATTCATAGTGACCCTCATGTGTTCTAAAAGCTGTCTTAGGAATATCTTCACTCCTCATCCTAATCTGATGGTACCCAGATTTCAAATCAAGCTTGGAAAACACCATAGCATTGCCAATCTCATCAAGCAACTCATCTATAATTGGAATGGGGAACTTATCAGGCACTGTGTACTTATTCAAGACCCTATAGTCAATGCAAAACCTCCATCCTCCATCCTTTTTCTTGACCAACAGAACTGGACTAGAGAAAGGACTAACACTAGGTCTAATGATACCAGCAGACAACATTTCATTCACAAATTTTTCTATCTCATCCTTTTGGTAGTGAGGATACGTGTAAGGCCTGATGTTTGGAGTAGGTGCTCCTGGTTTGAGGACAATGGCATGGTCTTGTTCCCTCATAGGAGGCAATGTTGTTGGCTCCTTGAAGACATCCGAGAATTCTTCCAAAATCTGAGCAATGTCAGGCTGCAACTCTGAGCTAGTTGCCACGGTCTGCATCTCACAGTAATGGAGTAAATAACCTGATTCTTCACTTTGGATTGTTTTCATCATGGATTTTAAAGAAGCCTGATGTCTACTAAGTGAAATTTCTCCTACAATCGAATTTACGCCTCCTCCCTTCCATTTGATCACCATATTCTCAAAGTTAGCTTTAATGTCCCCAAACTAGCCAACCGATCCATGCAAGAACCATTTCGGTCCTGCTAGTGTCATAAGATAAAAATTGCGAGTGAAATTTATTCCTTGCACTTGCACTTGAGTCCCATGCATACTCCTCCTTTGTGAGTAATCTTCTCACCATTGCCCACCTCGATAGTATACTCGGTGTGTCCTCAAGAGTCAAATTTATCTCTTCCACTAAGCGGTAGGAAATGAAATTACTAGAGGCTCCTGATCAATCAATATTAACACCTTCCTTCCATTAATAATCCCCCACACCTTGAAAGACTTGTTTGAAGTTAAGCCTTCCTTGCTCTTGAGAGAGAGCAACAGAGTCTTCAACTCCCCTTCAACCACTATTTCCTCAACCTCAGTTTCTGCCTCCTCTTCGCTCTCACCTACCTCATCATCCTCCACCAACTCCAATCTATAATGTTTCATCTTACAAAGGTGATCTCGTCCCCACCTCTCACCACACTTGAAACACAACCCTTTTCTACTAAGATCACACAATTCTTCCTGTGTAAGTCTCTTCCCTGCATTCTGCTTCTTATCCCCTGTTCCTTGTATGGTCTTAGGATCCAGAGCACTCCCACTACCTCCTCCAGCTTCAATTTTCGGTTTCTGCACAAATACTCTGTTTCTCCCCTGTTCCTGACCCGACGCAGGCCAACCGGGTCGCCACCGTGAGCCCTCGTTCTTCTCCTTCGCTGATCCACTATCGCTTTTCAGTGCTTTGTTACGTTCCTCAATGAGAAGCGCACGATCAATCAAGGCGTTGAGCCCTCGAGGTTATGCAGTTTCAGCTCCGATTGAATTTCTTCGCGTAACCCGTTCAAGAAAATGCTCTCAAGCATGCTGCGTTCATTCTTCTTCAACGGAGCCATCAACATCTCGAACTGTTCCCTGTACTCCATCACCGTGCCTGTTTGTTTCACGTTCAGAATAGGTCCCAACGGATTCCTAACCAAGGAAGGTTGAAATCGACGAATCACCGCTTGTTTGAACTCCTCCCAGTTCGGTTCTGGGTGTTGTTCCTCCCACCATTGATACCAATTCAGTGCTCTTCCATCAAGCGCAATAATGACGGCTTCCAGCATCTCGTCTTCGTCTACGCCATTGATCTTGAAGTATCTCTCCACTTTAACCAACCACCCGTAAGCTTCACCACCTTCAAAAACCGGTATCTCTAGTTTTCGACCACGGTAATGGTGACGTGGTTTGGGACTAGTTCCACCAGAAGTCTCTGTTTCAGTTGACGAGTTACCATCGTCATCTTCTTCTTCTTCGCCGGTCACGGTGCTGCTACCAGCTCGCCGACGTCTCTTCTTCTTCGCCAACCGGAGCTCCATTTTTCCCATCCACTCACGCAACGCATCCCCTTGCGTACGCACATCCAGTGCAAGTCCTTCGAATCCCTGCTCAAGTCGTTCCTGACGTTCTTCAATGGTTGTTTTCTTCACCATGGTTCAAGCTCTGGCAACCTAGAGCTTTGATACCAATGTTAGGAAAGCAATGTAACGATAAAAAGGAAAGCGAGAATGGAGAGGAATGGGCGTTGTATTGATAATCCGGAGAGAATTACGGATGAAAGTGCGAGATACAATGAGTGTAATTGAGAACAAAGTGCGCGATACTCTCTCGTGACAGAGAGAGAAACTATCCCAGGCCCAATCCCAATCCAAAGATTGCCTAATTCTCTCTCTACCAAACCTCTCCTATTTATTCTCTGCTGCTCACGCCAGAAAAGTGAGGATCAGCACGCACTCTCACAACCTGCTGACTCAGCAAATGTTGTTACATGATTTCCTTCCACTACTTAGTTGTAATGACCTTCCTACCCCTCCTTACAAACACTTTACCAAACCTATTAGTCTGTCCAGCATTCCTATCACCTTCCTCTACCACGTCCTCCTCCAACTGAGCCACGACCTCTGCCTCTGAATCTTCCAATGCTGGTCACCTTGAGGGCTTGTTCTTCATCTTTTTTCCCTTTCATTCTCTGCTCTTGAACCAGTAAGCTACTCAGAAGTTCGTCAATTGAAAGCTTGGTTACATCGTTGGCTGATTCAATAGAGCAACCGACATAATTGAATATTGGAGTCATTGAACGAAGTACTTTTTCAACAATGACAGATTCTTCCATTTTCTCCCTGTTAGCCTTCATGTTGCCTGGAATTGAAAGGGTTCTGGCGAAGTATTTATCCATTGTTACCTCCTTCTTCATACCAAGAAGTTTGAATTCCCTGCAATGTGCTTGAAGTTGTGCCCGTTTTATTTTGTTGTTCCTTGATACTTCTTCATCGACTCCCATATGTCCTTCGTTGAGTCTTTGACAAGAACTGTTTCCAAGATTCCTCTATCTATTGCATGAAGCAGGTAAGTTTTGCCTTCAAATCCTTCAACTTATTACTTTCCTTTGCCTTCTTGATCTGCTCCTGGGTAGCGTTCGACGGTGGGGTGTACACGCCTTCTTCGATTAATCCCCAATACTCCTTTGACCTAAAGAGATTCTCCATCAACATTGCTCAATGATTGCAATGACCATCAAGCCGTGGAATTGATGGTTGTAGAAATTGCTTTGAATCGGATTTCGATACCATGTCTCGCGCAAGAACTCAATTTCGCTCGCACCGCTCGTGTTTTTCTCTCAATAAATCGCTTTGACACAGGCCCCAATATGGAGCTCTGATGCCAGATGATAGGGATGATTCTGTTTGATGAACGAAATTTGGTTCATTGCATTACTGAGAAGTCATTTATACAAGCAATAGCAGTTAGTTGAGGAACTAAGTCTAATTAACAGAAAAACAGAAATTAACAACTCTAAAACAGATTACAAATGGACCTACTATCTGGACTAACAATTGGACTTAGCTAATACAGTGAAATGGGCCACTATCATGGGCCCTTAGAGTGTTACAGGTCCAACAGGAGAAGTACTAGAAAAGAATGCAATCACAAAAAAAAAAGTGCCTTTCGATGTTATTAAACATATCTCTAACAGTTGTATTGTATGGACAAGAAATTAAATATGATACCATGTGTGACAAGCAGCAAGTTCTCAGAACGATGTTTATCTGCAAGATCTTTAACTATTTTCTTATATCTATCCCTTGTTTGCGAAACCGGCTCGTTATACTCGGGCAACTGCAGTGATAAGTTCCTCAAGCAAAAACAAAATTCCTCAGTCCTAATGATGATTAGATCCATACATATATATACTTGTCAAATGCCAAAAATATTTTGTTACTGAAAATGAACAAGAGTTCTCTATACTATACCTCTTTATAGACCCTTTCTACATTGGTATCCACTGTCCCTGCTGGAAGCATGGCCTCACGTTCTGATATATCAAAACCCCAATTTCCATCTTTAGGAGCCACCTCAGGCCTAATTGCCAGCTCGCTCATCATTTCACATAATCCATATTCAACAGAAACCTGCAGTTGGTGAAGGTGAGTGGGAGAATTTTACCAACTTAATGGTTGACATTTATAGGTACCAAGTACTCAGGATTTGTATCAGTTATGTTCTAATTTCATAACAGATATGAAATTCCCCTTCAGTCTTTCACTGATAGTACCCGAAATTTCTACTTCAACAGAGAAACTGAGCCTCTTTGTTACAATATTGTGTACATGCAGTTTCCACCAGAAGGAAAAGATTTAAATGTCGGTATGTATACTTCAAACATCCATATAGACAAAACAAATATTATCATTGGATGCAGTAACATAACTAGAAGATATATTCAAAGCAAAATACATTTACCGAATTCGAAATTTACACAATCAATCCATCACAAACCAACATATGTGTGACTTTTAAGATACTCAATTTTTTTAATGATATGTCAAGTTATGTAATAGTGTGAAAAACATTTATGCATGTATACAAAGTTAGAAACTATGGATTTAATTTATATATAAAATAAGTATAACTGTTTTACACCATCAACCAATTACAAGTTCACACGTCAATAACAAAATTAGTCAATTAGTAATCACATTATATGTCAGGCTTATTATGATGTTGTGGTTGGAAAAAGTTTTACGTCACAGTACATAGCAATTAAACTCTACAAACTATTTTGAATTTCCCTACACGCTGCTACATATTTGATAAACAAATAAAATTTGCAGTCGTAAAATAACTAATGTTTTAAATTAAATATAAACTCGATATATAGTGAAGCAAAAAGAAGAGAGAGAGAGATGAATGTGATCTGACCTTGAGTTTAGAAGGATCAATTGTAACGGAGTCACCGATGGGGTCGTTGGGATCGTCGTTGACGGCAGATAGGGCGGTGACAACATGAACGGCGGTCTGAACGCAGCGGAGGAAAGGTGAGACGAAGACGCGATGGATAGGATAGGGAAGATGTTTGCGGAACTTGCGACCGGTTGAGAAAGCTCGAATTCGACCCTGTTCGATGAGGGGTGGATCCCAGGGTCGGGGTGCAGTTGAAATCCATAAAGGTTCGAAGCTGTCGATGCGATCTCCGTGCCTCATTACGATGACGTTTTGGTAAAACTCTGGACTTGAAGAATCCATTTTCAGACAAGTAACTAACTAATCAATTTGCTTTAAACGTTTCAAAGTCAACCACGAGTGAGTTTTGATGAAGAAGGATCTATGTATACATCTTCTGATCAGATCACCACGGGAGGAGGAGGAGAAGAAGGAGGAGGAGGAAATGTGTTGCTAATTATTACTTAATATATAGTTAAGTCCCTCAAAAAAATTGTTATCAGTACCACATGTCATCATTAAATTGGCTCTTAGTGCCACGTGGCAATGGCACGACATGCCATCCCCTCATGTCATCACTAACACGTGCCACATCATCCCTCATTTAATTGATCGTTTTTGTTTGAAATCCAGAGTCAAAACCCCTAATTTCGTTTGCAATTAAAAACGAAACTAAATCTGAAATTAAAAACAAAATTAAAAACAAAAAAGATCAATTGAATCGTTGTTCAATTTGTTTGATTCTGGGTTTCAATTAAAAACGAAATTGTAAATCAAATTAGGGGATTTGACTCTGGATTTCAAACAAAAAACAATCAATTAAATGGGGGATGACGTGCACGTGTCAGTGTTGACATTGGGGATGGCGTGTCGTGCCATTGCCACTTGGCACTAAGAGCCAATTTAATGGTGACATGTGGTAGTGATATACGCTTTTTTAGATGGAAAATTATTTGGGGGCTTAAGCAGAACGCTGATATTTACAAGGGTCATTTTAAAACTTTTTTGGATGGAAAGTTGACTGAGGGGCTTAACTGTAAACAATTAATATTTACAAGGGTCATTTTAAAGCTTTTTTTGGATGGAAAGTTGATTGGGGGCTTAACCGTAAACGCTTAATATTTACAAGGGTCATTTTAAAGTTTTTATTTTTACAGGGGCTTAAATAAATTATGGTCATATTTGCAGGGGCTAAACATATATTTAAACCTATTAAAAATGCAAAATTACACCAAGTCCTTTAAGTTATTTAATTGAAATAAGTTGGTTCTTTAAGTTTTTTTCATACATTTAGATCCATTAAGTTATTCAATTGTAACAAGTTGGTACTTTAAGTTACATAATATGTACACCATTAGTCCTTTTTCATTTTTTTTACAAAAAAAAAACAATTCGCACTAACAGAACTGACGTGACTGTGACGGAGCCTACATGTCATCTGTCTTGTAACAATTTTGTTATTTAAGACTACCGTCATGTAACAATTTGATCCTTTCAACTTAAATGAAAAATAAGATGAACCTTCTTTTAAAAAAAAAAAAAATTAAGTTGAGAAGTTTCAAATTGTTACATGACAGTAGTCTTAAATGACCAAATTCTTGCAAGATAGATGATAGGTAGCCTCTGTCACAACCACATCAACTCTGTTAATGCGAATTAAGGTTTTTTGTATTAAAAAATGCACATCAATGATGTTAATGTGAATTGAGCTTTTTTGTAATAAAAAATGAAAAAATGACTAACAATGTACACATTATGTAACTTAAAGGACTTAAGTGTTTCGAAAAAAAATTAAATAACATACTTGTTACAATTAAATAATTTAAAGGATTCCCAGTGTAATTTTGCCTATTAAAAAATAGGTTAAATCATAGTTGTGGTCAAAGCATGTTTTCCCCGTCAAACTCAGGGCGGGAGCGGGTGGATACCCGCGGATACGAGTTTTGTTGTCATGCCTAATAATTACATTTTTTAATTAAAATTCTAAAATTGCATTTTTAATTAAAAATTAATTTTTTTAAATAAATAATGACGTAGCAGCCACATATATATCTAATGCCAGTTGCCGCGTCACCTTTTTTTTACAAACCTCCAAATCAGTAAGAAAAAAAAAACCTCTTTTGGACTAAAATGTCTGAATTTTTGAAAATAATGAGGCTAAATGTCTAAGTTTTAAAATAGGGGTACCAAATAATTGAATTTGTGAAAATAGGAGGACCAAAACTATAATTTAGATATGGGGATTTTGTCCCTCTTTGTTGGTTTGTTGGTTGTCTTTGCAATTTCAACGACATGGGGATGTCGGCTCCCAGGTTCGAATCCGAGTGTGAGCAAATGTGTGTGGTGTTTATTTGTCATTTCATCTAATAGACAAAAAAAATATAACTGATTTTGTTGTTTAATAACTTAGATATTAGTTTTTAGAAATTTTAAAGAAAATGAGAAGTTGTTTTGTGTTTGTATAACATGCTCAAATTAACCTATCTATAACATGCTCAAAATAACCTATTTAGAAAAAAAACATTCTTAAAAAAATTATTTTAAGAGAAGTGTTCTGTAGGTTATTATAATATTAATAATGGAGTAAAAATTTGAAAAAAAGAAAATGATATTTAATATAATATATGCACCTCCTGGTGTTTCCATTGACTCTCTTGTTGGCGCTCCCATTGGCTCTCCCTTTGTCGATTTCATTGCTAGTGTCTCGTTGCCGCACCTATTCACTTGTTGTTGGCTCTCCTGTGGTTAGTCTATCGTTGATGCTCCTGTTGTCATCTTAATTTAAATTATTCAAAAAAATTATATTGAAATTTTTTTTAGTGGTTACTTTTTTTTTACAATTGTTTGTGTGGTTAAATTGATTGGTTTTAGTAATTTTAGTACATTATAGTAAATAGTAAATTTTATGTTACTTAATATTAATTAAGGCATGTTGATTAAATTATGTTATTATTTAAAAAGTTATTTTAGAATTTGTGATAGTGGTTAATTTTTTTTAGAATTGTTAGTGGTTGAATAATTTGAGTAGATTGTATTAAATAGTAAATTTAGGATAATTTGATATTTAATTATTAACAATAATTAAATTATTAGATTAATAAAAAATTATTTTTGAAATTTTGTTAATGGTTGAAATTTTTTGACAATTGTTAGTAGTTAAATTGATTTGTTTTAGTAGTTTTAGTAAAATATAAATATAATAAGTAATAAAAAAGCAATTTATTAATTGTTTTAAAAAACTAACATTGCGTCAGCGCTTTTTGACTGCGCGTCAGATGCTTGCATAAAAGATGAAAAGCTATTTTTTTGTCCTGTAGTGACAAATTTACCAGAGATATCTACTAAAGTCATTTTGCTAACACTTAATTTTACTATATTAGATTAGATGTCTACTATGATCATGAGTGAGTAGACCCCTTAATCTTGGGATTGCATGAATAATCCAAAGATAGACCCTTAAACAATTCCAAGTCTAAACTCTATTTTCCTAAGTTTATATTTAATCTAATCTCATCATTCCTGAGGTCTTATTTCAAATATCAAACGAATAACCGAAAGGTGAAGTTTGATATTGAAACTATGAGATTAGATTAAAAAAGGTTTTGAGACTCAAAACATGAAAATAGTTTTGAGACTTCTGGGATAAAAAAAGGTTTTGTACTTAAAGGGTTTTGACAATAATCAACAATGAAAATAAGTTTGGTTATTGGTTCAAAGCACACTCGTGTATTCAGAAAGGAAACATGAGTTACAATTGACAGATTGTCCTTGGAATATACTACTTTTGTAACATAGAGAGAATAGATGAAGAATATTGTGGGACAACCTGAGAGTCCTTAAGGATGATTTCGAGACAGGAGATTGGTGCATTGCAGGTGATTTCAATGATGTTACATCTAGAGCAGAGAGAAGTTGCTGCTCAACTAGCTTTAACAACGTGGAGGCAAGAGAATTTGTGTCCTTTATGGAAGATTTGGAGCTAGTTGATGTGCCGGTGTTGGGAAAAAGTTTACATGCTTTGGTTCTGATGGAAGAGCGAGTAGATTGGATAGGGTATTGCTGAATGAGGGTTTGATTTCAAAATGGAATGTTAGAGCACAATGGATAGGTGACAGAGAGATTTCTGATCATTGCCCTGTCTGGCTGGTGAGCTCGGCTCTTAATTGGGGACCTAAGCCTTTTAGGTTCAGCAACTGTTGGATTGAACATGAGGAATTTATGGACTTTGTGAAAGGATGTTGGGCCTCCTTCCAGGTGGAAGGAATGGCTTCTTTTGGGATTAAGGAAAAGGTTGAAGATTTGGAATCGTGAGGTGTTTGGATACAAAGACTTGAAAATAGAAAACATAGTAAGGGATATGAACGAGGTTGATAAATTGGCATCAGAGGGGGGAGGTGTTGATGATGTGCGAAGGAATATGTTAAATGAGGAGTTTTGGAAAGAACTTCACGCAAAAGAGAGTTTGCTTGCACAAAAGGCACGGGTAAGATGGATTGCGGAAGGTGATTCAAATAGTAGGTTCTTTCATGCATGTGTAAAAGGAAACCGGAGAAGAACTCAACTATTGAAGCTTAAGGTGGGAGGGAATGGATAGATGACGTGGGGGGTGTGAAATCAGCGATCAAGAATCACTTTGAAGGAAATTTAGGGAGGAGGATACAAATAGACCAACACTTGGTGGAGTGAATTTTAATCAAAACTCTGGGACGGAAAATGAATTGTTGATTGAACCATTTAGTTTGGAAGAGATTAAAGAAGTGGTATGGGAATGTGATAGCAACAAGAGCCCGGGGCCGGATGGGTTCAATTTCAAGTTTGTCAAGGAGTGCTGGGACATCATCGGTGCGGAAGTATTGAAGTTTTTTGAGGAGTTCCATAAGAGTTCGCGGTTGCCGAAGGCGATAAGTGCATCTTTTATTGCGCTTATTCCCAAGAATAATAATCCACAAGGGCTTGGAGAGTATAGGCCCATATCTTATATCGGGTGTTTGTACAAGATGCTTGCAAATGTATTAGCGGGAAGGCTGAAAAAGGTTTTGAAGGGTGTGATATCGGATTGCCAGAGTGCTTTTCTTGCAGGAAGAAATATTCTTGATGGAGTGGTAGTGGTGAATGAGCTTATGGATATGGCTAAGAGAAGAAAGCAAAAGTGTGTGGTCATGAAAGCAGATTTTGAAAAAGCATACGATTCAGTAAGCTGGTCATATTTGGATTATATGTTGGGCAGGTTGGGTTTTGGGGAAAGATGGAGGAAATGGATGCAGACATGCATTTCGTCTAATTCTATCTCAATTTTAGTTAATGGTAGCCCTACGGAAGAGTTTGTGGCCCAAAAAGGACTAAAACAAGGGGATCCGCTGGCGCCGTTTTTATTCTTGATTGTGGCTGAAGGGCTAGCGAGTTTGGTGAGGAAAGGAGTTGAATTGGATAATCTTCAAGGGTTTCGTATCAACAGTGCTCTCTCGGTTGAATTGTTGCAATTCGCCGATGATACAATTTTGTTCTGCGATGGGGGAGATAAGAGCATCTGGTGTTGGAAAGCGAAATTAAGAAGTTTTGAGATGGTCTCGGGCTTAAAGGTGAACTTTGCAAAAAGTAGTGTCTTTGGGTTGAATTTTGAGGATAGAGTGATGGAGGAATTACAGTTTTTGGCATGCAAATTGGGAGTGGTTCCATTCAAATTTTTGGGGGTCCCGGTTGGAGCAAATCCGAGAAGAACGTCTACATGGTAACCGATTATTGATTCTATGAAAGCTAGATTGAGTAATTGGAAGAGTAGGCAATTATCAATAGGGGGTCGTGTTATACTCATCAATTCGGTGCTTGCTTCTCTCCCATTGTATTTTTTCTCCTTTTACAAAGCGCCAAAAAAAGTCATTGCGGAGATTACAAAAATACAAAGAAGGTTCCTATGGGGGGGGTGATGAAGATAATAAGAAGGTAGCTTGGGTGAAGTGGGAGACAAGTTGTTTACCAAGAGAGAAAGGGGGATTGGGCATAAAGAACTTAGAATTGTTTAATGTGGCATTATTAACAAAATGGAGGTGGAGAATTTTGGTTGAGGACAACAATGCTATTTGGGAGGGGATATTAGTAGAAAAGTATGATTTAAAGGAAAGATGGCCTGATATGGCGGAGAGTAGAAGAGGATGGGAGAAGAAATCATTGTGGTGGAGGGACTTGTGCTTACTTGGAGAGGAGACTAATTTGCAAGAAGAATGGTTTAATCAATTAGTGAAAATTAAAGTGGGTAATGGTAAGAAGGCAAGGTTTTGGAGGGATGTTTGGATAGGTATGGATCGGTTGGAGGTTTTATTCCCGGATCTATATAATTGCTGCAGGTCTAAGGAGGCAACGGTGGACGTATTTGGTCAATGGATGGAAGAGGGATGGACGTGGAAAAACCTATTGCCGCCGCCGATGGTCCGCTTTGAATTATGCGAGACGATCGGCCTCATCTTATTCTTCTTTGTCACGAGAGAATGCATAACTGCTGTTACTTGATGACAAAATCTTGCGACAGTGGATTTGGGTGTCGGACGCGTTAGGTTGTTTCACGGTGAAAAAATGCTATGAATCTTTGCTGAATTTTTTTGCAGGTGGAGCGTATGTTCAGCAGCCCGAAATTGTCCATGCATGCAAAAAAATTTGGAAATGTGATGTACCGTCCAAAATACAAATTTTTGCGTGGAGGGTTATGCTACAGCGAGTTGCCACTAGAGTTGCTTTGCATAAAAGAGGGATAATTCAACCCCAAAATGATTTAAGTTGCGTGATGTGTTTTCGGGAGGAGGAGATGGTGGAACATTTATTCATGTCTTGTGGAATTGCAAAGAGTATATGGAGAAGTGTTCTTGTTTGGATGGGATCTTCGTTTGGTGATGCCGACAATCTAATAACTCATTATGTGGAGTTTGGGAAACTAGTTAAAGGGAAAAGGCTACGAGTGTCAAACATCTTATTTGGATGGCGACAAATTGGAACCTTTGGATGGCGAGAAACAAGGTAATTTTCAAAGGCGGGGTAGTTTCAGTTCCAACAATACTAGCGAGCATTAAAGACTCGGCGTGGTGTTGGTTCAAGGCAAGGAAGGAAGAAAATTGTAGCGTGACATGGGTTGATTGGTTTCATTGTCCGATGGGATGTTTCTCTATGTTGTAATTTTCTCTTTTATTTTATATGGTTTGTAAACACATTCAGGTGGATTTTGTAGGGGGGAAACGGTGAATTATTATCGTTTCTTCACTGTGGCACATCTCTTGTGTGGGGTACTCTTTTTCCTTCCAAAGTCTTTTTCCCAATGGGTTTTGGCTTTGGAAGGTTTTGAGGAGACCCTCCCCCTTCCCTTCCTCTCATTGTAAGAGTCAGACACCCTTTGTGCTCCCTTCAATGAAATCTTTGATTATCTAAAAAAAAGATGAAGAATTGTGAATTCATTCTACCATTGAGATGAAACCACAATCCTAGGAGGCTTTTATTTCTGAATTAAAATTAAACAACATCTTCTTCCATAATTAATCAATCTTTTTAGGGAATCGCAACCCAAAAAGAAATTGGTACTCATATAAAGTCTCTCTGAGATCGATATTTCTACTACGCAATAGAACCGTGCACTTGCAACCTATCACACTATGCCACAATGTTTTTAGTTTGATAGACTTGCTTATTGCTTTAGGTGACATATCGAATTTACCCGTTGAATTTGAATCCATTAATTGCCTTCAACCCTTACACAAGTTTATGATTAAATAAGCATGTGCTTTTCTTTACATATTTTTATTCAATACATTTTTTAAATTTATGCCAGTCACATAATTAATTATATAGGCTAGAAAATAATATAGGTAACAATGTTAAAAAAATTCAAACATTCCATAATATTGTATATTTACGTCCACACATAGATATATTTCATCTTAATAAAAGTATATAAGGCGATATATTTTATGGTTATATAAATGTTTTGTTATTTTTGGTTACATTATAGATGTTTTGGTTTAATATTAAATTTAAAAATTTTATGATTATACTTCGTTACAAATTCAACTATTTTCTTAGTACATGTTTTGATTCTTTTGAATTTTTAATAGAGATCGAGTCATGTGGTTCAACCAGTAGCTCAAAGGTTTGACCAATGACTCAATGATTTAGTGCAATGACTGAGTCAATCACCGCTCCAGATTTACTAACACTGCAGTAAGGTGTCAACTGACAGTAAGTTGGAAATATCTACAAACAACAATAGAGTTGCTGCGTCAAAAAAAAAAAACAGTAGAGTTGCTTAGACCACTTAATTACTTATTTATTTATTACTAATCTATTCATAAAAACACTTAACTATCGCTAAATTGAAACATCCCAACACACCTGATATAAATAGACATTAAACGTCATTCTTGAATGAATTGACATGAAGTTATGCTAGAAACCCTAGCCTTCTTATAAAAGCTGCAATGTAAAACCTTTATATACACACACCCAACAAATCACCACCACAGTCATTTCGTTATATTCTCACGTGGCATGCAATATCTACCATCAAACTCCCTACATTAATTCATCTCCTTTCAATTATAATTAATGTTTCTAGTTTTGAAACATATAAGCTTACCGAAACGACTAATTAATTAGCATTAATATTACAAAACATTGTTGATGTACTATGTAACTATCTAACAACAAAGCGGTTTCTTTTTGTATAGGTTAATAGCATGAGGATTACCTCTGAAGCATTGATATTTTCATCATCAATGTTGGTGTTGTTATCAAACACAATATATGCAGGTGAAAATAAAATAAAGTCAGCTACTTTTCTATCTGAAATGTTTGAAGTGGGTGTTGGAGTAGTTGCAACGAATCACCACCATGATTAATAACATGAGGCTTATCTCTAAAGCATTGATATTTTCATCATCAATGTTGGTGTTGTTATCAACCACAATATATGCAGGTCAAAATAATATAAAGTCAGCTACATTTACATCTAAAAAGTTTGAGGTGGGTGCTGGAACAGTTGGTTCCAAAGTACTTTGGAACATCGAGTTTCCAATGGGTCATGTTGGAATAAAGAGCTTTGATGCTGAAATAGTTGATGAAAAAGGAAATTCTGTACCATTATATGAAGCATATTTACATCATTGGTTTGTTTTTAAATATCATGAGAAAATATGGAGTCGGTCCCCAATTCCTAAAGATCCAAAAAATCCTTTGGATGGTGTAATTTTCTTGCGAAATGAAGGAGCGTGCCAAGGTGGACTTCTTCCACATTATTGGGGCCTTGGAATTGAATCAAGGGGAACAAGTACAAAGATACCAGATCCTTATGCAGTAGAAGTAGGTAAACCTGAAAATATTCCACCTGGGTATGAAGAGAAATGGTTTTTCAACGTCATGGTCATTGATACACGTGGCACAAAATATAGTAAAGGTTGCACAGAATGTAGGTGTGACCATTTTAATCTCCCACCTAATCACTTCAATGTCACATTTGGCGTTGACGGGAAACCATTAAATCCAAATTATAAAGGAGGAATCTTTTGTTGCGTGGACAATGCTCAGTGCACATTGAAAAAGGGTTTTCAAGCCTCAAAGAGAACTCTTGCCCTAAGATACAAAATAACATGGGTTGATTGGGACCAACACAAGATTCCAGTTAGATTCTATATACTTGATTCTACGGATCGAGTGAGAACAAATGGCTCTGAATTAATCCATGATTGTCAGGTAAACAAAGATCGAGTTTATTTTTTCATAATTCAGATTGAAATGCTTGAAGTACCCCAACAAAAATTAGAAAACCAATTTCAAAATATAAGTCTTGATTTCCGACCACCCTACACATGAACCAATTCCACCAGACAACTTTTATCTTATATATATATAGACACACACACATGTTATATTACTTCATTTGTTTCAATGTGTTACAGGCAGAGTATACTATTCCGCCAAGTATTTCTTTGAACCCCTCTCCTCATGTACAGAGAGCGAACATCCCAATGAAAAAGGGGGGTTATCTCATCTATGCCACTTCTCATATGCATTCAGGTGTGCTTGATGCAACTCTATATGGACAGGTAATATAATTTTCAATATTATAGGAAGACTTTATGATTCATCTGTAGATAGTTTAATTGTGCTCCTTAAGTGATAAACATTATTTGCTTTCCATGTCATTACTATTTCTTTGAAAGGTAAAAGAATTTTATTTCAAATATAGGGGAAGAGAACAAGAAATTTTATTTCATATATGTCAAAATTATAATGCATCTTCTCTTCTAAAATACACATATTTTTTCATTATTTTAGGATGGAAAGTTATTGTGTAACTCAACACCAAAATATGGAACGGGAAAGGAACCGGGAAATGAGAATGGCTACGTTGTTGGAATGTCTGGATGTTATCCAGAACCAGGTTCAATTAAGATTGAAAATGGTGAAATTGTGAAGGTAGAATCCAAATATAAAGGTGGCTTTCTCACTGGAGCTATGGGACATGTGTACATATATTTGGCAGACCAATTGCCAAAAGATATTCATACATCTCAAAACGGTACTTCTAAAGTTTGAAGTTTCTTGATTTAATGTCATTAAGTGAACTACATAATATTTGAGCATGCATCACTTATAAGTGTTCATTTGAGATATGATTTGATAATCCATATCAATTCATTACATTATGTGAGTAATGTGATCTCACTTTGTATGGGAGGATAGACTCAACAATTAATATTAATGTTATCTCATTCCATATACATCTTTTGTTTTAGATACCAACAAATGCTTATCAAACGGATCAACGGTGACTGAAGCCAATTGTGTCCAAGCAGGATCAACGCCTCAACTCATGCTTTCAAGTCTTATGTTGAGTTTATATTGTTTCGTACGTTACTTAACTTATAATATTTTCATGTAAGTTTTTTAAGTTTCCCCTTTAAAATCATCGGGTTTCATCTCAGTTTCATTAGGTTTTGTTTGGTCCCTCTTTAGATCTTCATTGATCTTCGCCTCATCACCGTTGTTCACCTTAGGTGGCCTCATTGTTTGACCACAATTTCATTAGGTTTTGTTTGGTTCTTGATCATGATCTTCGCCTCATCACCGAGTTCTTAGGTGGTTTCTCATTGATCATTCGCCTCATTGTCGCTTTTCTTGACCACAATTTCATTAGGTTTTGTTTGGTCCCTCTTTAGATCTTCATTGATCTTCGCCTCATCACCGTTGTTCACCTTAGGTGGTTTCGGCTGCTGATCATCAGGGGTTGTTGACATATATACGCGATCCCCAAATGTATTGGGAATGAAGATAATTATCTCCTCTTAGATCTTCAGCAAAACCGCTTGTTCACCTTAGGTGGTCGAAAGTGATCATCATGTGTGTGCTCACGCACCACAATTTCATTAGGAAATGTCGTCCTCGATCAAATTGAAAAACCATCGTGTTCAAAGAACGCAAGCGGCAAAGATCAAAGCGCTCCTCCTTGCCCGCTTTTTTGTCACGATGGTTTTTGCTTTGATCGGCCGACATTTCCTTGCTGTGGTGCGTGAGCGCACACATGCATCACTTTCGACGCGTTCTTTTGCTACTCGAGGAGATAATTATCTCCATTCCCAATACATTTGGGGATCACGATCATGGGTTGTCGACATACGCGATCCCCAAATGTATTGGGAATGGATGATCCTCGAGTTCAAGAAACCTGAAACCACCTAAGGTGAACAATGGTGATGAGGCGAAGATCAATGAAGATCTAAAGAGGGACCAAACAAAACCTAATGAAATTGTGGTCAAGAAAAGCAGAATGAGACTGAGACCCCTGATGATCAAGCAGCCGAAACCACCTAAGGTGAACAACGGTGATGAGGCGAAGATCAATGAAGATCTAAAGAGGGACCAAACAAAACCTAATGAAACTGTGGTCAAGAAAAGCAGCAATGGGACTGAGATGAAACCCGATGATTTTAAAGGGGAATCTGAGGAGAGCGCCAAGAAAATGTTGTCAATCATGTAGCAACTCTATTTTTTGGTTTCATGGCTCATAAAGGCCAACACAAAACAAAACAGACTCACCCAGCAAACCACAACATTATATACCAAAAAGGAGAAGGCCAGTTGCACCAGAACAAATTAACATTACTAACTCAAAATCGAAGCTTTCCTAACCAAAAATAAAACACAACCAATTTATCCCTCTCCTTCTTCTTCTTCTTTTCTCCTCAGTGGTTGATGCATCAAGATAAGTTTGAACTATCATCATCTCCTTTTTCTTTCTTTTAGTTTTAATGAAGGTTTTTATATTTTTGGGTTTTAGACTATCTATATTATTCTCTGTCTATTGGTTCATGTGCTTTGAATTATGTGATCATTTAAATATATAATTTTGTTTTTACTTTTGATCTAATAAGTTCTTTCTTGTGATGCAGGGTATAGGAGTTTCACTGATATATTTTCTCCGTAAATATTGTCTTCCAAGTGTTTGGTTTTATTCTCCAGCTAGAGTCAGAATAGTATAAAAATCTAACATGCTTTTGTATTTCCTGTAAAATGCTCAAACTCCGACGAACACTATAACAATCTAATATGAGTTCTAAGCATAAATAAACTTGGTCCAACACTTTGTTTTTGCTGGTTTGTGGTTAATAATTAAATATAATTTTTTTAACCAATTCCTTGAAAGAATGTCTGTAATACTAATTTTTAATCAATTTTGTTCAGCTTTGTTGTTTGTAGTGATAAGGATGGAACTTTTTTGCGTGTACATTGTAAATATTGATTGATATATAGATAACATTATGATCTCCACCTTACACTTTAAGTAAAAAATAATTATAGAATGAGAGTTATAACTAATCTGTATTAATTTTTTTTGTCTTTAAAGTTTAATTTGATATAATAAATTATAAGATTTACTATTCAATTTCATTTAGAAGAATATGATTAAATTTCAAAATTGTTATACAATTAACTTATTTTCTTTAACTTGAGAGAAAAGGACCACACAAACCGGTAAAATTAGATGCACATGGCCAATTAGATTCTCCGACGTAAATTAGTGATGACAAAGCTAATAAATAATGCGCATCACTAACACGGTAACAAAAAAATCATCATGAAAAATGAATTATAAACTAGATTAAAATTGTTAGATAGTCTCAATGTTTTTGGAAACATTAACTTTATGCATTGTTGCGCCCGAAAAAGTCCCTGAGGGGATCTTTCTTCGTTTACAACTTTTTAAAACAATGAAGTCGCCACCAATATTTTTTATAAGGAAAATATTGAAGAAAACCTTCTTGGAAAGCGAATGGCCTTTTAGAAACCGGAAAATTTGGGTTCGGGGGTCAATTAGGCATGGGGAAGGTATTAGCACTCTTCACACCTCCTTTCACCGAAAGGGAACCTTTAATTAAACGTGTGGTTTTAAGTGTTGATTTGGAAGATATTTAAATTTGCCTCTTTATAGAAAAGGGAATGAGAAGACTTAATGAAAATTTTTATTTTTGGCGCTTGACGAGAGTTGGCCTCTCGCTCCTACGTATCTCCCGGTGCGATGGAGAATTCAAAGCTACGTAGTTCTTGTTTGTCCTGAAAAAGGTTTTTGTTTTTTAATCTTTTTTAGAGTTTTTCGCAAAGGGTTTGAGCGTTCGCGGTGACCAAACAACAACGGTTTAGAGTGGCCGCACTACTAACTCTTTTTTTGAAAATGGGATCATCACTAACAGTCAAACGGCAACGGCGCGAGTGACTATTGATGACAACCGGTTTTTATTTTAATTATTGAAAAGGTTTTCGCAATTGAAGGGGAGCGTTTGTGAAGACCAAACAACAACGGTTTAGAGTGGCCACACTACTAGCTCCCACGGGAATGAAATTATCACCCACAATCAAACGGCAACGGCGCGAGTGATCATCAATGACAATTAGTTTTGATTTTGATGTTTTTAAGATTCGTTTTTGAAAAGTGTTTCGTTGGTTTGATTTGGAGAAAATGTTTTGATAACTTGAAAAAGAGTTCGCAATTGGATTGAGCGTTCACGATGACCAAACACCAACGGTTTAGAGTGGTCATACTACTAACTCTTTTGAAAATGAAATTATCATTAACAACCAAACGGCAACGGCGCGAGTGATCATTAATGATAATTGGTTTTGTTTTAGGTTGGAATGTTCGTGAAGACCAAACAACAACGGTTTCAAGTGATCACACTACTAATCCCTTTGAAAATGAAATTATCATTGGCAACCAAACGGCAACGGCGCGAATGATCATTAATGATAATTAGTTCTTACTTTAGGTCATCAAAAGGGGTTTTCGCAATCGAATTAATTTTTGGTTTATGAGATGGTTTTTGACGTTTGAAAGTGTTCTTGGTTATGAAGAAGATTTGAAATTGTAAATGTTACTAACGAGTAACAAGTTGTTGTATAATTTGAATGCGGCATGGTTTTGAGGTGTTACTAACGAGTAACAAAGGTTTTGAACTTTGAAGTCGGATTACAAAGTCAATGTGATCATCAAAACAAGCAAGCAAATTGTGAACACCAATTCACTACTTAATCATATGACAAGCACAAAAACAAGCATACATGAATAAGAACACATAGAGTGAGTCTATCCTACACAAACTCTAAGAATCAACACCACAATTGCAAGTGAGGGTGCATCAAGGTTAGGACAACCTATCCTTTGCAAAACCTACACAAACCCTAAATTACATCTACACAAACCTTTCAAGGTGAATGCCATCATAGGCCAAATTGGCCTTCGAGCATTCACACGAAGAAACCTAAATTTGCATCTTCATAGTCATTAAGAATTATAGGAAAAGGAAAAAAAAGGAGATTGAATCCTTTCTAGGTAATCATCCTCACTTAAATCAAGGTTCACTAGGCACAAGTGGGAGTCACTTTACCAATCATCAATCTAAGACAAATGACAAAATAATTTATAAGAGTAAGCGACAACATAAACTAAAAGGGAAATTGAATCACTTAGAGCAATCTTCATCACTTAGAACAAAGTGCACTAAGCACAAGTGAGAATCTCTTTGCCTATCATCAATTTTGAACAACACATAAACTAAAAAGGGTTGAATCATATAGAACCATCCTCATCACTTTAAGCAAGGTACACTAGGCACAAGTGAGAGTCATATTGCCTATCATCAACTTGAACAACACCTAAACTAAAAAACGGTTGAATCATATAGAACAAACCTCATCACTTTAAGCAAGGTGCACTAGGCACAAGTGAGAGTCATATTGTCTATCATCAACTTAAAATGACAATCAAACATATAAACTACAACAAAAAGTGTTGAATCACATAGAGCAATCCTCATCACTTTAAGCAATGTGCACTAGGCACAAGTGAGAGTCATGTTGTCTATCATCAACTTAGAACCATAAGCAAACACATAAACTACAAAAAAAAATGTTGAATCACATAGAGCAATCCTCATCACTTTAAGCAATGTGCACTAGGCACAAGTGAGAGTCATATTGCCTATCATCAACTTAAAATGACAAGCAATCATATAAACTACAAAAAAAAAGTGTTGAATCACATAGAGCAATCCTCATCACTTTAAGCAATGTGCACTAGGCACAAGTGAAAGTCATATTGCCTATCATCAACTTAAAATGACAAGCAAGCATATAAACTACAAAAAAAGTGTTGAATCACATAGAGCAATCTTCATCACTTTAAGCAATGTGCACTAGGCACAAGTGAAAGTCATATTGCCTATCATCAACTTAAAATGACAAGCAAGCATATAAACTACAAAAAAAAAGTGTTGAATCACATAGAACAATCCTCATCACTTTAAGCAATGTGCACTAGGCACAAGTGAGAGTCATGTTGCTTATCATCAACTTAAAACCATAAGCAAACATATATCAAAACCCTATTTACTCACAATATGCAAACCAAACACTACTAGAAAAAAGGCTTTTTATATCGGTTAAAAAAGGCTTTTCATATGGCATATAAAATATGGAATATAGATAAAGGGGATAAAAAGCAGACGCTTTCTATATCGGTAAAGAACCGATATGGAAAATGTTTTCCCAGTAGAACCAATTATGGAAAGTCATTTTTAAACCTATAAAATGCTTTTTTTTATATCGGTTTCTTAGTTGAACCGATATGGAAAATCACTTTTATATCGGTTATTTAAAGGAACGGAGATATGAAAAGTCTTTTTTAAAAAAAAAATAAAAATTCCTCAATTGGATATACAGCAAACAACAAAATCTCAACAAATACAATATTTATATAAAAATACAAAGATCTCAAATAAGAGTATATTGCATTTATGCTAGACAGATGCACTATTTGTCTAAATGGATCAGAGTTTGCTGGTGCCATTTCTGCATTCTTCTGTGCTAGGTGGGGTGGCCTATACAAATCAAATCAAACAACGTTATCATAAATCATGCTTCACATAGCTGGTTGAAAAAGGGAAAAGAAAACTACCATATGGCGCATTTCATTCCTCTAAAGCATTAATCCAATCTACCAATAACAGATACAAAAAAACTAATTTTCATTGGGATATCCAAAGTTTTTGAGAAGATAGCAAGAAATATGTTAATACCCAAAAGTCCCCATCACTCGGGTAGAAACATGAGCATTGACATCAGAACTCAGAAGCAATCTTTGCAAGACCAAAATCTGCAACCTGCCAACATAACCAACTTTAACCCATGAATCATATGGCATCTTGATAAGCTCAACATGTTTACAGTTAATGGAAGCATTGAATAAATATCAAACTTTGAAATTTTAAGAGCTGAATTCAGGCTATAACACTTGTATGTAACATTCTGTATTCCCAAGTACTCTTATCAGATTTCTCAAATCAGTCTTTCATATTTAGTTAAGCGCTTCAATAATTAGAGCAAATAAAAGTAACAATTTGACGAGTTAAGAAAAAAGACACCATTTGGTTTCAAATATCAACTTCACTATCTGAATTTGGTTATAGATTAAGTCAATGTAATGAATTAACAACAATGATTCTCTAAAGCCAAGCAGCTGTCAGCACGAAGTTAGAGTTAGGCTATTCATCATGAAAACCGATTGATATAGGTGGAGAGAAGTAACGTTAGTTATCATGAAATGAAAAAAAGGGTGGAGATGACTTTTCCCTAATACCTCTGAAGGAACCATTGGTGCATTGACTGCAGTAGCAGCAAGCTCCCCTTTCAAAGCCCCAACAACAGCTTCTGCTATTTCGATAGCCACACCTTCCTGGAGATAGTATTCAATGCTTGTAAAACATTATAGTGACAAGGAAAAAGAAGGTAAAGCAATTTCTTTAAGTAACTTACCTGAGCTTCCGTGGTACTGGCACCAAGATGAGGTGTTGCAGTAACTTGCTCATGCAAAACCAGCTTGTTGTCTTTTATGGGTGGTTCCACTGTGAAAACATCAAGAGCCTCCTAAAACAAAAGACACAAACTGTCATTGTTTATTTGGTAGGAAGAAACAAAAATTAATTATGAAGTGAACAACTAGTGGCTCAGTGCTTCCAAATTGCAAGCAGGCAAGAACCTGAGCTACGATTCCAGAATCCAATGCTCTAATAAGTGCATCCTCATCAATGACTCCTCCACGAGCAACATTGACAATTCGAACTCCTTTCTTCATCTTGGCAAAAGTCTCATCATTGAGCACCTTTGAGGTAGCAGGTGTAAGTGGCATGTGCAATGAGATGAAATCCGCAGTAGCAATAGCCTCATCAAAACTCACAAGCTCCACACCAAGAGCACGAGCACGATCAGCCGAAGCATAAGGGTCGTGCGAAATGACATGCATGCCGAGTCCCTTAGCTCGCCGAGCTACTTCAGAACCAACCTTCCCAAATCCCATGACAGCAAGTGTCTTCCCAACCAAGGAAACTCCAACATACTTATTTCTCTGCCACTTTCCTGGACTAACCACCATATGTGTAAATCAATAAACACCAACTAAATCAACCACAGTAACTAAAAACAGAATCAACGACAATTTTGAAACAATAATAGACCATAACAGCCTTGTCCCACGTGAAAAATTAGATCTCAGCATCAACACAGAAAGAGTCAGCCACACACAAATTTATATATTTATATATCAGGAAAAGAAGTTTCCTCCTTCTAGCAGAAATTATTTGGCAATTTGGTTCCGTAAAAAAAAAGAAAGATTTACACAAAACAAAACAAAAAGAAGCAAAAAGATTCTTCTTTATAAAAAAATCTTCATAAAAAGCACCAAATCAAGCAAAAGGATCTAAACAAAATCCAACAAACAAGGTGCTCAATAAAATGCTGCTGTTAAAAGAACAACTAACCTGCTTTAACAGAGGCATCAGCCTGAGCAACATTCCTCATCACTTAATTTTTTATGATACCCAACATTGAACCGATATAAATTGCTAATTTTTTATGATACCCACCGCCTCTTTTTTCATATCTGTTAGTATTTGAACCGATATAAATTGCTGATATAAAATCCGTTTTTTCCACTAGTGAAATATATAACCAAAACCCATTTATTTTTGAAATCAAGTGGGATATCATAAGGAAACAAACTAGATGACAATTTTTGGGTAAAGGTTCATGTGATTAGGCAAAGAAATGCACAAAAACAAACATGAAACCTATTTTTTCTATGAGTATGCGAAATATATTATGCCATAAAACGACATTTTATTTCATGAAATGCAAGGATTAAGATCAAATCAACACAAATCAACAATCATTCAAGGGTGAGAAGCACCATAAACACCCAAGCCTCCCTAAGTGCTTGTCAAAGTGCTTATGACACTTCTCACCAACAACAGTCAACAATATGAGAATATGAAAATGATAGGATGAATGATTTTTATATTTTTGAGGAAAGACTCAAATATGATGCAAGGTTTTAAGGATTACCTTAGCTCTAAGCTAGAAAGTGAGATGAGAAGATGAAACTAAACACAAATCAACAAAACTTCAAGGTTCTTCAAAGAAATACCCACTTGATGATGATGCTTGAACTTTGAATGAGAAATGGAGGGAGTATGTGAAAGAGGGATGCAAATGAGGTGGAGTGATGGTGTTTGGGTGGAAGGAAATAAAAAAAATGAATGGAGGAGAGGGGGAGGAGGCTACGGCCTTGAGAGGGAAGGAGGAGAAGTTTTTTGTGTGCTAGGGTTTTAGTGTAGGAAGATGAGAAGCCAAGAGGAAAAGTTTTCCTTATGTGTGGACATGAGAGGGTATTTATAGAGTTGTTTTAGGTCTAGGGGTAATTAGGTCATTGTTCTTTACTAGGTGCTCTAGGATTGAGTTTTGAATTTGAATGAAGGGTTAGGATTGGAGATCACTTGGATTGTGGGTAGTGAGAAAACACAAAAATGAGAGTGAGGGGGAGAGTTTGTGTGAAAAACTTGTCTTATTTTGGGAATGGAGGGTAGAATAGGAATGGAGTGTTCTATAAGAGGGAAGTTTGCAAAAATGCAAAGGTGAGCTACACTAAAGGGTGGGTCGAAATTACCAAGAGGGGTATAGTAGTGTCCAAGTTTTGCAAGTTGTCATCTTGTACTATTGTACTTTTATTTGATGCATTTTGAGTTTTTGGGCATGGAAGTGAAGGTGCACCTATTAAAAATGTGTATATATATATTTGAGCACCATAAAATATTCCCCCTAATTATTCTAGACAATAAAAATTGTCATTTAGTAATTGGGGAATATTTAATGGTCTTTTTTCGTTTTTTATGCACTAAAAATGGGGAAAATGCATTTTTAATTATTTTGGACTAGGGTTTTCTTTCCAAAAATTATACAAAAATTACCCTTGGTAGAGTAACATGTATGCCACGTCCTTGACCTAGTCTTGGTCCAAAAATAATTAATTTGCTTTTATTTAAATGCCCAAAAATGCAAAAATATGCACTATTTTATTTTCTAAAATTCCTAAAAATTAAGAAAAATGTTTTTGGATGCCAAAAATTAATAATGATCAATAAATGGCCTTTTTGAAAATAAAAACACGTGCCAAATGACAAGGGCACAGGGCAGCTCACGCAGTTACAACTGGCGCGCGCGCGTAATTCAAATAAAAATGCGAAATAGAGGATGAATACACATAAATGCACAAATCAACTATTTTCCACACATTATGAATTACCTTATTGCTCTATTTTTTCTGAAAAAAAGTTTTTTTGCTTTGGGCGGACAAAATTGGGGTATTACATGCATATATTTATAACTTATAATAATTATTTTTATTGATTCCAAAGTGAGTAAAAGTGAAATGACAATAAAGTAGTCTAGGAATTAAATGGTTAAGTGATCTAGGAATCCAATCTATAGCCATTAAATTAGATTGTTTACTTGTGGTGAATGGTACGAACAGGACTAGTAAGCATAACTTAGCAGATTTTGGCTCGATTTTGATATCTTGTAAAACACTTCTTTCAAGTTTTCCAAGCTATAGAAATAGTTACGTTAGAAGACAATCTAATCTTGCTGATCATTCCTTGTAAGGCGTTGAGATTGTATGCTAGCTCTCATATTTTTTGTTCGGTCCAACTTGTATTATAACAATTTTTATGAATGAAATGCACTAAGTTTTCTTGTCTAAAAAATAAAGTTTTTGCACCTTCACATTTCAATATTCAAAAAAGAAATTTTCCTTAGGAAAAAATTACGAGAAAGTTTTCGGGACAACAATCATTTCTGCATTCATAAAAAACAATTTGCAACCATATAATGTGTCGATGCGTATGAGGCACTTGGGGTGCGTTTGATTCGCTAAGCAATAAGAGACTGGACTGGACAACTCCAGTTGTACCATGTTTGATTTGAAAATTGTTCACAATACTGGACAAAAATGAGGGCAAGGGACTGGACAGAGACCCAAATTCATGTACCTCACAAAATCACAGTACAACTTTCTGTCCCTCATAGTACAACTTCCTGATCACTCAAAAAAATACCAAAATATTATTTTTATTTCCTATATTTTCAATAATTTCTTTCTCTCCTCTATTCTCCCTCTCTCTCTCTCTCTCTCTCTCTCTCTCTCCTATCCCATTCTTCTCTATCCTTTTCTCACCTCTCTAATACTTTCTCATCTCATGACTCATCTACTTCACCTCTCTTTCTCTCCCCCTCTCTCTCTCTCTCTCTCTCTCTCTCTCTCTCTCTGTCTCTCTTTCTTCCATCTTCTCCATCGTACGTTTTTCTTTATAGTTTTTTAATTACATTATAATATATGTTATGTAAGATGCTTATAAACATTAGAAAGATAATTATAGTAAAATTTCCTTTTTGTTGATTGTGTTGTCCATTGTTATATAAGATGCTTATAATATATGTTATATAAGATGCTTCTAAACATTTGTCCAGTCCAATCCAGTAATGTCTTGTTTGCAAATCAAATAGACCATTAATTATACAATACTTTTAAGTTGGACAAGTATATTGAACCAAATTTCTTTTTGATGGGTAATAGTGATTGTTTGATAGTTGATGATCAACAAACTAATTCAACGAAGTGATATTACATATATTTATTAATTGTCTATTTGAAAAACATTAACCAAGGCGACAAGCCTCATGCTTATGCAACGTTAGTTTAATTGATTAATATTTAATTTCAGTTGGAGGACTATAATTCAATGTTAGGATTAATTAAATGATTAGTGAATCCATTCATACAAAAAAATGATGGCACTCATGTGTATGCATGGGTATACTGCTAGTTATTTTCTATGAGTTTGAAATAATAGTAGAGAATAACAAATTAAAAAGACTAACCAATGAAGAGAAGGAGAAGAACTGTAAAGAGAATAACATAAAATAATTACAAAAAATTGTATTACTTACATGTTATTTATTGTATGGTTCGAGAATAAATAACAACTTAGCAGTAAAATTAAAACTGTAGAGGTGTCGATATTAGTCCATGTCGGCCCGATGTCCGGTGTTTATGGTTGGGTTTACGAAATAGAGACTTAAAAAATAGGGTTTTGCTTTTCCCACACCCCCTCCTACTCTTTCACACCCCTTAACTCCAAATATTACACACAAGAGGGTGTGAAGTCAAGATTTAACACACACGAACGATGTCATTTGAACCTGTTCGAAGGCCCGTGTTCTAACAGGTGAAGTTTTGTGAAAAAAAGAGGTTCTGGCTGGCCTTTTGGTCTTTTCACACCTTTATGGAGTGTGTTTTGAGTAGGAGGGGGTGTAGGAAAAGCAAACGCCCAAAAAATATGGCCATTTTGTGCTAGCCCAGTTTGTCGATGGGATAAATTGGACCTTTTTATGGTTTTTAAAACAATTTTTGTGTTTTCCTGTGTTAAAATTGAAGGGTTTTTTTTTGTACCCCCACCCCTTCCCCATATACCCCCACCCAAAAGTTAAATCCCAAAATGCTCTTCTAAAAATGTTTTTTTTTAAATTTTTGGCCAATCGTATATACACCTGGGGGGTGTATATACGACCCTTACATTTGGGCATTGTATATACACCCCCCAAGGTGTATATACGATTGGCACACACCCACCTTAATCGTATATACGCCTTGGGGTGTGTATATACGATGCCTTATAACATAGGGTTGTATATACACCCAGGTGTATATACGATTTGTATTTAATTTTAAATCAAATAAAAATTAATTAAGTTCTGAAAATAGGTTTTGTGTGTAGTTCGTTAAAACATGTCGATGTTATACGTCGAACGAATAATTTAGGCTAAAAAATCGGTTTTCGGGCAACATACTCCGATCGTAATGAAACCACAGCCATTAAATCCGAAAAAAATCAAGAATCAAGACTCCTCTAGAAGAGACTTCTTACAGGACTACGGCCTCAAAATCCCAAATTTCATCGTTTACTATTTTTTACGATTTCTTTTAATTTTTCATAGTCTCCAAAACATCTAAAAAAATTTGTATAGCCTTATTTTGGTTTTGTTAGATTTTTAGTGGTGTTTTTATAATTTTTTAGAGTAGTTTTGACTGTTTAACGAATTTTTAGTAGCTTTTCAGTAATAAAAATTAAAACAAATCGTATATATGTCATTTTGGACATATATACGATGTCTACTTTTAACACATCGTATATATGTCCTTCAGACGTATATACGATTCCATCTTATACGGCTAATCGTATATACATCTTAAGGACATATATACGATGGGTTAAATTTGACCATTGTATATATGTCCAAAATAACATATATACGATTGGCCTTTTTTAAAAAAAAAAAAAAAAAATAGGTTGCAAAGGGCATTTTGGGGTTTTAATTTTGGGTGGGGGTATATGGGGAAGGGGTGGGGGTATGGAAAAAACAAACCAAAATTGAATTGTACCGTCCAAACAACCCAATTTTATAGGGCGTTTGCTTTTCCCACACCCCCTCCTACTCTTTCACACCCCTTAACAAAATTTATTCCAAAAATAACCTCGCGTGAAACGCTGAGTTCACGTGTTTAAAGACTGTTCGAACGACCTTGTTCGAAACGCGTTGAATGATCTCGTTCGAACAGGTGAAATTACGCACAAGAGGGTGTGAAGTCAATATTTAACACACTCGAACGATGTCGTTCGAACGGGTTCGAACAAGATCATGCGAACAGATTCGCATGACCTCACGCGAACAGGTGAAAAACGCCCAAAGAGAGTGTGAAGTCAAGATTTAACACACACGAACGATGTCATTCGAACCTGTTCGAAGGCCCGTGTTCGAACAGGTGAAAATTCGTGAAAAAAAGAGGTTTTGGCTGACATTTTAGTCTTTTCACACCCTTGTGGGTGTGTTTTGAGTAGAAGGGGTCGTGGGAAAATCAATAGCCATTTTATAGCTCTATGTGAGGGTGATGTTTATTTATTGTCTAAGCTGTATAAAAACAACACAACTCTTCCAAAAATTGAAGAGAGAAGCCTGACTTTTTTACACTAACAATATGATAGTAGTTTTTATTTACATTCTTAACACAATTTTTTTATCTGTAGACGGAATGATAAGTATCACTTGAAACTCACACACACGAGATATGATATTCAGCCTAACAATTTCGTCATTTTCTAGTTTAGCTAGACTTTACATATTCCTTTAGGTTTCCTTCATCATTACTATTCTTCTATTTTAATTCTACAGCTAAACTCATATTTTCTATTTTCTATTGTTTTTTTACCCCCCACATCCCTCCCACCCCCATAGCCTATTTTATTCCAAAATTACCCTTAAGTTTTTAAAAAAAAAAAACATTTTCGAAAAATTTCTGGAAATACCTCACAAAATGGTATTTCCGGTTCGTATTTTTTTGAAAAAAAAATTACGTTGGGATTCCCGGATTTACCTCATAGGTAGGTAAATCTGGTTCATAAATTGTGCACCGAATTTACCTACCAATGAAATAAATCCGGGAAACCCCCCTTTTTTTTTAAAAAAAATTATTTTTAAAAAGATACGCGTCTGGTACAATTTAAAATACGATACGAACTCGTTGCGATATACGAATAAAGATACGTCTAAATACGATCTAAAATACGTCAAAATAGACGGGCAGTCACGCCAGGCGAGTGCTCCTCATAGAGCGGTTGCTACACATGATCATAGAGTGGTTCTTTCGTGACTATAAGTCGCCGCGCGGATTTTTTCGAGCGATGAGCGGGAAGTCACGGGGAGTGGTAGGATCGTAGGCGTGATTGCCCATCTATTTTGATGTATTTTAGATCGTATTTAGATGTATCTTTACTCGTATATCGTAACGCGTTCGTATCTTAATATAAATCGTAACAGACGCGTATTTTTTTAAAAATAAAATTAAAAAAAGGGGGGTTCCCAGATTTACCTCATAGGTAGGTAAATCCGGTTCACAAATTGTGAACCGAATTTACCTACCTATGAGGTAAATCCGGGAAACCCCACTAAATAAATCCGGTGAATTCGGTTAGCAATTTATGAACTAGATTTAGGTGTAAATTTGAGGGGAAATTGCCAAAAATAAAAAAAATTACCAAAGTGAACCGAATTTATACTTAAATTCGGACACTTTTCCGGATTTATGATGATGTGAACCGGATTTATTTCATCTATGGCTTTTGTTGGTTTTTTGAAAGGTGTTTTTGTCCAAATGTGCAAAAATAGGGGTATGGGTGACAACTTGGGGGTGAAAAAAAAACATCATTTTCTATTTTATCCTTAAGGTTTCCTTCATCTTTACTATTTTCTATTTTATTTCTACTAGCTTACATCTAGCTAAACTTGGAGGATTGAACAATTTATTATATAACATAAACTCAAGAGAATTTAATGTAACTTTTTTCTTGATAAAAATAATGTAACTTAATCGCTATAATTAATTTAATTACCAGTTTTCCACATATATACATATAAGTTACTATAACCGTGGCTAACTTCAACAACAATTTATGATACAATCATTCAGTTTTTTTATTAGAAATAAGTTTGATAACTCATTGCATGTCAATCCCTCCTATTATAAATTCACAAGTACTACTTCCACACAGATTAAAGAATCAATTATGGAATCCTCAACACATATAGCCATAGTTACAGTTCCTGTTTACAGCCATGTACGCTCAATTCTTGAGTTCTCCAAGAAACTAGTTAATCTCCAAAAAGACATTCATATCACATGCATCAACCCAACATTTGGTCCTCCATCCAACAATGTCAAAGTCCTTTTTGAATCCCTTCCACCAACCATAAACTACATTTTCCTTCCACCAGTTAATTTAGATCACTTACCCAAAGAAACTCACCCTTCACTTCCTATTAAAGCCACCATCACAAATTCTTTAACTTCAATTTATGATGCCTTTAATACACTAAATTCTACCTCAAAGCTTCATGCAATTATTGTTGATGGTTTAATAAATGATGTGTTACCATTAGCCAAAAACCTAAATATCCCTTTATATGCATATATTCCAACCACAGCTATGTTACTCTCACTATGCTTGTATTCTTCCAACTTAGACAAAACAATTACTTCTGATTACAAAGAATTATTAGAACCTATAGAAATTCCTGGTTGTATACCATTTCATGCCACTGATCTTTTAGAAGAATTTAAAGATAGAACTAGTGTGGCATACAAGGAGTTTCTTGAAGGAAGTAAAAGGTTTTATTTAACTGATGGTATATTGGTAAATACCTTCCTTGAACTTGAGGAAATTACCATAAGGACCTTGCAAAACCAAAAAGGAGTACCTTTTGTTTATCCAATAGGACCCTTTGTACAAAATGTGTCATGTGATCAAGGAAATAGTTATGAGATGGAATATTACATGAAATGGTTGGAGAAGCAAGAAGAAAATTCCATCTTGTATGTTTCATTTGGAAGTGGTGGGACAATTTCTCATGAACAAATAAATGAGCTTGCTTTGGGATTGGAATTGAGTGGTCAAAAATTCTTATGGATACTAAGACCACCAAATAAATATGGCATTATTTCTGACCATGGTATATATGCTAATCAAATTTATGAGGATACTTATAAATATTTACCAAATGGGTTCTTGGATAGAACAAAAGAGAAAGGTTTGGTTGTTCCTTATTGGGCACCACAAATTGAAATACTTGGTCACAATGCAATTGGTGGATTTTTATGCCATTGTGGTTGGAATTCAACACTTGAAAGTATTGTTAATGGAATTCCAATAATAGCATGGCCACTTTTTGCAGAGCAAATGATGAATGCAGCTTTGTTAAGTGATGGTTTGAAAGTGGCTATTAGGCCTAAAGTTAATGAGAAGGGTATAGTGGAAAAGGAAGAGATAGGTGAAGCTGTGAAGAATCTAATGGTAGGTGAAGAAGGAAAGAGAATTAGGGAAAGGATGAAAAAGTTGAAAGATGCTGCTGCTGATGCATTGAAAGAAGATGGATCTTCAACAAGGAACCTAACACAATTAGCTTTGAAGTGGAAAGGTTTGGGGTCACATGGGGGCACTTAAACTAACTGTCTGCTTTTTTACTTCTAATAATATGTTTTCTAAACATATCATCAATAATTACATATATATATATATATATATATATAGGAATAGTACAAATTCCATACTATCATATATAAGTATCTCAATAATTTCATGTTGTCTTTGGTAACTTCTTTTGCAATACATTGTCCAACTCTGTTTTTAATGAATGTTTTTATTCATTGAAATTTATGTCAGTTCTACAAAGCTCAAGTCAGGATATATATGATTTGATATAACTCATTCCGAAGCTGGTGAGGTATACTTGTATCTCAATTCTCAACCAATAAGAGATTATGTATTTAAACTAGGGGTGAGCAAAAGCACAAGTTGTGACGGATTTTACTTGTCTCTTTCCCGGTCCTAATTTTTTATAAGGTCATTTTTTAGACTCTAAGGACCCGAAAAAACTTGGGAACCGGGTTTATTTAGAACGAGATTTGGTTGGCCCGAAAGACAACTGAAGTAAAATTATAAGGTGATCACTCAATAATGACTAAAAGTTAGAAGTGACAAATTGAATTTTTTTTAGTATTTTATCATGTATTCAAACTCAAAATATGACTTTTACAATGATACTTTACAACAATGTTTCTACTTAAACTAACATAGATTTCAAATTGAATATTGTATTTATAAAAATCTCATTACCACTGTAATAGAGTTAAAAATTAGGGTGATGAGTGAGCGATGGATGTGTTATACTTATATCTAACCCGAACCCGTCCCTAATTTTGGCCGGCCAATTCTTTAGACCCTAACTCATACTTAGACCCGAACAAACTCAAAACTTTGTGGGTTAAATAAGACAAAGACGGGACGAGTCTTAGAGTTGAGACGAGTATTGCTCACCCCTAATTAAAACCTAAAGTACTTGTAGCCGCCTATAAAGCTAATCAATGAGTTGGAGATAGATTCGTAATAATAATCCATCATGATGTGAGTGGTAGTAACCTTGTGAGCAAGTCACCATGTTTTTTGATTTTTAAAATTGGAGAAGGAGAAACTTTTATTAATCAAAGTGATAATAATGGCCATTTTACGACTATTCTCGAGGGGACTTAAACTCAACACCTTAAAGATATAAGGTTAAGCTCTTACCACTGAGCTAGCACCTCAAGTGTAAGCTATATGATTATGTAGCCATAAGGGGACGTAGGTTATTCCTACGCGGTAATGGTCCTAGCCATATATGAGCCACGATGGATTGTACATAAATCTTGATTTCAGAAGTTTGGAAGGGAACTCAACCTCGTTTATATGACCACAACAATCATTTTAACCTTGTGAAATGATGGATAAGTAGCACTTAAATGATAGGTTAAGGCTAATCAGAGTGAGCCAGAGTCTCAAAACACATGTAAGTGCTATGTGAACATTAAGAGCTGAATTTAAACTTGATATGCTCCACTCTCTCGCTCCCATCACCACCTGTTTCTACTTTGTAGTAAGGATATATTGAAGAATATGGTATCCATAGAAGATAGGAGAGAAAAGGTTAAAAAACTCTAATATTCATCATAGTGAAATTGATACAAAAGGTAATTGATTACAATAAGAGTTTGGTCTTTATATATAGATCCAATCTCACCTAAATAATATGTAACAAACTAGCAACTAGAAAACTAACTCTAACCGAAGTACCTAACAAATTAGTAACTAGAAAACTAACTCTAACCGAATTACCTAACAAACTAACTATATTTCTAATAGTCCCCCGCAAGCTAGAAGGCATTCACAAGGCTTCTAGCTTGGAATGAACAATACAAATTTACATGATCAAATCAAAAAGAAAATTACAACAAAACAACTGACAAAGCCAATTGCAGTGTGAGGATCAATCATCCTGGGAAACCATGTCTCTAAGCTGGAAAAGACACCAATGCAGATATTTTCCATCAAAAAATTCCAAACCAATATTAAGATGTTTTCTTTCTCAATTAGTTGGCGATTTTGGATGCAAGAAAATAAACATAATGAAGCATCAACCAGTAGGTAGTAATACCACTTCTTGAACATTGTTGATAAACTTTCGGAGACAATCATCAAAGAAAAAATTCTATCTCTTGGAGGCATTTCAACAAACAGCTTGAATGTTGTTTGGTAAACAAAGAGTGAAGATCGAAAACGAAATCGAAACTCGATCCAAAAAGAAATTAGAACTCCGCTTCAGATCACAATCATCGGGAATAAGAATGAAAGGAGGACAATGAAGCGAAATCGCAAAACTGATGTGCAAGAATCGCAAACGGAAATGACGATTACCGATAAAAGAATGACAAACAATTTGTGTCAAACGAATTAGAAACGGAACAAACGAAAACAAGTTGCACAAACAGAAACTCTCAAAGAAGCGAGAGGAAGGAGAAAACGGTCAAGAATTCAAGAGATTTTGAACATGAATTGAAGAGCAAAACCAAAGACCGCAACAGAAATAGGAGGAGTTTCGAACAAGAATTGAAGAACGAAACTGAGATGAAAACAGAATCAAGAACGATTCACAGAGAGGAAAGCAAAATGCATGCGAAATCGAAAATGCCAACGCAATGGAGAATCGCAAACTCAGAAATTACAAAACGCAAAAGAGCAATCAAGGAAAATTGCGATATCAAGATATGAAAGTCTCAAATGAGGTGGACTATTAGAAAGACACCGAGAAGAAGAAAGAATGAAAGTAAAATGAAACTTGAAACAAAAATGAAATTGATTAAAGAAAAATAAAGAACCTATAGCGAAGAGCAACAGAAGCAATCTTTATGGAGGATACCATGTTTGCTCTGATACCATATTGAAGAATATGATATCCATAAAAGATAGGAGAGAAAAGGTTAAAAAAACTCTAATATTCATCAAAGTGAAATTGATACAAAAGGTAATTGATTACAATAAGAGTTTGGTCTTTATATATAGATCCAATCCCGCCTAAATAATATGTAACAAACTAGCAACTAGAAAACTAACTCTAACCGAATTACTTAACAAATTAGTAACTAGAAAACTAACTCTAACCAAATTACCTAACAAACTAACTATATTTCTAATAGGATAAGAGAAAGAAACTCAATTCTAACTCAAGTTTGCCACCTGATTAAGCACATGGCACCAACTACTTTGTTGTTTTTGGGCCTTCTACCCACTTGTTCAACTTACCAATTTTGTGGACTTGCAAGAGTTGATTATTATTTCAACAACAAAACAGAAATGTACTCCTTGACAATTGTGGAAATAACTTTTTTTGATAGAATTTCTGGAAATAATTGAAGTATGATTAAGAACTTGTACAACATTTATTTGTAAATACATTAAGATATATAATTGGTAAATATTGATTATTTAATTTTTTTTTGTTTAGACTCTCGATATTCAGAAGTCACATTGGGATCCAATTAATCTTTTTTTAGGTTCAGACCATTGTTAGCTACCCATAGAGTGTTCTAACTCTTAAAAAAATCAAATCTAGCTGCTTGTCAGTTAGTTAGACCAAGCATGCATCTTTAGTTTTTTATTTAGCGCGCCCTTCAATAATTGCATTTTTTTAATAATAAATAAATATGCTGTGATACTACTACTAGTAGTTGAAGCAAGTTGGTAGCTCCGGGAGAAAGATATATATTTATATTCTCTTTATTATATGGTATATAATATAAATATTATAAATATAGCGAATTGTGGCCATGTACTTGTTGTGCAGTTGTGCGAGATTGCTGAGGAGCTCTCATCTCATCTCATCTCATCTCATCTCATCCCATGGAAATGGAATCAACAACTCACATGGTCCTTATCTCAATTCCTGTCTTTAGCCATCAAGTTTCAATACTAGAGTTTGCCAAACGATTTGTTGATCTCCACAAACACTATAGTTTCCATTTCACATGCATAATTCCCACAATTGATAACACTACTACTCCTAATTCCATTTTCTACGATTCCCTCCCTTCATGTATACAATGCATTTTCCTTCCTCCTGTGAACTTTGACGATAACAATACGGTTGAATCTCAAGTGCATCTCGCGGTTTCTCGTTCTATGCCGTTAGTGCGCCAAACCTTAATCTCACTCTCAAATGTTAACGTTGTTGCTCTAATAGCTGATGCTTATGCATATCAAGCACTTCATTTTGCTAAGGAATTCAACATCTTGTGCTACACATACTCTCCTTGTTCCGCCATGACACTATCCTTCTGCATATACTCCTCAAAGCTGGAAGTGGAACAATTAGTTTCTTCTCAGTACAAGGATCTTCCCAAACCAATAGACATTCCAGGTGAGTTACTTCAAATTAATCCCTAATTAGTCTCCGTCCATATTTTAATTTTATTAATTTTTTTTTGACAAAAAATACAAATAAACATGGTGTGCTACATTTGTCACATGATCACATCTATTAAACATGTGGTTAATATTCGATTCTAGCTAGAGACCCATACGCATGTGTCCAGAGAGATATTGATATTTTTAGAGTCCCACTAATAAACGGATCTATGCATTGATTTTTATAATAATAATAATAATAAATGTTAGTAGTTAATTGGCGGAGTCAATATATTAAGCTTTTTTAATTATATAGTGTGTTTTTTAAAAAAATTGACTTCATAATTCTGGGTCCCAAATCTGTCACTGTTCCCCCAACAATATCCCTTATAATAAATGTTAGTAATTAATTAATTAGATGAATTGAACGAAGGAAATGTTAGTTTTCAAAATTTGAATCGTAAACCTTCTATTTATATTCTTTGAGTGTCCCATACTCGTCAACTAACTCAAACTTTGAAACTTTCATGGAATGTAAGCGCACCTAGAAGGTTTATGATTCAAATTTTGAACTTAAATTGGGAATGGGGTCATCAACCCGACTTTGACTCTATCAAACACGTTGTTGGCCCAATTAAATTTCATAATATCAAATTTCACAATATATTTACAAAAAGTACATACTTACGGATCAAACCTGCCATCCAAACTGTTTGTTACTTCTAATGTAATATATATAATAAATATAAACTATTTATCTTTTTTCAATTTATAAATATTTTCTGATGTCAAATATTTGAACCCGCTTTTTAATGACTTTTCAAACATTTTTTTAAATCCCTTTCTTAAATTTTAGATTTGAAAGTGTCGGCCTTGTGTTTTAGGTTGGGCCATGAGCTACAAAAAACACAACCCGACAGATAAGGGTTTTTTTTGGACCCCCACCCCATCCCCATAAACCCCCACCCACACTGAAAACCCCAAAATGCCCTTCTGAAAACGTATTTTTTTTTACAAATTTTTGACCAATCGTATATACACCGGGGGTATATATATACGACCCTATGCATTTAGGCATCGTATATACACCCCAAGGCGTATATACGATTGGAAACTTTCCTCACCTTAATCGTATATACGCCTTGGGAGGTGTATATACGATGCCTAAAAAATAGGTCGTATATATACCCTCGGTGTATATATCGACCCCATTGTATTTTTTTAAATTTTTTTAAGTCAAATAAAAATTATATAAGTCCGAAAAATAGGTTTTGTGTGTAGTTCGTTAAAACGCGTGGCGATGTTATACGTCGAAGCGAATAATTTAGGCTAAAAATCGGTTTTGGGCAACATACTCCGATCGTAATGAAACCACAACTATTAAATCCGAAAAAATCAAGAATCAAGACTCTTTAAAAGGGACTTTTTACGGGACTACGGCCTCAATCCCAAATTCCATCGTTTATTATTTTTACGATTTTTTTAATTTTTCATAGTCTCCAAAAATCTAAAAAAATTTGTATAGCCTTATTTTGGTTTTGTTAGATTTTTAGTGGTGTTTTTATAATTTTTTGGAGTAGTTTTGACTATTTAACGAATTTTTAGTAGCCTTTTAGTAATAAAAATTAAAACAAATTATTAAAAAAAATAAAAAGTGCATTGTATATACCCTTTGAGTAAGTATATACGATTGGAAAAAATAGCCATCGATATACGCATCAAAAGGGGTATATACGATTTATTTATTTTTTAAAAAAAAAAATTAAGTTTCAAAGGGCATTTTGGAGTTTTTGGTATTGGGTGGGGGTGGGAGGGGATGGGGTGGGGGTCCAAAAAAAAACCCGACATAATGGGACTGGTCCAGCCCATCCCACTTTTGCACTTTAGCCAAATGGACTGGGTTGGGCCGGATTGCCCAGTTTGACAGCTCTAATGTCGGGTCATGTGGTTCAACTAGTAACCCTCTGACCAGACCAGTACCCACTGACTCAATGTCCTGATCGGGTTGATGACCCGTTCGGGTTTAATAACATTGCTCTTGAGATTAAAAATTTACACTTCGGATATGACAATTAAATAAAGGTCAAACTCTCAATTAAGTTCTTGAATTTACACTTTCTCTTCATGATTCTTAGAATATATAAAATAATGAATAACTTGTTAGTGATCTGTCAAATAAGTTTCTAAAATTTTAAGAAATTCATCTCAATAATCTATAATAGTCTACTTATTAAACTTTAGGAAGACAGACGTGAGGATTTCTAGCAATTAGTTGGTATTTTCATATGCTTTAAGGATTAAATAAATAAGTATTAAATTGATAATTTGCTCTAAAATAAATTTAGAGTTAAATAATTTGGTTTCTTAATTTCAATAAATCAAGTGAAAATATTTGAAAAAACAAAAACAAAAACAAAAATCCTACGCACAAACAAATGTGATAATGACAATTTTTTTGCACCTCTAACTCAAGTTCTTTGATCGATCACGGTGGGTATCTATTCTGACTCTCTGCAGTCTGCTGAATGTTCATCCATGCATGTTTATTTTTTGTTTTTGGTATACAAACAAATAATAAAATATATAAAGAAAATAGAAATAAAAATTTCATATTTGGGAAATATTTATACTTATGTATCAACTTCATTCATTCTAAAGGTTGCATACCCGTTGAAGGAATAGATCTCCCAGATAGTGTTCAGGACAGGTCAAGTCTAGCATACAAGTTGTTTCTTCAACGCTACCAGCAACTTCGTCTAGCTGATGGTGGTATCATAGTCAATAGCTTCAAAGAATTGGAAGGAGGTGCAATCAAAGCAATATCTGAAGAACAAGGCCCAACTACTGTGTATCCAATTGGGCCCATCATACAAACAAGGCCCAATAGTGAGGCCCAAGGTTGGGAGTGTTTACAATGGTTGGACAACCAACAACCAAACTCAGTTCTCTACATTTCCTTTGGAAGTGGGGGCACACTTTCACAAGAGCAGACCAATGAGTTGGCTTTAGGATTAGAATTAAGCAATCATAAATTTTTATGGGTTAATGTAAGAGTACCCAATAACAAAGCAACTGCTTCTTACCTAAGTAATGATGAGGTGGAGGATCCTATAAATTTTCTACCTTCAGGATTTTTACAAAGAACGAAAGGACTACAAGGTTATGTTATGAGTGGTTGGGCACCACAGGTTGAAATCCTTAAGCACAATGCAATTGGTGCATTTCTAACACATTGTGGTTGGAATTCGATTTTAGAGAGCATTGTGCATGGAGTGCCAATGATAGCATGGCCATTGTTTGCTGAACAAAGAATGAATGCTGCTTTTGTAACTGATGGTCTTAAAGTTGCTGTGAGACCCAAATGCAATAATGAAGGTGTAGTGGTAAAGGAGGAAATTGGTGATCATGTGAAGGGTCTTATGGAGGGTTTAGAGAGTGAAGGAATTCGATGGAGAATGAAAGAACTGCAAAAGCTTGCTGCTTGTGCGGTGATGGAAGATGGGTCGTCCACTAAGACTTTATGTGAGTTGGCACTCAAGTGGAAAAGTTTGGGGAAACCCACAGAATAACAACATATTTAGCTTTCCATAATGTATGTTTCAATGTTGTTGTATTACTTCGTGTTTTTCTCATGCACTGTATTTTTGTTGTATCTCGTGAATCACTTATGTCTTTATATATAAATAAACTAGCTAGTATTTTACATGTGTATCAGTATGAGTGACACTGTATTTGTTATAATTTTCTATGAACCTCTTGATACTTTGAGATTGTCAAACTTAATAAAAGAAAATTAAAAACTCGAAAAAAGTATATTTCAACTTACTTGAAAAACTCGTAAAAAGTATTAAAAAAGTTAATATCTTCTCTAATCTTAATAATGGAGTAAAAATCAAAAAAAAAAAAAAAAAAAAGCTATAATATAAGATATGAACTTGTGTTGCTGCTCTCGTTATATCTTGTGAAATCATTGAATTAATTCTTTCCAGTAATTAACCCACGTTATCCTAACTAAATTGATCGAGTTTAGCAAGAATAATATTAAAACAAACAAGAAAATGATGTTGCAACAAATTTCACCGCATCATTTGGCTAAATAACATTACTCTAATTAATTAAGTGTAATGTTATTTAGCAAAAAATCAATTTACAACACCAATTAACCAAGGTATTTAGGTCATTAATCAATATGTTTTTCACAGTTCTCTAGGTCATTGACTAAAAACTTGGTTACATGGTTAATGACCTAAAAAACTTGGTTAATTGATGTTTTAAATTGGTGTTTGGCTATTTTTGGCAGAGTTTTTTTGGCTAAATAACATTGCTCATAAGTTATTGCAGTGATTAACCATTAAAAATGGAGTAATGTTATATGGACAAAAAAATTTAGACAAATATAGCCAAAAACTAATTCACAATACCAATTAACTAAGTTTTTTAGACTATTAGCCAACCTGCATTTTCAAAGTTTTTGTTATTAACTAAAAACTTAGTTAATTGGTTACTTGGTTAATAGACTAAAAAACTTGGTTAATTGGTGTTGTGAATTGATTTTTGTCTATATTTATCTGAAATTTGTTGTCCAAATATCATTACTCTTAAAAATGGCACTAAAAGAGCTCAAAAAACACATTTTAATCAATAAAAATTATAATAGAAATTCGTAAACATTCAAATTGTTTATGTACGCAACTTACTCTAAAATGAACAATATTCTTATTAAATGAGCACATACAACTTTTATTTATGAGTTATCGCTTATAAAGGTTTTTTATACGGCTATGGTTTAAGGTACTGAGCAATAAGCATTTTGCTTAATATCTGTTACTAAATTAATCTTAACCCTTTGATTTTTTATTTATTAGGAAATCATTATCAATTAATCATAACTGTTTTTTTACGTTAATTGCTCATTTTTTTGCCTCAAAAGTTGTCTTCCCTACATTAGTGTGATGTTTAAACGTAACCGTTTTTATTGTTTGGGAATTGACCTTTATACCCCTTTAGTAAGAAATACTAAATATTTGTTTAGTATTGTAAATCATACTCTTTTTATACACCACTGACCGTGAGAGTAGTCATGGAAAGGAGTGCTTCAGCACAAATGAGGTCCTATATGCCGAATGATTTGACGTTGTCAATTGACGGGATGGTGTAGAAATTTTAAGATTTGGATTTGGATTCTCTAAAGTCATTTTTCTCTCAATTCACCTACATTCACCTTCATTTAGTCAAAACGTGATGAGAGAGAATATTTAGAAATAGTTGGTGAGTTGGAGAAATACCAAAATACTCTTTATTTAACCTTCTTGAAGGTGAATGTAGGTGAATTCAGAGAAAGGTGACTTTAGAGAATCCAAATCCCATTTTAAGTGGGGCTGAAACAAGTGAAGTGATATATAAACAATGGTTCATCTTTTAGGCGATTACTCGTAGGTGAGACACGACACGATCATCAGCTACCATTCATTGAGAAACCTCCTTCATGGTGGTTGTATTGGAGCACGTGCTGGTGCATACCAGAACATTGTTTACTTAGGAATAAATACAATTACATATTGTATTTATATATATCTAGAAAGTTAAATAAAAAGTTAACTGATTTAGTTTAAAGGGTGGAAGATAAGATATAGGAGTGGAGTAGGATCCATCCATCCACTATTTGTGACTTGTAGTTGTAATGACTCTTTTAGCACCTAATAATATATAGCATCATTCTAGTAGGAATCTGTAACAATACCAACGAATAGAAATGCTGAGTCAGCAATTATTGCAACAGGAAATGGAATTCAAGGCACAAGGCGTGGAGAGAGAGTGTGGGTCCCAAATACTTTGCTGAAGGAATTTGTTAGAAAGTAACTATATGAGAGAGAGAGAGAGTGCATTTGTAGTGAGGTCATTGAGTTGTATTTGGTGTAAAACCCTTCTGTATCTCTCCCCCTTCAATTAATACAACAAACTAAACCATCTCCAACAATCAATGGAGAAAAAGGCATGCATTGCCATGGTTCCTTGCCCAGGACTAAGCCACTTGATCCCACTCATTGAGTTTGCCAAACTACTTCTTCTTCATCACAACAATTTCCATGTCACTTTCCTCATTCCCACACTTGGATCTCCAACACCTTCCACTAAAGCCATCTTAAACACTCTTCCACCTAACATAGACTTCATTATTCTTCCCCAAGTTAACATTGAAGACCTTCCTCCAAACATTCACCTCGCAACACAAATGAAACTCACTGTTAAACACTCTCTCCCATCTCTTCATCAAGCTGTTACTTCTCTTATTACTTCCCCTCACAATAACCTTATTGCTTTCGTCTTTGACCTTTTCTCTAGCGATGCACTTGATATCGCTAAGCGATTCAACCTTTTGTCTTATTTTTTCGTTGCTTCATCAGCTATCTCACTTCAATTCTGTCGTTTTCTTTCTAAACTCGATGAGAGTATTTCCTCTGAGTTCATTGACACTACAAAAACATTCGACATCCCAGGTTGTAATAACGTGTCTTTTAAGGTCAAAGATTTTCCTGACCCTGTTCTCTTTGGAAGATCAAGTCAAACATACAAAGCTTTTCTTCGTGTCTGCCAACGACTCTCTCTAGTAGATGGTATCATTATTAATACTTTCACTGATTTGGAATCTGATGCAATAAGAGCCTTAGAGAGTAGTACCAAAGAAGAAGAAGAAGAAAATTCAGACATTGTTGTTTACCCTATTGGACCCATTATTCAAACCAAGTCAAAGGATTCAGAATTATGTGTTACATGGCTGAACAACAAGCCACCAAAATCAGTCTTGTTTATTTCTTTTGGAAGTGGTGGAACACTCTCTCATGAACAACTCAATGAGATAGCTTTTGGGTTAGAACTAAGTGGTCAAAATTTCATGTGGGTTGTTAGAGTTCCAAGCAAACATTCTAGTTCAGCTTATTTTAGTGGAGCACAAAAACAAAACAGTAGTAGTGATTCTGATCATGATGACCCATTACAGTATTTGCCATTGGGTTTCTTAGAAAGAACTAAAGAGAAAGGCTTGGTGGTTCCTTCATGGGCACCACAAGTTGAAATCCTAGGTCATGGTTCCACGGGTGGTTTTTTGACTCATTGTGGTTGGAATTCAAGTTTGGAAGGTGTGTTCCATGGTGTGCCTATGATTGCTTGGCCACTTTTTGCTGAGCAGAGAATGAATGCAGCAACGCTTACTGATGTTTTCAAAGTGGCAGTGAGGCCAAAGGTTGATGAAGAAAATGGCATAGTAAAGCGAGAAGAAGTTGCCAGAGTTGTAAAGATTGTAATGGAATCAGAATCAGAATCAGGGTTACAATTACGGAGAAGAATAGAAGAATTGAGTGTTGCAGCTTCTGCTTCACTTGGTGAACATGGTTCTTCTAGAAGGGCACTCTCTAACCTAGTACACAAGTTATCGGAAAGAATAATTTGAGAATTTAATAATGCTTAATGCCTTTCCATTCCCTAGATTTTTTGTTTGTAGTATGATAAATTTGCAATCAACAAAGATGTTTATTTCTCCATTCTCTGTTTCACAAACCATGTTCTGTTTTTTTTTTGTGTGTTGTAGAACAAAAAGACATGCTCTATCTTTATATTGTATGCGGCTTGGCGCTTCCTCCCGCCAAAGCTCGCAATTTATTTTTTTTTTTTTTTTTTTTTTTTTTTGTCTTTTTGTTTTTTTTTTTTCCTGGTTTTGGTCACTTTTTTTTTCCCTTTTTTATCTCTTATATTTTAATGTTTTTTCTTTTTTTTATATATTTTTGTGTAAATCAAGGTATCCTCCAGGTGATTGTGGAGACTAATGTATTTGACGTATCAGAGATCCATTTAAGGGGTTGAAATCTTTCAACAAATGTTTTTTCATACGTATCAGTCAGTGATTGAACCCATGACCAAATGGTTAAGGGACCCTCTTTTTTATATTTTAAGGAGTACATTGCAGTCCCAAAAAATTTAAGATATTTGAATATGTGATGTTTATTCTTCAATAATCAATTGAGTTATTATTACTTTTTATATAATTTTTTGGTTTTTTTTTTTTTGCGATCTGCAACTTTTTTTTTTGGTTTTAGTTTTTTTTTTCTCTTCTTTTTTTCCATTTTGTTTTGTTTCTTTTTGGTTTTTCTTCTGTTTTTTTCTTCTCTTATATTTTAAGGAGTGATTTACTGTCTCTAAAATTTTTAGATACTTAAATATGTAAATTTTGTTCTTCAATAATCGATTCGGTAAAAAAAATTCATTTAATGAAAAACTACGTAAAGTCAGATCCTAAAAAATGTGGTTTGGTGTACTTGATCGTGAAATTTTTTTAATTTTGTAACAAAATGTATAAAGTTAAATGTTAAGTAGTGCGTTTTGAGGTACTTCTGGGATTAAAAAAAAAAATTAACTCTTCAAATACCAGAAGTTTGGTAAAATATAATAATAAGTTTGTGAAAAATCAAAATACGTAAAGTGGGATGCTAGCAGTGTATTTTGGGGTACTTTAGGACCCTAAAAAATTGTAGATGTTCAAATACACGAAGTGTGTTCCTCAATAACCATCTCTTTTTGATTTTATAATCTTCTTATTTAATTTATAGTTTCAATTTAATTTTATCTACGAAAACTTCAAATTGTACATTTACAATAGATCATCAATCGTACTCTTTCAACTTTCTTTATGTGCTTCTATTTTATTGATAATTTCCATCAAATCCATCACGATACCACGTGTTTCATTTTCTATTTTATTGTCTTCTTTATTTTGGTCATTTTGCACCAACGAGTATTAAATCTTTTCTTTAATTGGTTTTTATATTTTTATCTTTCTTTAATATTCGAAAGTACATGTGTTCGCATTGACTGACTCGTGGGAATTTTAGCCATGTTTACAATAGAACCTTCATCATCTTCTTTCAGTGGGGACCTTGATCACATTTACAATAAAACCTCCATATTCTTTTTCAACTTTGTATAACTACTTCTATTTTATCATGGGTTTTCCTTCAACTATGCATGATACCCAAGTGCTTAACTTTTTCATTGTATTGTTGTTCTTCTTTTTCGATAAGCAATTTCATTGAAATGAAGCACGAGAAGTCTTTCATCCCTTACAATGAGAGAAAAAAAATATACGGAGGTTGTCCAATATTTCTCTCTTATTATGGGTTCATTTTTTGAATTTGTATTTAATGAATGTTAATAATTATTAAAGTTCTTTAGACTTTTTCTTCTTATTTTATCTACAAAGGATGTTCAATTTGAATGTCTTTCTTAAAGTTCATTTTAAATTTATAATATTTTTATTTAATTAATATTTATAATTTAATTTCTTATTCACAAAAATTAGATTTTATATTTTACAAAGTCACTTCATTTGCCTAATGGCATAAGCTACTTATTAGATTTTATATCACAATTGACAAGCTCAATGTTGACCAGTACAAAATTTTCTTTCAAGTACGATGCTATATTATTCTTTCGAAAGATATTAATTACTCGATTATACGATGAAATTTAGCCATAATTAACTTATGTCTATAGGAAGTTTCACGTACACATAATTAACTTATTTTTCACCAGAGCCTATAAATATAAGTAACCCCCCATTTGTTACACCTGGTAAAATTATTTATGTATTGACCCGTCCAGAGGACGGGTATTGAGGCTAGTTTTAATCCTAAAATCTAATGCGGCTTGGCGGTAACTCCCGCCAATGCTCGCAAGTTTTTTTATTTTTTTGTTTTCTTTTTTTTTTTGTTTTGTCTTTTCTTCTTTTTTTTTTCTTCTATTTTTGTCACTTTTTTTCCCTTTTTTATCTTTTATATTTTAATGTTTAGTCTTTTTTTTTGATATATTTTTGTGTAAATCAAGGTATCCTCCACAATTTATCAATATACCTCTCATTTTGTACCACTGTTTACCAATATACCCCCACTATATATTTTTGGACCGACATACCCTTGACAAATTTTTTTTCTCTAACACTCTTTCTTTTTATTATTATCAAAATGTACCCCGCATTTTGTACTCCACTGTTTACCAATATACCCCCACTCTATCCGAGAACTATTAATACACAATCGTTGACTTCCCCCCACTCTTCAGTTTTTTTCTTCTCTTATATTTTAAGGAGTGATTTACTGTCTCAAAAATTTTTAGATACTTAAATATGTAAATTTTGTTCTTCAATAATCGATTCGGTAAAAAAAATTCATTTTGGTCATTTTGCACCAACGAGTATTAAATCTTTTCTTTAATTGTTTTTTTTATTTTTATCTTTCTTTAATATTCGAGTACATGCAGTGTTGCTGCATTGACTCCGTATGGGAATTTCAGCCACATTTACAATAGAACTTTCATCATCTTCTTTCAACGAGACATACAGTGACATTTACAATAAAACCTCCATATTCTTTTTCAACTTTGTATAACTGCTCCTATGGAGAACGTGTGACGCTGGGTCGGGGTTTGGTGAACCAACTGGTCGCTCCTCTAGGGCTTGGCGCTACTCCCGCTAATGCTCGCAAATTTTTTTTTACTTCTTTCCTTTTTTTTGTTTTGTCTTTTTTTTTTTTTTTTCTATTTTTGGTCACTTTTTTTTCCCTTTTTTATCTTTTATATTTTAATGATTAGTCATTTTTTTTATATATTTTTGTGTAAATCAAGGTATCCTCCACAATTTACCAATATACCCCTCATTTTGTACCACTGTTTACCAATATACCCCCACTATATATTCTTGGACCGACATACCCTTGACAAAATTTTTTCTCCAACACTCTTTCTTTTTATTATTATCAAAATGTACCCCGCATTTTGTACCCCACTGTTTACCAATATACCCCCACTCTATCCGAGAACTATTAATACACAATCGTTGACTTCCCCCCACTCTTCAGTTTTTTTCTTCTCTTATATTTTAAGGAGTGATTTACTGTCTCGAAAATTTTTAGATACTTAAATATGTAAATTTTGTTCTTCAATAATCGATTCGGTAAAAAAAATTCATTTTGGTCATTTTGCACCAACGGGTATTAAATCTTTTCTTTAATTGGTTTTTTTATTTTTATCTTTCTTTAATATTCGAGTACATGCAGTGTTGCTGCATTGACCCGTGTGGGAGTTTCAGCCACATTTACAATAGAACCTTCATCATCTTCTTTCAACGAGACATACAGTCACATTTACACTAAAACCTCCATATTCTTTTTCAACTTTGTATAACTGCTCCTATTTTATCATGAGTTTTCCTTGAACCATGCACGATACCCGAGTGCTTCACTTTTTCATTGTATTGTTTTTTTTTTTCCAATAAACATTCCATTTAAAGGAGCACAATGAGTGCTCATCCCTTACAATGAGAGAAAAAAAAATCTACGGACGATGTTCAATTTTTCTTTCTTATTATGGATTCATTTTTTGTATTTGTATTTAATGAATGTTAATAATTATTAAAGTTCTTTAGACTTTTTCTTCTTATTTTATCTACAAAGGATGTTCCATTTAAATGTCTTTATTAAAGTTCCTTTCAAATTTATAATATTTGTTATTTAATTAATATTTATAATTTAATTTTTATTCACAGTTATTAGATTTGATATTTTGCAAAGTAACATCATTTGCCTAATGGCATAAACTACTTATTAGATTTTATATCACAGTTAACAAGCTCAATGTTGACCAGTACAAAATTTTCTTTCAAGTACGATGCGATATTATTCTTTCGAAAAAAATTAATTACTCGATTATACGATGAAATTTAACGAACCCCGTGCGATATTAACGAACCCATTTGTTACACCTGTTAATATTATTTATGTATTAACCCGTCCAGAGGACGGGTATTGAGGCTAGTAATATCTTGATGTTTTTACTACATATGCTTGAATTATTCAAGTTTCTGTGTATTTTGGTATCTATGTATTCTTTATTTTATTTTATTTTATTACATTACTAAAATAAAACCAATGTACCATTTTCTGCAGATATTTAAAATATTACTAAAATAGATATAATATACTCCTTGTTATGAATAATATAACTAGTGGATATCCACCCTTAGGCTTCCACATTCCACTAAGTCTCTTTATGTGAGTGGATGGTTAGTGGCTTTTTACTATTGACTATTCAATTGTCAATTTATACCCTATAAATAAGACTTAGTCTTTTGTGAAATGTAACACTAGTGTGAAGAGAATAATACAAAGACTTTCATCTTCTCTCACTCTCTTGTTATTCCTTTCTCTATTTTGGTTTACTTTTATAACACTCCTTTTATACTCAATTGTAAACAAAAATATAAGCATTCACATTTTTTTATGAGAAAGATGTATTATATATTAGAACGCACTAGCGGTACACCAACCAAACATAAATAGGCGAATTAAACGTTCTAAACGCAAAAAAGTTGTCTATGCCACCAATCAACAATGGTAAATCCTGATTCTACCTATTTTGCCAAACATGAGCTCTAGTGGGAGAGGCACAAACAGTTTTTACATCTTTCACTAAGTTTTAAATTCCTTTAAATTTTCTATTAAGCGAACTAATGCCTAATTATGCAATTAAGATTAAATATTTAAGATTTCACATACATGGGGCCTAAAGGAAGTAGTGAGGTATATTAATTCTCAATGATTTCAAGAACGAAATTTATTCGAGGAACAATGAATTCGAATCTTTATAGATGGATTTGTATTCTAATTTAAACTTCCCCACCTATTTTCCTTACTTATCCCATGGAATAGTCTCTTCAATGACATAATACCTTCAACACATCAGTAATGTGTGAATCTTTATACATGGAATTTTTTTTAAAAGGCAAACATATAATGATATATAAATAGCTGAGCACAAGGGGTACTCAACTCATATACACACTGAAGATCAACCTCAAACAAAAGGAGGAAGAACAACAGAAAAACTACTACCTCCTATAAACCATTCATAAAATAAGCAAGGTGGAGAATTACTCCTAGCTTGGAACCAACGCCAATAAAGAGTTAACACAGTCAAAACAGCTTTGAAAGTTAGGAACACCACCTGATAAAATACATTTGTTCCTCATATCTCAAATAACCTAAAGAACAGTGTGCCAGATTAGTATCAAGCCACACCTACATTTAGCAAGACCGCCTACATGAGTGAACTGGAGGAACAAAGATGAAATATCCCGCTGCATCACAAAATCGAAACCCAGACAGCTGACAGTGGCATACCAGATTGCAGAAGCAAACCTGCAGCTACAGAAGAGATGAAGATAGGACTAAAAGGTGATACGACACAAGACACAACTTGTAGCTCCAATATCCATAATCACCCCTCTATAAAACAAATTTGACCGAGTAGGTACTCTATCCAAGAAGAGATGCTATGAGAAAGCAACTACCTTGGAAGGAGCATAACTGTTCCAAATAGTATTTATAACCCTAAGCAACTAGTCTGTGAGCTTCAAAACACGGGACGACGATTGAGAGAGCATGTGATAAGCAGAAGAAATCAAAAATAGTCCAGAACAATGCGGAGACCAAACCCAAGCATCTGGCGTCGTCAATAGAGGAACAGTGGGTATAGACAAGTGAAGCTCTCCGAGGAGGACCTCCTCGCAGGCGAACAATTGTCTCTTCCAAGGAATGGCCCAAACCCAAGACCCATTGATCCACCCACTTCAAGAACTAACTAAAGTATTAGGATCCGATGCCACTAAAAAAATCCTAGGAAACCGAGACCTAAGGGATGAATCTCCTGTTCAGGTATCGTGCCAAAAAAGGGAAAAACTTCCATCCCCCACTTCCGTCCTAGAGTTATCCGAGATCCAACCCCATTTTCCCCATCTTCCTAAACAACAAAGATCCTTCCACCAAACAGATGCAGATGGTGGAAAACTCATCTGATCCATCCATCCATGCATGCATTCCCCCACTCGTAAAGCCAAAAGTCTATTTCTAGCCCCCGAGTCTTAACACAAGAGCTGGAGAAACGAGTGTTAGCATCCCCTTCCTTAAGCCACATCAACCTTGACCTTTGAAAAATCAAGGAATCCTTAGTTTTTAGGAGATGTCTAAGCCGATAAAAGTTTTCCTTCCTCAAGGTCAACTCATGAGTTAGGCCAACCTCCTCACCTCTAAGGTCAAGAGTCTTAGTAGAGTTCACCAACATCATTATCTTAGAGTCCACTTCCTTGTAGGTTTCTTTATTCCAATGCTTCAGGATGTGTTTCAAACTTTTCAATTTCTTCTTAAGTTTGAAACCCATCCAGCCACCCAAGGGAGAAAGACTCCAAGAATTCTTCACAAGGTTACTGAAATCCTTATGCTCCAACAAGTGATTGTTGAATATGAACGGATTAGGGGTGCACCCCTCACTAGAGTATTTGAGAACCAGGGGACAATGGTCAGAGACGTCTCACTCAAGAGCCTACCCCCCAAAGAGTCAAACCAGCTATTGGACACGGGACCCACATCCTAGAAACACCCTTAAAATAAAACACAATGTTCATAAATTATTTCATAAATATTGTCAAAAAAATATTTCATAAATAAAACTAACGAGCTAGCCCTATAATTATTCTCACGATGAGCACAAAGTTGTGACCAATAAGAAACCGAGTTTCATAAACTCTTATCCTTTTCATTAATATTCTCATCTTATTTGGTTATTTTAAAATCACATTTATGAAACTTTTATTAAAACACTAATATTTTAAAGGCTAAATTGCATTTTTGGCTTATTATGTTTGACCAAAGATTCAGTTTAGTCTTTTAATTGTTTTTTTTCACTTTGGTCATTTATATTTCAAAATTGTGTCAAAGTGCTCGGTCATTTATGTTTTAGTTTGGTCCTTTTGTGTTTTTATTTTAAATGACCAAACTGATCACATGTCATACTAATTGAAGGACCAAAGTGAAATATATCAAACATAAAGGTATGACCACACATTTCTATTCAAAGTCGACTATCTACCAACTCATCTATATCTAAGGTAAGACTCAGGCTATCAACTACCTCAGACAACACGCTTGATGCCAATACTACTTTGGGAGCAAATAACGAGAGTCTCTATTATCCATGGTAACAAATAGAGTCTAATCAAGGTAACCCGACACATCAATATAGTCATTTTGGGATGTAAATCAAGCATTCTCTACACATAATTTCATAGACTAATCTCTTGAGCCGATCGAGTAGGACCACAATGGGCGGCAAAACTCCCTTGGTGAGCTTAACACTAGTGCATTCCCAAGACTAAATTCGAACTCAATATCTTAGTTAAGCTGGAAGAGACCAGAACTATATATCATATCGATAGAGTCTAAATCATCTTTAAATTAATTATTTAGTGATAAAGTCAACTTTTAAATGTTAAAAACTTGAAATATAAGTATTAATTGTTTATATTTTAATATATTTGATTACAGTAACAATTTACCAACTAAATAAATTCTAAAATATATTTATTTTAATATTTTATATTTTATAATATTATACTACTACAGTAAACTATATTTTAAAATTAAAAAATAGTTTAAGTTTAAAATTCAAATAAAAATAAGAAATAAAATAATTTAATTAATTTTAAATTTTCCAATACCTACATTTTTTATATTCTAGCATTTAATTTTATATAGGCCATAAAATAACAGTGTAATTAATATACAAGGTATTTTCAAGTTGAAATTTAAAATATAAAAAGAAAAGAAATTGTAAATTTACATTCAAAAAGTATGCAAAGAGTAAATGGGGTTGTAATTAGGGAGATTCCAATTCAAAAAGTCCCTGATGGGAAAGTACGAGATACATACAACCGCAATAATGAAAACCAAAAGGAAAACTTAGCAAAAATGCAATAACATTAGAGATGAGATCTCCATATATATAGATCACATCGATCACACACATATATATATATATATATATATATGTTTATTCCATCGCCATCTAATTAATTCGAGCTAGCTAGCCCTTTTGGCTGTATTTTTTCTTTGGTTTGTATCTCTTACACCAAATTGTTTTGCCATACAAAGTCAAGCTAACTTCGTTTTTATCTGCCAAAATCCTCATCGGTATTGTTTTCGTTTTGAAAACAACTTTGGCGCTTTTGGGTGGTGGATTTGGGCCCTCATTTCCATTGAACATGGCAATTGATTGCACACATCGGTGACCAAACATGCTGAACAAAACAAAATTAATTATTAGATAGATAGATAGATAGATCAGATAGGGTTAATATGAACAAAAGGGTTCAATTCATAACAATTAAATTGACAAGTACTAAGGAACATACTGATCAAAAAACATAGTTAATTCTGCCTCATCAAGTGGTGGGAGCCATTTAGAGAATGTTACAAATAGACACCTTTCAGGCTCAGTTCCTCTATTATCTGCCAAACTCCATTCAGGTGCATTTGGGTTTAGATTTTGTGGTGATCTTGTCTCTGTTGTAGCATTGCTTTCAGCAGCTACTGGTGTGATGGTTCCTGAGGAAGAAGAACCTACCACGATAAGAGATACAAATTAATTAGTGAGAAATCGGAGCAAAACTAGGGTTTTTATTTCATAAAGCATAATAATTAATAATGATAATAATTAGGAATAGTTATATATATTATGCTCACTTGCTCTATTATGTGGCGAACTCCACTCTGGTGCATATGGACTTAGCTTTGAGTTCACCATGATAAGAGATAGGGAGAATTGAGAGTGATCCAAAAGTTGAAGTAAAATTAAGGAGGAGGTTGTTTTTATAGAGCAAAATATTCCTACTATAGTATTATTAAATTTAATTACAAATTTATGATTATAAATGATTTAATAATATAATGTAATATATGTTCTCTAAAAAGAATATAATATAATGCAATAAATTCAAGTAGCATACCTGCATTACAAAAATTTAAAGGGTTGACTGGGGTCATGTTTATTGAAAGAAAATACTCTTAACTATTTAATGCTTTTTTTTTTTAAAATTTATTGGCATTAAGTAACTACTATTTGACCAACGAAAAAGAGTTTTGATTCTTTCAAGTACTTGTTGTCTCAAGTAGGAGAGAGTGACACATAATATTAAATAATAAATATTATTATTATTATTATTTGTATGTGTATCTTTTTAATTTGTTAAAAAAACAAGTACTTTTTAGGACTTTAACTCAACGAGGAATGTGAATGTAGTGGTAGAGATTAGTCTCTCACAACGCGGCGAATCAATGTTTGAATCCTTTCGGAGAATAGGCTAAGATTTAGTGTCTTATCGTTCTTCGAACAAACATACCTCTAACACAAATTAATAACATGTAGAAAAAAATGTAGTGAGTATATGTGTGACAAGAATTGAGAAATTATATTACTTTTTTTTACCGCGTTTTATTGATGTTCAGTATCTACTGACTTTGTCGGTTACTAATTCATCCATGCTAGGGAACTTGGCTGGCTAGGTGTACCAAGTTTTGTCGGTCTGTTCCGCTCTCCCCTCCCAATAGAGTTTTTGTCACACCTAGGGCTCGAATTTAAGATCTTAAGGTGAGATCTGAAGTCAATTACCGTTCAGACCAACCATTGTTTGGTCAAATAAGGCAAAATTTGAAAAGAAAAAAAACATTATTTATTCTTAAATGATAAAAAACAATTAAGAAGAAAGAGAAAATATTGTTAAAATAATAAGTTTATCAATCCACTCATTAATGTCAAAAAAAATTTATCCACTCATTTACTATTGTATTAAAATGCTAAAAAATTATTTAATTATTTTCTTTTACTCTTATTTTATTTTATTTCTAAACTAAAGTATATTAGATAAGTTTTCATATTAATTCTTTCTTGAGAGTTATATTGGATGTTTTATAACCCAGGAATATATATATATATATATATATATATATATATATATATATATATATATATATATATATATATATATAAGTGTTTTTATAGGCAAAGTAGTTAGTAATGAGTGTGTTAGTTGTTAGAGGGGAGGATGGGTTCAAACTCCATACGCCTTTGTTTTTCCACCAACGATGTCTATTTCACTCAACTATGTGAGCTACCGTTCTGGGACATATTCCTTTTATAAGTGTGAGACATTCCTCATTATAAGAGAGTTTCGTCGAGTTAAGTTAGGCCTAATCCAAATTTAAGATCGTATCAAAATCTATCAACGATCTATTAGGTCACTGATATCAAGTCACAGTACTCCGGTTGTTTAGTTTTGGGTGTTGGAAGGGTGTTAAGAGTCTCACAACGGATATGATAGGCGTGAAAAGGTGTTTATAAGTGAGCATCGTTATTATACCTAGACAGATCATCGACCCGCCAACGCATTAGGTGGGTGGGTGGTCAGACAAGTGAGTTACTATTTGAACATAACTATACGCCATTTTGTAATAAAAAAAATTAAAATTGCTCGAACCCATTGGATTGTTGGTCAGACCAATCGAGTAACTGGCTCAGCCCCAGTTCGCTCGGGTCACCTGTTGGACCACAAAATCGACCCAAGTCATACTGACTTACATACATGTCTTGTCCAATTACCCATTCGCTATTAACCATCACGCCATACCCTATGGGTGAAACATTTTCTTGATGGACATTGAACATATAAGAGGTACTATTAACATCATAAATGACCTTCCTAGGTAGCCGATTAGAGCGAGTAGCAATCCTATCCAAAGCAGTTTCCATGAGATTAGAGTAACAGCTTTGGAGACGGGTTGACAATGACGAGTACCTAATGATTTGATAGTCATGTCATCCTCTCGGGGAAGACATGGACACATATGGAGATCTCGCCCAATGAGATGCTTTGTCTTTTGAGACATTTTAAGTCTTCCTCGAGATTCTCAACCCCACCATCTTGCTGGTATGAAACTGTGAGAGCTTGAGAAACATTTTCACAACGGGTGTGTACCCACCCTTTTATCATTCCAAGACCGGTGGTTTCCTCGACCACACCACCTTATGCATGCATCCATAAACTAGTTTGGGTCTTATGAGATTAGAGACGAGCCTATGCAAGCTAATGAAGAATCAACATCGGTCCAATTTGTCAGAGACTCTTTCGCTTAAGTTGAGGGTATAACATCCTCTCAACAGTTGGATATTGATTATTCCCCTGGCACTCCGGCAACAGACAAAACTGCCACCATAGGAAATGCTATAAAGATGGACTCGGGGTGTTTTCCTGAATTGAATTTTGCTAGTTGTCGCACCCCGAAAAATCCTTGGAGGGACTTTTCTTCGTACAACATGATTTTAGAGTCGCCACCAATATTTTTTAAAGGTAAAACATTGAAAAAACCTTTTTTCGGAAAGCAATGGTCTTGGAACCATTAGATTTGGGTTCTGGGGTTTAGTTACGTACGGGGAAGGTATTAGCACCCCATAACGTCCCTTCGAAGAAGGGTTACCTTAATTAAATATGTGATTTGCAGAGCTGATTTGGAAAAATGCTTTGTTTTTACCTCTTTTGTTTATGAGTGACTTAATGAAAAATCTTTAATTTTAATTTGCGCTTGATGGAGGGGATCCACTCCTACGTATCTCCCGGTGCGATGGAAAATTCAAAGCAACGTAGTTCTTGGTTTGTCTAGGAAAGGTTTTTGTTTTTTATCTTGTTTAATTGTGAAAATCGAGCTTTCATGATGATCAATTGAGCAAAGGCTCCAAGTGACCACCATTAGCACTCCATTGTTAATAATCATGCAAGCAAAGGCTTCGCAAGACTACTAACAAAGTTTTTGATTTAGTGAAAATCTTTAGGAAAATTAGGCATTCACGGTGATCAATTGAGCAAATGCTCCAAGTGATCACCACTAGTACCTCATTGTTAATAATCATGCAAGCAAAGGCTTCACAAGACTACTAACAACGTTTGATTTTAGAATAGGTATTCTAGGATTCTTGAACTGCATGACTCATTCGTCTAGAAACGATTAACCTAGTTGTACAACCGGCCTAATCCCCTATTTATGTTTTAGAAGAAAATATTTATTTATAAGTTTTTGTTTAAGAGCAATTGTTTTTTTGAGAATTAGGTAAAAACGAGAAAATGGGTGAAATAGTAAAACGAGGTGTAATTAATAGCAAAAGGGATAGCATAAATAGGGGGGTGCACTTGGTAAAGCCCAACTCGTTTTTTTGTTGGGGGCGCTGGCTTGTAGGAAAAAAAAAGTGAAAGTGGGCTTGGGGATATGCTAATCAAATAGAGGATGTGTAAGGATTAAACTACATCAGATTTTTCAAAAAAGATTAAAAGTGAATTAACTAACAAACATACATAGCATATAAAACGAAAGGGTTTAGTTTATGGAACCCTAATCTCATTTTCCCCTCCTTCTTGCGCCGTTCTCATTTTTCATTTGATAGAGAGAGAGAGAGAGAGAGAGAGAGAGAGAGAGCGAACCAGAGAGAGAGGAGATGCGGCGGACGTTAAACTAGAGGAGCAGAACGGAAGAGAGAACGACGCCGGCGAGGCTCCGGTTTGCTTCACACGACAGTGGAGAAGGATGACGGTGGTGATTCCTAGATGACCACTATTCACGGTGGTGACGGTGGTGGAATCCGCGATGGGTATTGGCTCGGTTTTGGAGGTTTGAGTGGAGGTAGAAAGTGGCTATGGTGATTGTTGTGTAAAAATGGAGGAGAGTATGGTAGAGGTGTATTTGTTGTTAGAGAGGGAGAGAGTCTCTGAGAGAGATGGGAATAGATGATGGTGGTGAGTTTATATCAGAGACAGTGTTATTTTCCTTCCACTTTTCTAACTTTGATTTCTTCTCTCAATCTTCTTCCCCTTTGCTCTGTGAACTTAAACTCTTCCTATAACACTATCAGTTCTGCTTATGTGTGTTCTGTTTTCTGGTTTTTCTTTTTTGTGTTTTTGCTGAGTGTATGTATGTATGATGCGTGTGTTTTTTGCTGTTTTTCCCCCCTCCTCTTTGATGTGTCTGTGTGTGTATTTATAGTGGGGTTTTTGTGGTGTAGGTGAGTGTGTTGAGCAGGATATCAAAACTCATGGGAGACCATAAAACATAACAGCAAAGCTGATGAAGCATGGCAGCAGTGGGCAGCAGTGTCTGTGAAAAACTGTGGAGTTTTTGCCTCAAATGATAACCAACCAAAGAGACAAGAAGAAGGCAAGTTGAGCTTGGAGCTCAAAATAGCAGCTGCTGCCACTTACACCAGCAGCAAGGGGCGCTGCCTCTTCCCCTTTTTTTTGTTTGACTTCTTTTTATTATTTCTTATTTTATGTGTAATTATTTGATTCTTTTTTTGTAACAATGGGGACAGATTTAAATAAATATATTACATTTGATTACTTGGTGATGTCTCCTATTTTGGTAACTACTAACAACAACTAAATACCACTAACATAAATAACGAAACCATTACGCGCAAACGACGAGACGCGAGCGTGTGCACACAAGAATCAAAACACGCACACGAATAGAAGTAATACACGCAACAACGAGATTAAGTACGAGCGCACGATTCGAAATGATACGCGCGCACGATGAGAATAAGAAATACTAGATTACTAACGAACGCAACTTGAACACATTTGTGCAATTGAAACCTACAAAACGAGACACATATTTTGGGGTTTTCTGAAAACGAGAAAAAAAATACCCATTAAAATTGGGTGTTTACAAAAATAAAATTTTATTTGATTTTCGACTAGTCAGACAAAATTGGGGTATGGCACTAGTCGAATAACTCTTTTGACACATCCTCCACTCAACCTCCCACTATCAGACTCGATCGATTCGCTTAATGTCTCGGAGTCTAAGGCTACTTCTAATCTAGTGGTAGCATCTGATATAAGATTTTTAAACAATCTTTGGGGTGATGTGTTAGATGATAAAGATGAATCTATGACTTCTGTTAGCCAAGGAAGAGTTGCTCAGACAGATAATTCTGATCCGGTTGTGTCCAAGTCTCTAAAAAAATCTCGGCAAAAAGGATTCTGATTCAGAATAGTGTTTGCTATAACACTTGTTACAGAACAAATTCAATCTCTACCTCTTTTAGATCTGACTGACTTTCACTAGCTCATTAGTTGGACTTGTTGTTTGTCATTAAGACATTTTAATTCATTAGTTGGACTTTTATTTTGTCTGTAGTTTGTTTTAGGGGTCCTTGTTGCTAGGAGACCCTTAAAATTGCTTTGTTTTTATCATATTTTTTGTCAAGGGTTTTGACCTAGTCCCCCTTGCTCTCTCTTTTGTCCGCTTTTTTACTTTTTTTAATAAATTTAGGGGATCTTCCCTTTGATCTAAAAAAAAGTTAGGAATTAATAACATTGTGTAATAAAAAGAAAAGAAAATTGTGAACTTAAGAACTAAAATAGTGTGTACAGACATAATCCAGACAAACTATTCTATACAAATAATTCCTACAAACAGTGTTGGTTTATAAAATATATAGTCTAATAACTGTGAATAAAAATTTAATTGTAACTATAAATTAAATAAAAAAAATTTAAAATATAATTTGACTATTAATATATATTAAGGAGAAAAAATATTCCTAACTATAAATCGTAGATTCTAATAAATTTAAAAACTATATTTGTGCTTTCATAGTCACCGAACTAAATGGATTCAATACATATTTAAGTTGGGACATAAGGAGAAGAAGTACAAAATAAATTATTTTTTGAAAGTTCAAAATAAGAATAAGTATAATTTTTTTTTTTAAAATGGTGGAATCACTAAAAGGGTGAGTTACACCGTTTGTGTCACAAAATTATTTTTTTTTTCACCAAACCAGTTATTGGGGAACAAACTTTAAGTATTGGAGTAGTTAAAAAAATTTCAAAACGCTGAAGAACTCAAAACACACTGCTTAGCATCGTACTTTACATATTTTATCATAATTTTTTTCGCTAAATCGGTTGTAATTGAGGAATGAACTTTGAGTATTTGAACAGTTATTTTTTTCCGAACACCAAAGTGTCCCAAAACACACTGCTTAGCATTGTACTTTAAGTAATTTGTCACGAAATCATTTTTTTCACCAAACCGATTATTGAGGAACTAACTTTGTGTATCTGAATAGTTGAAATTTATAGCAAACGCTAAAGTATCCAAAAACACACTACTTAACATCATGCTTTATGTATTTTGTCAGATTTGTTTTACTAAACCGGTTATTGAGGAACAAACGTATTTTAACAGTTGTAGCGACCGAAAAATCCGAGGAAAGGATTCTTCGAAGTTCGAAAGGAAGCCGCCACCGAAATTCTAGTTTAAGGGCAAATTCGGAAAATCCCTTTAGGTTTTAGGATAAGGCATCGTTAGGGTTCGGGAGTCGTTATGTGTGGGGAAGGTATTAGCACCCCACGACATCCATTGTCTAATTAATTAAGATTTAATAATTACCCTTTTATTTATATAGAAAAAGACTTATTTAGATTTTTGGTCTTTAGTGCTTGACAAGAGTTGAGTCTTGCTCCTACGTACCTCCAGATGCAATGGAGGAATCAAAGCTACGTAGTTCTTCCTGAAAAAAGGTTTATGGGTTGGTGTTTTTTAGTGTAGGGGTCCTAGGATTCCTTGAACTGTACAACTCACTGATTCCTAGGACGCTGACTAACCCGATTGTACAACCGACTTAGTCCCCTACTTTTTGAAAATGATTTTTGAGTTTTCGAAAGAAATTGGTTTGGTGTGAGGTGGGTCAGTTTTAGAATAGGTATTCTAGAACTCCTGAACTGTACAGCTCATTAGTCTTAGAACGCTGACTAACCCGGTTGTACAACCGACTTAGCCCCCTATTTTTTGGAAAGATAATTCATTTGTATTTTATTAAGTTTTGTGGTTACCGAATATGCTGACTCATTGGCCTAAAATAATGACTAACTTTCGGTTGTTGTACAACCGACTCACCGTTATTTAATTTATTAAGTTTCGTGTTAGTTCTTGGTGCATGTGACTCATTGACCCTAAAATAATGACTAACCCGGTTGTACAACCGACTTAGGCGTTTATTTAATTTCGAGGGAAAAATTATTTATGTTTGAGTTAAAAAAGAATTAAAAAGAAAAACAGGGGGTGAAAATTGTAAATTGAGGTTTTATTAGTCGCAGGGGGTTGTATAATTAATAGAAGGTGAAAAAAGGAAAGTCCAGTTCGCATGGGAGAGCCCAGTATGCGAATCTGGGCTTAAGTGAGGGGAGGTGTGCGCGTAAATAAAGGGGTGTGAAGAGTAATCTGATACATTGGTTTTAAAATTAAAATAATAATAATAATAAAAGAGAAATGGGTTTGGGTTGATTTGAGGGAAACCCTAAATGTTTCCTCACTTCATCAGCGCCGTCTATGTGCAATACATGCAATCCATAATATTACTAAAAAGAGCCTAAATTCCATGAATTTTCAGGAATCGGGAAATCCAAAAAAGATAAAATAGGCCCTATATGTATCTGTATCTGTATATAATACATTTATACATGTCATCCATAATAGTTTTTAAGTTCGTCAGCCATGCATCAAAATATTTCTTAGATTATCTATCCCCTTCACCCCTAGGGACGGAGCCAGGATTTGATTAGTGGGGGGCTAGCTAAAAAATTAAAATCTCCATAAAAATATTTCATGAATAACAACGTACTAATTAAATCCAAAAATATTAATCATTTTATCAAAATACAGAACGTCTTTCTTGCATGTCACGAAAATCATTTATAATCGAATCTACTGTGAACCTTTTAGCAATTCTCTTTTCAAAGTATACTACGAGACAATCGTTAAAAGTTTATCTTCTATCTTATTGCGAAATATAGTCTTAACTATACTCATAGCTGAAAAAGACCGTTTAGTAGTAGCTGTAGGAGAAGAGAAATCGTGTGTGCCTTTCTATTTCCCACATTCTAATTCTATTATTAAATTAGGTTTTTTTTTAAACTTTTAATGTTTTATTAGTTTATATTAATTTATTTTAAATATATAATATATTAAAATATAGGATAAAACGTGTGAAATTTTGAATGACTATTCATCCCTTGTTAGTTGTTATGTGCCACGGATCCCTTGTAATGTGCCGCATCCTGTGAATTGGAAAATTCATTGTGGAATTAAAATATATTATATGACTAACAGGGGGGCTCCACTGAATTGGAAAATTCTAAATGATGCATATCTTCTGTAATAATACATTAATAGTCTATATTATTAAGGATAAACAAAAAATTGTTGAAAGAACAGAGGGGGCTCCAGCCATCCCACATAAGGCTCTACCTCCGTCCCTGTTCACCCCCTTTAAGTATGGATTTTATAGCAAGAATAGGTTAAGATTCATTTTAAGCAATGTATGCAACTATCCTCTTATCAAACCATTATGAAAAGCAATGATTATTATGACATAAAAAACAAGAACGGAAAAGCGACAGTTGAAGAATATTTTTTGTTTTCCATACATAATATACTCACAGTTTTGCCAAGTAAAGTATCAGTTATTGGCTTTCCAAGCTTCTTCTGTTGAATGGAAATCTGCAGTTCATTCTGACTCCAACCTTCGTTTATGCTCCTATTACGGCTCTGTTACTGTTGATTCTCCTTGACTGTGACGCTTGACGGCTACGCCTTCTTTCTTTAGACCTTAAAAACCTCAGAATCGTGTTTAGCGGATTAGGGTTTCGATGTGAAACTCTAATCCTATTTTCGGGTGATTTTGGCAGTAGTTTTCTGCCTTGGTTTCTGTGTGTTTTAGACCCTAGGTTAACCGTTTATTTATAGGTAGAAATTAGGTTTTAGCATTAATTCTTTGTTTGGTAGGCTTTTGCGAGATCGATAATGTGGGCTTGCTGAGCAGTCTTGGAGAGCAAAGACGAACCCCTAAAGATTGCTGATGCTGCTCCTATTTTCTATTTTTTGCTTTTTTCGGATTAGTATTTTTTGTATTTTTAATATTATCATTTTTTGTATTTTTGGACACTTTGGACAATTAGACACTTTTCAAAATGTAAATAAAATTAAATAGATTTTTTGATATTTTTTGGACTATATATCTATATTATATATAACCATGGATTGTCCACCTAGGCGTCCATGTCAGTAATTATGTCAGCAACATTTTATTCCACCTCACCAATACCGCACGCGTGTCACTGCTAGCGTTTAACCGTTGGATATTATCGCTTTCTTTTTACACAGATCCAACGTCACAGACCACATCACGTTTTCAATATTACCCAGAGGTTCCGGTTTACCCTTGCTGTACATAAATGTGTATATCTGTAGCAATTAACTCAAATCTGCATATAAATGCACACTTATTTCGCATTCAAAATTACAATCAATTCAGAAATTAAACCGTTTCAATTTAAACGGTTGACCCATGGCCATATTCTAAATAACACTATACATTAAAACAAATGTTAATTCAGTCAAATCTTTGTTCAAACATAAAAATCCAACGCCATCAACTCCTCTGAAGAATCAGCGTAGATCATCACATATAAGTCCACCTGTAAAACATAATTAAAATGATGGTCCCACAATCAATAAGTCCATGGTCAACCGCTAGCCGTTTCAGTAACATGATCCACAAAATATGCTACTGAATTGCCTTCCCATTTATTATTAAAAAACCTACCTTAATTTGTACATCCAAATTAATCGGTACATAAATCAGATTAAATAATAACGGCTTCTCTGTTCTAAATTGAAAAATCGCACCTGTCAACCCTACTACACCAGTGGTAATGGCTTGCTCATCCAAGGCAACTGTTCCAGCCCCTAAAACCCCCCCTACGCTTGCCACACTTGAGACAGGGGACTTTGTCGTGCCAGTCACTGTGAAGCTACTTCGTAAGTGGTATGTGTTTTCAAAATTCGGAGGGAACAAACCGATGGCTGTGGAGATGGTCTTCGTGGATTCAGAGGTAACTTTTAATCACCGATTTATCTGAATACATAATGAAAATATATCAGTTATCTGGGAAATAATCAGATCTCTAAATGTGGTATAGAGATGCGTTATCTGTACTGTTACTTCAAATGATTTACATGTAATCAGAATAGTGTATTTTGCAATACCCATGTTAATATAGATAACAAAGTGAGTAGGAATGTATTTTGCAATACCCATGTTAATACCCATGTAATCAGAATAGTGTATTTTGCAATACCCATGTAATCAGAATAGTGTATTTTGCAATACCCATGGTTTGGTCATGGGTTACATGTAATCAGAATAGTGTATAAATTTTACTGAGATGCAATAATATAGATATTTTGCCCACGTAACAGAATAGTGTTAGTTTGTCATAAATTGATTCATTTATAGGCTAAATATATATTCTGTATGCCTATGATATAATCAGTTGATAGCCTACAATTTTGTTATCAGATATAGTGATCAATTGATTTACATGTAATCAGATATATATTTAAATATATTGTGTGCGTATCAGATATAGTCTACAAATTTGTACCTATGATGAATGCAATATGTACTCTTATTTAAGTAAAACTATGTATTCAGTAGAAAAATTGTGCGCAATCCTGTCAATTCGGTTCATGTATGTATCCTGTTTTTGCTTACTTTCCTTCCAATTAGTTTAAACCTATCACATATTATAACCTCTTTGTTATCTTTTAAGTGATTAACCCTGAGAGTTATCATGGCAGGGCACGACAATACAGGGTCGTGTTGACAAGATGCACGTCTACATCCATGACCAGCACTTACACGAAGGTCATGTGTATTCGATTAGCAAGTTTACTGTCAGTTCGAATGTCGGTGCTTTCCGTGCAACCAGGCATAACTACAAAATGACCCTCAACATGAAAACACTCATAAGGCCGGCGGCCCGAAATGACAGCATCGCTGACCCTAAATACATCTTCACACCACCGGAAGAATGTTTTGACACGTCCTTTAACAGGGACTACTTGGTTGGTATGTATGTTTTCAAACTTTTCCATAGTCAATATATAATTCACTAATTATTAAGGTATATATCACCCTTCAATGTTGCAGATATTAGTGGTATCTTGATTGGTGTGTACCCTGAGTATGAATTCCTTAAGCCGTCTGGTCCATCTTCGCGGATGGACATCGACCTCGAAACAGGGGGTAGGTAGTCATTACATCGTAAACGCAATTAGTTTTTAAATGGAAGGCAACACATTACACAAATATGAACACTAATGAAATTGTTGTCTAATCCATATGGGGACAGTTATCGTTTCAGCGTGACTCTGTTCGGGCCTTATGTTCGTGAGCTGAAAGAATTCATGAGTTCTGGAGATACCAACAACGCTGTCATTGTACTGCTATGGTGTAAAGTAGACCACTATAATGGTATGTCTAATACTACGTATTCCCAATAACTGTCACTTGCTATGAATTCATGAATGGGTTCATGTATATAGAAAGCATATGTATTTTTGTGAAATGTTGTTCTCCATTCTCATGTAGGTAAAAATTCAATAGTTTCGACGATGGGTACTACCAAAATGTTGATCAACCCAGAACTCCCAGAGACGATTGCCTTGAAAGAAACGTAGTATTGTGCCTCGACTTTATATATCAATTTATATTTAGCAAATTGAACATTGTCATCAATATTTTGTAAGGGAAGAGGTTCAGTTTTTTTGATAGAAAATATTATTAGAACCTTTAAAATCCATGGAAATCACATAATTGTGAGTTGCTCTGATCTATTCGTCCCTTGCAGCATTTCACAGGCGATCATGAGTCCAACACTAACGGTCAGCCAAAATAGCAAAAGTAGCGGTGCTGTCGATGACTTTCTAACGACGGATCAGCGTCATTTTCTTTCGCAGGTCATCGAGTGGCTGCATGTAAGTCTCTACTAATTCCCGAAAACTCAGTTTGGGGATACGTAGTACCTCCTGAATACATTAAGCGCACTATACGCTACCGCTACAAGTGTTTAATATGGTTGTGTAGGTCTCCAACTTTGTCGTCCTCGCAACCATTGACGCTGTTAACACGAACAAGGAATGGTGGTACACTGCCTGCAAGTGCCACAAGAAGGTTGTTCCGGACTCCGGCATGTGGTATTGTGATAAGTGCAACACCCATGTTAGAGATGTGTCCAAGAAGTAAGTTACTATTACCCTAATTTGCATAAATAATGCCATGTTCAACTTTTTTACGGGTAGTCCACATGCCATAATGAACATTGACATTGTAACTAAGTTATCCCTCACACACTTAGGTACTTTCTGAAGCTCAGCTTGGTCGATGGAACCGACTCGATTGAGGTAGTCGTTTTTGACTACAACGTGCGTGCTCTGGTTGGTCGGTCCTGTGACCAAGTATATGACTCTTGGAATGAGGTTTGTATTCAGCTGCCAAGTTCAACAACATTAGAATTTTTATACTTCTGATATCCTTAAAAGTTGTGTAATTATAGCTTTCGAATGGTTTATAATTTTGTCCTAACATATGCCATATTCTAAAGGTATGGTGTTTTATTCAATAGTTTTTCAAATGTCCTGCAGGACCCCGAAAGGGAAGAACTCCCTACTGAGCTTCATGGTCTAATAGGTAAGGAGGTCCTAATTAAGATTCTAGCTGAGGGTCAGATTGGTGTAAGGTACGGTCGTCAGTACAAGGCAACCAAGATCTCAGACGATCGTGATCTCATCGGTCGTTATATTGAAAAATGGAATCAGACTGAGGTTTGTAACCAATCCCAACTACGACGTTATGTTTCAATACGATAATATTTTTTGGATTTAAATGGTTTGCATCGTCATTTTATCACACCGTCAATAAATAAGAGATATTTTCTTTTTCTCAGGTTGCAATTCAACCGCCTTCTGAGATGCTACTAATTGAAAACACCCCAAATGTTCATTCAATCAGCGTCAACAAACACTGCGAAAGTGTCGCACAGGTATTTCCACAAGAATAAATGTTTTCCCTTTGTGAAAACATTATTTTTGATAAAAGCAATTTAAATTCATACGTACCCGTTAAACATTAATCAAAAGGTCTAGCTTATTGTATCTATGTTTTTGTTATTCCTAGGATTTGCTTGATCAATTTGATAACTCAGTCTCCTCTTCTAATGAAATCAACAAAGGGAAGCAAGTTGTTGACATCACTAGAGACAGTGATGATACACCGCCTCAGAAACGCAAAATTCCTGATGATAAACCTACAGCTGTTCCAACCATTCCCCTCAAAACAGTGAAGATTGAGAAGTAGGGAGGACCTATGTTTTAATTGAGCAATCACATTTTATCCTTATCTGAATTTCTGTTTATTGGGTTCACTTTAAGTTGACACTCTTTTAGATTACGAGATTTTCGAACATGTACTTACGTTTTGTTCAGTTTAGCTTTGACGTTAAACATGGCTTTTTTGTTTCCATATTTTTAGCAACATCAACTGACTGGGCGTGGTATTAGAACATAAGAAGTAACTGTCAGCTTGAGTCTCGATCATCCATTATTAATGTCGACACGATCTACTTTGGCAGAGCTAAATCCATGTTCAAATATTGCACTGCTACTTACCGCTACCACGTACGTAACTGGAGATAGGAGCAGAGATAACAATTATACACGCAACCTCATTTTTTTCTCATATGTTGCATGCATGTTGAGATTTTATTATGTTTGTTTGAATATTCTGGCAAAATACAAGTCCAGATTAATTACATTTAAATGAATCAGACATAGTCTGTTTTCACATCTTTTGAGAAATATTCTCTGATAATGTCCAAAGTCCTTTAAATCTTTTGCAAATTGATGGTTTAAATTTCAGATGCAAATCGAAAATGATTACCCTAATCCATATATATTTGGATTAGATAGGCTACATATTTGAAGGCTATTACATAATCAAGACATGAATACATACATGATAGTTTTCTATATGGATCATTGCAAGATAGTTTGTGATAGAAAAACACTTTTCTATATGAATACATGATTAAAAACATTATTTTTAATCTGTCAAAACAAAAACATTTTTTGAAATGTAAAAGTGCTAGAATTTTCTTCTAATGCTTAGAATAGTTTGTAGTCGGCGTTAAGTATGATGTGTTAATAACTACATTAGAATTATAGCTCTTATTCCCTTGACCAATGAAATTCGCTTACAACGATTGAGACTCTCATCCTTGCAACCATTCAATTTTATAATAATGTATCCCATTTATGTAGATCCTTAGATTAATTTCAATCCATAGTGTAGTGGCCAAAGTTATTCCTTTTTTCACTAACCTAATAGAAAGGTAGCTAGAAAATCAGTTACATATTTGATGTTCTAATATCTGTGTACATATTTTTGTAATAACTACATTAGGATTACAACTCCTATTCCCTTAACCAATGAAATTCAAGTGCAAGGATTGACACTTGCAGCCTTTCAAACATTCTATTTTATTATAATGTATCCCATTTAATAGAAAGGTAGCTAGAAAATCAGTTACATATTTGATGTTCTAATATCTGTGTAATAAGTGGTAATAACTACATTAGGATTACAACTCCTATTCCCTTGCCCAATGAAATTCAAGTGCAAGGATTGACACTTGCAGCCTTTCAACCATTCGATTTTATTATAATGTATCTCATTTATGTAGATCCTAATATAGTGGAGTAATTAAAATGTCACTTAATTATGTCTTGATTACCTCAGCTACATACATATATAGCAACTGAATAGTCCAACTTGGCATCAAATTAGTTTTATTCTATATTCAAACGTGCCTATGTTATATTCTAATAGCTACTTTCAGTTTCCTATTAGAAAAACTTAGGAAAAAAGGGATTGGTGACAATCTTACGCCTTCAAGTTAATATTTTTCTCCAAGCCGTTTTAATGGTCACTGACAATCCGGTTCAGGTATTGACATCCCACGCAAAATTTACTAATTGAGATATATAGTTTTCAGTTCATTGAAGTGTTTGAATCCCACTCAGTAGGATTTCAGTTCATCAAGCCGATATATTTCAAGTAAGGTAATTACTTCTGCTTCTGTGTTCATATCAAAAGTTTGCTACCTTTCTATTACAAGTTTAAACATATACCTTTTAATCATCGTATGCAAGAATGAAGCGACCATCAGTTGATGCTGAAGATTCGAGGACTACAAGGAACGTCCAACCGACACACCAGACTCGGAAGCGGCAGACAATGGGTAGGCCTGAAAAATTGAAACAATTAATTCGTTTTAGTAAATCTCATGTCTAATGCTACACTATATTTACGACTATTAGTATATATAGGTACGTCCACAACACGTCCCAATGAAGGCCACACTCAAGAGCATTATGCCCGGGGATTAGATGATAATATGAGTTCAGACAGTATGACAGGTAGGTAAAGACATCTTACGACGTTCAGTACAATTACTCAAATGAAATTGCACTAAAGTTTAATGAAGGAAGTGTTCACAATGTGTTAAAACTATGCAGGATGCCGGAAGTCCAACACGACTATTCTCCACAGTGCGATTTCAAACCCAAAACCGCAACAAATCGTATCTCAAGGGGTTGGAGGTGGAATGACTTACTTATAAGTTTTAACTGTTGTGGTGCCAACATTCTGCTTATTTAAAGTGATACATCCTAAACATCAATTTTTCATCTAATTGCAGATTTTAGTAAGCGGCCGAGAGGCCGACCAAAGAAGGCACATATAGATGGTAGGCTATGTTTAACACTACTTTTAAGACAAAGACCTCAAAAGGATACACTGAACGATATATAACAATGAAATTGATTAGTGGGAAAATAACATGTTTCGGATATATTATTTTACAGTCTTCAAAGGTACCCCTCAATCAGAGGTGGGATGTTTGTTGGCTTCGCAGGTAAAGATACCAAAGATCCTTTCTGATGTAAGTAGCACCAGCACTCCTCACTTCTCAGCAGCTGTAAACGGTGTACAATATCAGAGTGATTTTGGCAGCAGTAGCGGTGGAACTCACGCTGATTCTTCGACCCGTACCCCCCTCATAGACATTCAAAATGGTATTGCTAATCACTTGACAAAATTTCAGGTGCTTATTATAATATTTATTATATCGAATGTTACAAATTTTGACTGAAACCTATACTTGATTCTGGTTTAATTAGTACCTATCCGTAGAGCGCGTGGCCGGCCGAGGAAACCGGAAGGTACTTATTTTTTTTTAATTACACGTAATTCCCCGCAGTTATCACCGTCAATTTAAATATTGTCGTAATATTGACTGCCTTTATACAAATATGTACCTATTCTTGCAAACAAATATGCAGCTACTGTAACGTTGGGTGCTACACCCGAAGGTTTTGCGAACAAGACATCCAGGGTCGTAGGGTCAAATGCTTATTTCATCCAGTCACAGCAGCTGCAATTGTGTGTAACTTCCAATACAGTCCCAGAATACACAACAACAAATGGTATTTAGTTTTTATTTAACGTTCAAGTGCAATAGTTAATTTATTTTAGACCTTTCATCACCATCTTTTTTAGTCCAAAGGCCAGTTTTACATGATGTAGCTTCGTGCGTGTCCGGACTGGTGTCCATATATCTATTTTCATCAATCTTCACTATTACTAATGTTGACAAATGTTTAGGGACATCACTAATTGGACAAAAAATTCGCCGTAATGGTTCGCCTATAAGTCATGATGATGACAACCATTTTTCCCAACCAATGAGTTTGCCTATAAGGAGGATAAACTTCGACACAACCGATCATGTCGACTCTTCCACTTGGCATTGTGGTATTCTGTAATTATATACACACTAAGTATGCTAAGTTATATATTTGCCAAACTGTTTTTTATATGCAATATAATATCTCAAATACACTAACCACACTACCTTAATTATTAGCTGTCGCTGCACATCCTCGATCACGCACCAGCATTCGCTCACCTCTTTATGACAGCTATGAGAATCTACGTAAGTGTTTTTGATTTATACCCGTGTACCTCAATCTGCACTTACTTCCTTTAACGAATTATGTTGTTGTGTATCTGTATTATGCGTCTTACGGCTCTATTACTTCAGATTGTCAAATAATCAGTTTCAATCACTCTTTTTCTATTCTGCGTTACTCTATTTACATATACCTTTCTGTTTTGCCAGCTTCTATTAACCTTGGTCTACCGACACATGAATGTCCCGATTGTCGCGCGCTTTTTTGGTTCGAAGAGAGGGCAGTAAAGAGTATCCGGTCAAGTGCTCCTGAGTTTTCCATGTGTTGCATGAAGGGACAGGTCGATCTTCCATTGCTTCAGGAACCACCACGGTTGTTACTCAATCTAATTCGAGGCATTGACCACAGAAGCAAACACTTCCGTGACAACATACGGTTGTATAATAGCATGTTTGCGTTCACCCTACATGGGGCAAGGTGATTTCACGACATGATGATGGCAATGATCCTCCAAACTTCATTCTTAATGGCCAAAACTACCATCGTATTGGCGACTGTTGTTGCGTATTTGGTGGCACTCCGAAGTATGCACAGTTGTATATATGGGACACTCAAAACGAAGTTGCAAACCGAATGAGCCATTTCAGGTATATACAGTTTTTTATAGATTATAAATACAAAAATGATTTTTGGTTGCTTTAGCATTAACAATAGCTTTGTCTTATTGACCCGTGTAAATTATAAATACAGAAATGAGCCATTTCAGGTATATACAGTTTTCCATCATTGCTATTTTAAACAAATGAAGTCCAACTGCTATATATTTTGCAGGTCCGGTGAGAAAAGCAATGCTTTAGATGAATCTTTGGTTCGGGATTTGAAGGAAATGATTGACCAATTCAATGTCATTGCACAAAAATACAGACAAGTTCGTGATATACAACAACTAAACCCAACACAAAAGATCACCATGAGATTGATCAGAGATCGATCAACAGATCCAAGGACCCATAACACTCCAACATGTGATGAAGTTGCTGCCCTAATTCTTGGTGATGATGCCCACGTTGAGTGTGGTAGGGATATTATTGTAAAGCACATGTCAGGTAACCTTGAAAGGCTACATGAGGCACACACTGCTCTTTTACCTTTGCAATATCCACTGATATTTATCCACGGTGAGGATGGGTTCCGAGAGAACACTCCATTGCGAGAAAGACCAGGGATGCGCAGGTCAATAAGTAGGCAGAAGGTGACGCTTAGAGAGTTCATTGCGTTTAGGATACAAGAAAGGGCAGTTGAGTTTGGTCAGATTGTCAATGCAAGAAGGTTGTTTCAGCAATTTGTTGTCGACTGTTATACTATGGTTGAGTCATCCAGACTACGATATATCCGCAACAACCAACAAATTATCCGCTCTGAGGTCTTGACCGGCTTACAAGATGCAGTGACCAGAGGTGAAACTGATGCATCTGCTATTGGCCGACGTGTCATCTTGCCACCATCATTTACAGGTGGTGCTAGGTACATGTTTAACAATTGTCAGGATGCGGTAGCTATATGCAAGAGGTTCGGATATCCCGATCTGTTCATAACCATAACGTGTAATTCCAGCTGGCCAGAGATAGTCGACTTTGTTAAGCCACGTGGCCTAACGGCATCTGACAGGCCGGACATTATATCACGTGTTTTCAAGATGAAACTGGACCAACTTCTTATTGACTTAAGGAAAGATGAGATGTTTGGGAAAGTGGATGCAGGTATAACATCTTTTTATTAAAAAGTATATGTCTACTAATTTGTACTCGATCCATAGTTCTCCATTTATTTGAGTTGTTATCATTGTATTCCATTGAATATAACACAGACAGTATGTTTTCCTTCGCAACAATGTATACAGTAGAATGGCAGAAAAGGGGCCTACCGCATGCCCATTTGTTGATATGGTTATCTGCAGCAAACAAACTATTGACAACCACTGATATAGATAATGTCATCTCAGCTGAGTTGCCGGATCCCGTGCTCTATCCAAATCTATTTGCGGTTGTCACTTCCTTCATGTTGCATGGACCATGTGGTAGGGCTAATACTAAAGCATCATGCACTAAGGGTACACAATGCACAAAGTTCTATCCGAGGCCTTTTTTGGAGTCAACCAAAATTGATGAAGATGGATACCCGTGTTACAAACGAACCAACAATGGCATAACCGTTGAAAAGGCCGGCATTGTCTTTGACAATAGGTTTGTTGTCCCATACAACCCACAGTTACTGATGAGGTATAAAGGTCATGTGAATGTTGAGTATTGCAACAAGTCTAACGCCATTAAGTATCTATTCAAATATGTCAATAAGGGTCCGCATCGTGCAACACTTCGGCTTCTTGCACAAGATGATAACCTGCAGACGAACCCATTGATGAGATTCGCAACTACTATGATTGCGGTATGTGTCACCATCCGAAATTTGTTTGGCGGCTTTTCGCGTTTGATATCCATCGAAATGGCCTCGGTCCAACGACTTTCATTCCACCTCCCAAACGAACAAACCGCTTTTTTTTTTATGGCGAAGATGATATCGAAAATGTTATCCGGAAGGCTCAAAGACTATGACACAATGTTCTTGGCATGGTTATTGCCAATAGAACACATTCGAAGGTAGGGATTTGACTTATGCAGAGTTCCCCAATAGATTTGTGTACAACTTCACAGACAGAATTTGGTTGCCAAGGAAAAAAGGTTACAGTTTGGGTAGAATAAGCTACGTTCCGCCTGGGGTTGGTGAGAAGTATTACCTTCGGATTTTGCTAAACCACCAAAAAGGTTGCACTAGCTATAAGGCTCTCCGTAAGGTGAATGGCAAAGTACAGCCCACGTTTGAGGAAGCATGTTTCCGGCCGTTTATTAGATGACGACAGGAGTTTATCGATGGCATAAGCGAGGCGAGCAAAATAGCATCCGCCATCAATTGCGAAGGTTATTTGTGACGTTGTTATCTATGTTTAGCATGCAAAAGGCTGACTTTGTCTGGGAATCTACGTGGAAACTTCTCGCTGATGACATTGTTTATAACACGCGGAGACGACTGCTGGCACCAAGTACTTTATCATCACTTAAATAAAAAGTCTATGTCAATTCTTACTATTTTGTATTTCGCATTGTATAAGTTGAACAGGGCGTGAATTGACACTTGAGTAGTTATTTTTTGAAAATTTTAAAAATAATGTTGTGTCTTTAACAGCTAACATGTTGAAAATTTTATATCCTAATATGTTTATAGGGCTGCAAATTACGGATGACGTGTTGAAGAATGCGTGTCTATTAGAAATTGAAAAACTACTTCAGCAAAATGGGCGTTCGCTAGCCGACTTTTCGATGCCCTTCCCAAATGTGACTGAAGGGTTTGATTTTCAGAACAAACTAATAGCTGACGAGTTAGATTATGACAGGGATGACATGGCACGCACACATGCTGAGCTGCACAAAAATTTAAATGTTGACCAGCAAAATGCTCATGACATCATTTGGGACTTAGTTGTCTCCGGTAGAGGCGGTTGTTTCTTTGTTAACGGGTATGGCGGTACTGGGAAGACATATCTCACTGACTCTCACACTCTGGGTTTGCGTGCCATGGGTTACATAGTGTTAAACACGGCATCAAGTGGAATCGCGACTCTTTTACTTCCTGGTGGGAAAACTGCCCACTCAACTTTCTCAATACCATTGGTGCCCCATGATAATTCCACGTGTAGTATCGGTCAAGGTAGTCCAAGGGCACAACTTCTAATCCAGTAAAACCGATCATCCGGGACGAGGCTCGATGTTGCCTGAAATTGTTTTGAGGCCCTTGACCGGACTACGAGGATATCATGGCAAGCTGTAGATCCCACAAACAATGACAAACCTTTTGGCGGAAAAGCGGTTGTTCTAGGTGGAGATTTCCGACAAATTCTTCTGGTCATAAGAAAAGGTTCAAGGCAAGATGTCTTGAGTGTCTTTGCTATTAATTCTTCTAAGATATGGTCAAGCTTCAAAGTCCTTAACCTCGCCGCAATATGAGACTTGGCATTCGATTATCAAACCGAGAGGAAGAAATCAAGGAGTTTGCAAATTGGTTGCTCAAAATAGGTGACGGTGATTCAACATCAAATGACATCGGTGAAATCGATGTTGATATCCCTCAAGATTTGCTAATTCTAGATGAATCGAACCCATTGCAGTCTCTTATCGATTTTACTTATCCACAACTGTTGGAGAATATTAACACAGAGCATTTCTTTGAGGAGCGTGCCATACTCGCTCCTACTCTAGAGTCTGTGGAGCAAGTTAATGAGTATGTTCTGTCCCAGATCCCTGGCGAAGTCATTGAGTACCTAAGTTCCGACACTGTGTGCCAAACTGATGAGAATAGTGATTGTCAGAGTGAATGGCTCACACCAGAGTTTCTAAATGATGTCAAATGTTCCGTATCCCCAACCACAAGTTACTACTCAAAGTGGGTGTACCTATTATACTTATGAGAAACATTGACCAGTCTGCAGGCCTTTGTAACGGTATGCGGTTAATGGTAAACCATTTAGGGAAGAACATTATAACCGCTACCGTTTTAACTGGAAAGAACATTGGTGACAAAATCTTTATTCCCGAATGAACCTTATTCCCAGTGATCTTTGGTCTTCCATTTAAATTCAGTATGCAGCGATTTCCTATTACAAGATATGCTTTGCTATGACTATAAATAAAAGCCAAGGCGATCCACTCTCTCATGTTGGGATATACCTACCAAACCCGTTTTCACACATGGCGGTTATACGTTGCTCTATCGCGCGTTAAATCAAGAAGGGTCTGAAACTCCTTATACGATGAGGATAAGAAGTTGTTACAATCCACAAAAAATGTTGTGTATGTACCGAGAAGTTTTTGATAATGTTTAGTTGTTTTTGATTTGTCTACTTAAAATTTTTTTCATATGTACAAATTGGTGATAAGTACAATTTTGTTAGAAGCGAGCTTAGGAGTATGTAATCGAGTAGTATGTTTTGGATTTCATGGTTTTTCAACTTCTTGGAATATTTCATCCAGTTTGTTTTGAAATAAAACCGATCCATTTACATAAATTAATAGTACTTATTCATATACATATACATATATATATATATATATATATATATATATATATATATATATATATATATATATATATATATATATATATATATATATATATATGTTAGTTGACCAAATCAGATATATTGATTTTGAGATAGACCGTTGTGAGATTTTCAAAATATGTGGTCCTCTTTACATCACCATCTTCGATCATGCATTTCATAACTATTTATAAATTGGTGATAACTCTAATCCTTCAAAGGAGAAACATCAAACATAAATGGATCATATACTGGAACTTAAAATAGCCTACCATCTAGCTAGATATTCTGGAGTTGCATATCTTAAGGTTCCCATTCCCCTGGGAGAGACATGTAAGTCGCTACTAATTCCCGAAAAAGTATTATCCCCACGGGTTTATTCACAAACTAAATCGTGAATAAAACAGTAGTTTTTTTATTGGGTTTCCAACGGGATATCTGATTTCGTAGTTTTATACTAAATCGCACAAAACTCGCTGACAAACCATGAAAGTAAGCACAACATGACCGTATGAAATGTGCTATTGCTAATCAGTTTCTATTTAGCACACATTCTAATTCGGGCCAAGCAAATTTGATATTAGTTTCAACTAAATGTGTATTCAGAATTAGGCTGTTACCGTTGTTTAGCGAGAGCTGGGTGATATATGCCATCGATCAGAGGGAAATTCAATATAAACGCCAATATAAGCCAATAGTTGGAGCAAGCTTTTTGGGAATACCAGCAGCCTAGCATATAGTAAAAAAGAAAATATTCTTTGAGAAAAACAAAAAGTAACATGCAATTATAACTTTCCAAACAGTCCAAGTGTCATGCAGAAGAACTTAAATTTGATGTGTAATGAGATGAATGATCATTTCATGTGTAAAATAAGAAGTGATGAACGATCCGTTTAAAAGATAGCATAGAGCTTTCCTAGAGCAACAAAGCTAAAAGAAACAAATCAGATGATTCCCTCTTAGCTATCCTTTAGAGTCAGGTCAATCAAGCCAATTGATATTTATCATCAATACCAACCCATCAATCAAGTATCTACATCATAACTTATAGCAGAAGGTTTTGGGGAAATGGCAAAAGAAGTGGTCGATCAATTTAAAGATAATAATATATAGCTCTCCTACAAAGAAGAAAGCTAAAGGAACAATGCAGGTGATTCCCTCTTAGTTACCATCCAGATTCAGGACTATCTAGCCAATTGATTTTTGATATCACCAATACCAACCCAACAATCAAGTATCTAAACCATAATTCATACTTCATAGCAAATACTTTTCTGGAAATGGGGATAGACAGAGTCATTTTACCTTGAGTTCTTCAAGAGAAAACCCCTTTCCATCTGTGACTTTCATGTTGTATTTTCTGATCATCCATGAACAAATGAGTCTAAGAGGCCTCTTTGTAGGCTTAGGAAAATCTTAATGACCTTCTTCTTTCGACGAAGTGAAGAATGCATCACCAACGAGTCAAAACTGACATTTAGCGAGAGCTGGGTTCCATTGATGTTAATGCGTATGGTAGCGATTGTTGTTGCGATTTACCGTCGAATGAGTGCGGACTTGAGCCATGGCCGAGCAGACTCGACGACATCTTTACGTTTTCTTGATCATCGATTTCAATTTATCTAAATACAAAAGCTGAAACTAAATTTCAACAACAGGAACACAAGATTGATCGAAAAAGCTAGAGAATGATTGGTGGTATTAAACGAAAACCAATGAACCCAAAAGACATACCTTTCTCGACGGTGAATCGAGTATTATGCTTGATTACTGCGTGAAGAGGAAGAAATCACCTGGCCCATCATCATTTAGGAGGATCATTAGCAGAGAATGTAACGATGTTCGTCTACGACCAGGAAACGAGAAGCCCTCTGATGATGCGTAGCGCTCACTGAAAGGGGAAAGTTCACTCTTTCTTCTCTTAGGGATTTTGACTTTAATTCAACTGAAGATTAAGTTAACAGTTGTATTTACCGAAACACCTCTACTGCTTGGCTAAAATAAAACAACTCATTCTTCTTCATTAAGACACACTTTTTTTTTGACAGCTTCATTAAGAGACACTTGATCATCACTCATTTGTGAGATTTTTTTTTTGGTATAAACTGAGTATCCTCTGCGCGCAATTGCTGAGACTAATCCCTCGAGCCGGGTAGGACCACAATTGGCGGCAAAGCTCTCCCTCAAGAGATTTAACACTGCTGCATGCCCAAAGCTGGATTCGATCCAAGGACCTTGGTTAAGCTGGAAGAGACCCTTACCATCTCATCCAAGTGCTCTTGGGTAAGATATTGTGTTCTTAAGATAATTTTTTGTAGGCATATTGTACTATTATATGAGGCGTGCCAAACACATTTGGTAATCAAATAAATTAGATTAATCCTAGGGTGCAAACCTTGAGAAATTACTCATTTTGGAAATTTCTCAAATAAATAAAATTTTGGTTTGTTTAATAATAAAATTGGCATATATTCTCAACTTATAATTACCAAAACACACTATTAGTTCGAAATATAATCTTATATTATAGCATGTATGTATGGGCGCGCGCACACACGCACACACCCATATATATATATATATATATATATATATATATATATATATATATATATATATATATATATATATATATATAATATATATAATTTATATATATATATATATAGCTATTTAACCATAGTTGTATATAGCTATTTGGTTATTAAAACACAAGATGAAATACATGTATTTGACTAAATCCAATATTTAGATTAGTTATCTTACGTCTATTAACAAATTTATGTCGACTCGTGCTGGCACGGGTCAATTAGACTAGTATATATATATATATATATATATATATATATATATATATATATATATATATATATATATATATATATATATATATATATATATATATATGCTCAAAATAAGGATGAAAATGATAAAATAGAAAAGAAGTCGGAATGATGAGCCCAACTGCGAGAAAACAACTCGAATAAGCCCATTTGCAAGGAAACGACTCGGATGAACCTAACTAAGTTCGACTAGGCCTATATACGAATGTTCAACTAAAGAACGTGCGAAAAGATCGATCATTCGCGCACATTCTTAATTTAAATAACGACATTTCGACTTAGTTAAGAACAGGTTAGTTGAGATTGGCTTAGGTGAGACAATTTTTTAATAATTCTCGTAATTGCGCGACTTCAGAACATGAATAAAATAAACGACTAAAACCAGAAAAAGAATACGGACAAAATTGGGGTATAACAACAGTTAATTTTTTTTCAAACACTAAACTATCCAAAAGCACACTACTTGTGACATCCGGGGCTGACGAGGGCGGGGAGTGATCGCCGGTGCCCAAAAAGGTGGCATGGCAAAGAGCGGCTCCTGGCAGCTTCAAAGCGAAGGGGCGCGTGCACTAGTAAAAAAAGAGGATTTAAAGTCGGATATTTTGGACATTCAAAGTCGGATGTGCATCCGACTTCTATTAAGGCGACTTAGAAAGTTTGAAAATTTTAAAGTCGGATGGGCATCCGACTTTAAAAGACGGTTTTAAAGTCGGATAAATTCAATAATCCGACTTTAAAAGACGATTTTAAAGTCGGATAAATTCAATAATCCGACTTGAAAAGTTTTATTGTAACATGTTATGATCTCTGGAACACATTTAAAGTCGGATTAAGAAGGATATCCGACTTTAAAAGTCTTATTTTAAGTCGGATATAAGACCGTATAAAAAGAATATCCGACTTTAAAAGTACTTTTTTTACGTTTTAATTATTTTTTTGATCCCTAAATCCCAAATTAAATTTGATTCTGAATCATATGGGTTACATTCACATGATCTATAAATAACTTCAAAAAATAAGAAGAAATTAAAATTTTGCTCTAATGAGCAAGCAAATAAAATAATTTTGCAGGTGAAATTATTCTGCTCTGCTGATGCTTACCAATTGAGATTCAGAATATGCATATCAAATGGTTGAACACACAAACAATCTATACTCAAGTTCAATGTCAGCCGTTAACACAAAATTGATAAAACGAAATTAATTTCTCTTGAAAGTCATAAGTAATATCAAGGTATTATTGTAATTTAAGAACCCAACTCTAAACAGAACACGAAGAAATAACCAATTTCTAGCTTCAATATCAAAGCATCTGATCTGAAAAAATAACACATCAAATCATCCTTCAGGAATAAACCTAGCCTCTCCAATGAGTTCTCAAAATGAAGTTTATCCAATCTCTCCTTTGCATATTTGTATTCATTTCTTCCACCCAAGGCCTTATAAGATAGTGTGCACCCACTCAACCTCTCTAGTTCTTTCCCAGCCACCGAATTATCTTTAACAATGTGAATAGTTCTTTTCACCTAAAAAAGGAATTAGAGTGAAAATTCAATGTGATAATCATATAACATTTAAGTTACAAAATACATATAACACGTTAACAAAACCTTTTCTATTGCAGCTCGCGCATCTTCTCTTTCCTTTCCTATTCGTTTCCTCAAGGCTTCATCAGCCCTCCTTTGTGATTCATCATTTTTCATTTGGGCTTCAATCCTTGCTCTCTCTTTTAACACATCATATTGGGAACAAGGATGGTAAACATAAACGGGACACATCAATTGCAAGAAGCAATAACTTGCTTAGAAGGGTTAACGAAATTGGTAAAATAGAACAGAGGCAAATAATCCTAATAATGAGCAATCGAAGATTAACATGAGTATGGAGATGTTCTCATTTTTAACCAAATTAAATTGTTTGACAAGTAAAAGAGATAACATTCACCTTCACGCATCCTTGCCAATCTCTCTTTTCAAGCCGCAAATTTAGAGGATCGCCTTTATCACCCTAAACAGAGCAATGAAAATATATTAGTAAACGCACATCGCATTTCAAAACATAAGAGGAGGAGAAAGCCTTACATGATAAAGAAGTGTCTTATGTTGTGCTTTCAAGATGGTATCTCGCAAAGCGGGTTTTGAGCATAGCAAAGACGAAGAGCCTTTTTAGGTGGTGGTATGACAGAAGAACAGGGTGCTCCACACTAAAGCATAAAAAGCGATTATTACTAATTATCAAACAAGTTCCCATTGCATAAAGCAACAGAATAAATGAAGCCTAAAATAGATAGAAGTCGACCTTTTCCTGGATGAGGCATCGTAGTAAAATTTGCATGCGGAGAGAGTGGGACATGCATGTTCACTTTCTAAAGAGCTTATGACCCCTTTATATACCAACACGAAGTATACAAATCAGCGATAACGTAAGTAGGTAGTACATAATATATCGTAAATCAATATTCTTCTCACCATCGTAGGCGGGGATCGATTTCCTCCGCAAAGGTGATCTACATTTAGTCCGGCAACTCTGCTAATGGATATAAAGTTTATTATTAGATTTGCAAGTAATAGGACTTCCTTAAAGATGCAAAACAAATTTTGCTAATGATTTATTATTACACACTGCTTAAAAGCAAACAAAGACCACACACACAGTTGGGTCCCTTTCTTTAGATCCTTCAAAAGATACATAAAAGTTAAAGCACAAATATAAGCCTATTAGGCAACAAACGTTACACAAAACACATGCAACCACAAGATTGTCTAGCTAGCTGATAGCACTAAAAGTTAAACTGTTAGAAATTACACAATAGCATGCCATGTCACCATGAATACTACACTTGCACACAACAAGACTCAATGAAGGAGATGCCTATAGAATACATTTTGCTGCCTATAGAATACATAACTATTAGTTCTTCTACAGAGGCTACAAAAATGCATCATACCTTTGATGCGATCCTTCACAATTGTTTGCAAGGAATGTGAGATAGTTTAGCTACCTCCACCTATGAGCAAAACATTGTGTTTCGATAGATGGGATCTTTTTTGTCGAGGACTTTTTATCTTTGGGATTGTGTCCCATTACAACTTTTTCTCGCACGCTTTCCTTAACTATTCCAATCCACTCTTTTCCCATGCTCTTCCTCACAATTCCATCTTTTATGCATGTCTTTCCATTTCTTTGTCAAACACCATGTTGAGATCCTTTGCCATCAAGTGAACATCATTCTTCGGGAGGATTATATGTCATGGCATTTGAAAACGTCAATCGACATCACCGCAAACTCCTCCTTGCTTGAATAAATATTTTTCTCCACTGGATTTAATCGTGCCTAAATCCATGGGATTTGATATGATTGTAAAATAACTGGAATTTTCAAAGCTACAGGATCCATCGGCTTACTAAACACCCACCATAGTCATGAGACATTAAACCCTTAAGGATTGTCGAACACCGCTGCGACCACTTTCCGATCAATCCTCTACCTTTCCCTTCTTCCCTAGTAGAGGCGTTGACCAATTCCTCTCACCCACCTACCATTTTGATATGTCAACTAAAATAGAACAACACAACCTCAAATTAGAGAGAGGAATCGTTTTTTTATAGCAACAAGAAACAAAAAAGAAGAGTGGTACTTTACCTTTCAGAACCAAAAGAAAGAGATCGAACAGCGCGGGAAGATGGAAACAAAGAGGGAGATGACGACGCCAGAGAGGAGAGAACGCCGGAGCTTGGCGGAGAGAGCAAGAACGAGAGAGATGGAGGCGTACGCGAGAGAGAGCGGAGGAAGATGGCTGGCTTAGGGTTTCAAAAGTGAAAGAGTGAGACGAGAGAAGAGCGTACGCGAGAGAGAGCGGAGGAAGATGGAAACCTCTCAGTCATTTTTTTTTGATAAGCGTTCAGTATTATAAAGACGGATGTAATTTTTCATCCGACTTTAAAGTTGAGAGGCTGAAATTTTTTCCCACGTTTATTACAAAATTGCCACCGCGTCCGTATTTTAAATCGGATATGTAGGCATCCGACTTAAATATACCCATTCTTTTCCTATTTTTTCACTAGTGGTGAATGAACCGAATACGCACCGGAATGAGATGGATCCTGAGGCTGTGCAAGTATGAGACTGTACAGTTGAAGGAATGCTTAAAAGAATTGATTTGGACTACCTATACCAACAAGGTGCATCTTCTTTTCGGGAGCCCATCCCATAAGAACTCCATAGTTAAGTGTGTTTGGCTTTGAGTAGTAGTGGGATGGGTGACCTTCTGGGAAGTTTCCCGGAAAGCATGCAAGTGAGGACAAAGCATGCTGAAAAGACTTGTGTTGGTTCGTGGGGGCAATCAACACTTCTGGAAGCAGTCTGGGATGTTACACTACTTAGCATCACACTTTACGTATTTTATTACGAAACTATTATTTTCTTTCAACAAACTCGTTATTAAAGAACAAACTTTGCTTATGCGAAAAGCAAAAAAAAAGTCGAACGCTAAACTACCACAAAACTCACTACTTAGCATCACACTTTCTATATTTTACGACGAAATTAATCTCTTTTTTCACCAAATTGATTATTGAAAAACATACTTTGTGTATTTGAGCGATTAAATTTTATATTAATTCTAAACGATCAAGTACCTTAAAATACACTACTAATCAGCTCAAAATAAAAAAAGAGGGAGGAGACTGAAGTTTTTGCAAGGAGACCACTCCCTAAGATTTATAGATAAGATTGATATAATTCTAACGTTCATAATATTTTATATTACATTTTACAGTCAATTTAAATGGTACATTACTAGTGAGGGACTTAGTTAATCGCTTAAGCTAGAAAATACTTATTTTTATTTTGGTTACAAGGAGAAAAATAAAACAGACAATAAGACCTAACTAAAGAAACACCTATAGCATCAATTTACCATTTTCGTTAATTTCATTTAATATTTTTCTTCTAAAACTATTTTCGTTAATATTTATATAATATTTTATTTTTTCTCGGGGAACACATTATCTCTTATCAAAATTTATAATGAATTTAATTTATATGAACAATAAGTATATAAATATTTTACATTATCTACTAATTAGAGGTTGCACATCATCAAATAAAATTGATCAATTAGTAACTACGAATTAGTCAATTAATAATCAATTACTTCATGAATTATAATTGGTGGTGGTTGTAAAATTGTGTATACAAATTAAACTCTTTTATAATTAGGGTTCGTTTGATTGAATTTTTCTTTGTAAAAAAATGATTTTTACATATAAAAAAGTTATGGATATTTTGGGATTATTATTGATTTTGTTAAGGAACGCCGCCAAGAATGAGCACAACACAGGTTATTATTCCAAACAAACAAATGCTTCTCTAGGAAGGAATCAGAACACAATATTGGTGTTTGGATTAGAACTAGTGTGCTTTACCCGTGCAACGGGTCTAAATTATCCTTTAAATATTTATAAGGGATTATTATATTAGGTATAAAAAAAGTATATGTATAATTTTGGTTTATACTTTTGTCAAAAACATAAAACTTGACTACCGACGGAGTGTCCAAACGCTTTTAATGAAAAACTAATCTCCGCTTGTGCTTAGAATCAAATTTTACACTGATCAATACCGAGTTTGTCCATAGCGAGAATCGAACCTGAGAGCACCGAATCGACCCACATGTCAAGGGTAGATTAAGGCATTGGACAACGTTGTTGGTATAATTGAAAAATAAATTGTCTTTCGTCATGCCTATATTTAGTTAGATAATATAGGTTTAAAACTTTATAAAATTGATATCAATATCTGAAATTAAATAAATATTTATTCAAAGTGTAGGTAAATAGAATCCTTACACCATACTAATTAATCTTTTGTTTAGTGGGGAAAACTATAGTTTACAATGAGAATTAGTGATTACATGTGATACATACTAACACAATTTCTTTCTTTCTTCTTTTTTTTTTTTGGTTCTGCTTAATGCTTAAGTTTGGTTGTTTCTTTGACTTGCAAGTATGATTAATGCATTATAGACATGTAGCTAAGATTAGTATTGCTTAATAAAAATTCCATGAATTATAGGTACTCAGTAAAAAAAATGAATTATAGATGCTCTTATTGGGGACTATTTGTATTTGGTAGACAGATCAAATTAGTGATTATTTTCTTTCCATCCAGAGATACACTAAGCTAGCTTCTCTTCAAAAAAGTTTCTTTCTACTAATCACAATTACAATTCCATGTATTCTTTCTAGGATCGATGCATTGCACGAATTGATTTCGATACATTTTCAGCCATTCTTGTAGTTGAAATTGTTTTCTAGATGGATGACACGAGCGAAATTGTTAGGAATGTAATTCTGAACTTGTTTATTGAATGAGGGATCAATCCCTATATATACAACAATATACACAACTGAATCAGTTAAGGGAAGCTGAGTCAGTTACTAAGTCTAAAGAATACAAGTAATTACAATAAGCTATACAAGCCTATTCTAACAGCCCCCCTAAAGTGGATCATGGGTGACAATCATGTGCAGCTTGAAGAGAAGAGTAAAAAAAACTAGGAGATGTGATTAGAGTCTTCTTGTTGCCGAAGAGTTGTCGGGAACAGAGGTTGCCGAAGCGAAAGTTGCCACAGATGCTACGCAATCAAGAAATCCAGAACTAGTATCAACTAATAACAACAACAACTTTCCAAATATCTAGTACGACAATTAGAACAATTGGGCTGGGAGAAGCAGCCATGGTAACTGATCCAGCAAGAAATAGTTCATCTGCATAAAATATTGTAATTTTTCTTCCCAATTTATCATTCAGCCATCCACCAATTGAACCTCCTATAGTTGCACCAGCAAGTGCTTTATTCACTATAGCTTCCAACTTGCCAAGTAACAATAATCTAGAATACAATCCAAAAGTCAAAATTGCAAGAATCAATGATATTGCTTCTTGATTTCAAAATGTGAACCTGAAGCAGAGAGCCGAAGTGCAGGTCTGAGAGAGAATCATGAACCAAAGGAGAATTATGTTGAACTTGAAGATGCAAGTTCCAAAGGACAATCAAACCACATTCCAAAGGCAAATATCAACCAGAAATAGAACCTAGGCAAGTTGCAGTGCACTGAATCACAATCAGTTAGGAGCACGTCAAAAACAAAGCATATGAGGCCAGAGAACAAGGGATCGATTTGAATCAATGCTAATCAATCTGCGATTTGCAGGATCTGAGAAGAAGTCATGAAGAATCATAGAATATGGGACCTAGTTGTAGAAAACCAGATGCAAATCAAGAAATTGAAGAATCGATGAAGAGAGACGAAAACAATTATGATTTTTTTTTGTGCGTAGAAGAAAAAAAACGCAAAGGTGAGATAGAACAAATGAGGTCACAGGAGCACGAAGCAAGAAGAGAGGGAAAATCGTGGACAGTGTCCAGATCTGAAAAATTAGGGAAAATTGCAACCAAAACTGAAATCGATTTAGGCATATGAACGATTTAAAGAGGACGAAACAAGAACAGAAAACAAGATTCGAAGCAAGAACGTGATTGTGAAATCGATTCAAGAAACCTATGAGAGTGAATCGAAATTGCTAATAGAAACCGATCTAGGTTACAATCCAGAAACGGAAAGAAAGGGAAACAAGATCGATTAAAGAATTCAGAACCGAAAAGGAAAAGAGCGATTCACATCGAAAAGGAAATCAAAGCGATTTGAACCGTAAATCAATAATATAAGAAACGCGAACCGAAAGGAAACGATTGCAAGTTAGATGAAACAAAAGAAGAATTAGGAATCACATTGAAAAGGAAACTGAATCAGAGATCCAGAGGAATGAGGCAGAGAACTTACTCAACCAAAAAAGGAGATAGAAATCAATATCCATTCTAATCATGAATCTGAGAGAAAAAGGATGAATCGAGATCCAGAGGAGAACGATGCAACGATTTGAAGCGGCAATTCAAAGTAGAAGAAGGAAAAATTGGATCAAGATTCAGAGAGAGCATCGCATAGAACATTGCGATGAAGAGAGGTGAAGAAAAAACGGTTATGGTGTTTTCTTCAAAGGGAGAGAAACTCACGAGAGAGAGAAAAGAAAGTTTCAGAGAGAGAGAGAGGGTCGTGAGTGAGAAAAGAGGGTGAAGTTCAGAATATTTTTTTTCTTCATCTGATACCATGTTAGGAATGTAATTCTGAACTTGTTTATTGAATGAGGGATCAATCCCTATATATACAACAATATACACAACTGAATCAGTTAAGGGAAGCTGAGTTAGTTACTAAGTCTAAAGAATACAAGTAATTACAATAAGCTATACAAGCCTATTCTAACATAAATGACATTTATTAGTTACATGTCTATACTGGGTGAAATAAGATATTCTGTCAACTATCAGACTATGCATCTGTCACCGATAGACTTGTATATCATGTTTGTTTTTAGGTTTATTTTGATGTATATAAGAATATAACAACATTCAATGTTATTCTAATATAAAAATGTAATTTAACCATATCCACCAAAAATCTATTTGATATAATAACGATTTTAAGTGAATGATTCTTAAGAATAAAAAACACATAAGAGTCATATAACAGCAATGCGCCAACAAAGAATTTTTAGGATGAGATCAAATTGTTGCGCTTACATGTCATTTTTTTAGAATCACACCTAGGATTTGTTACTAAGAGGACATTCATAATTGTATACGGTATAGATAGATAGAGATAGATAGATAGATAGATAATCAACAATGTTATATAGACATATATTTTTAGACAAAAATCGACAAAAACCAACTTACAACACTAATTAATCAAGTTTTTTAGACTATTAGCCAAGTGATCAATTAACCAAGTTTTTTAACAACGTCTCGAAAACTGTGAAAAAGCAAGTTGACTGATAGTCTAAAAAACTTGATTAATTGGTGTTGTGAATTGATTTATGTTTATTTTTGTCTAAAAACTTATGTCCAACTATGATTTTTGATAGACAATAGCAATTCTTGTTCCGCTAAGCTACGCTACCTATAAAACGCCTTTTACTTTCACTTCGACTTCTTTCATTATATTTTTTTCTCTCTTCCAGGGTTAGCTTTTGCTTCTCCCTTGAAGAGCGAGAAGAAGAAGAAGAACAACACACCACCGCCACTAACGAAAGAAACCACGTTACGTTAGGTATACTCTCTCACTCTTCTCTCTTTACTTTTGATTTCTAGGGTTCAGATCTATTCCCTCCGCTGTTCGATTTGGGCTCTTTCTTTCCCCTTTTCTCTGCAGTTGCGCCGTTAGGTTTTCGATCTTCGTTTTTGGTTTTATTTTTTCTTTTCAATTTTATTTCCTTTTAAAGCTCGATTTTCGGTTGTTTGATTGGGTTTGAAATTTAATTTAAATGATAAATGATAAATAAATAATAATACTTTTGAAAACAGAACTTGACCCTCTTTGTATAAACAGCTTTGTTTAATTTGTAAGGCATAGCAAAACGGATTGTTAGACTAAATTTGTAAGGCATAGTTGAATTGACATTTATGAGTGCATATAGTAAGATTTAAGAGTGTATTTTTAATTACACCTGTGATGTTGAGAGGCTATGATGAAGTTTTGAATTAAACAAGTCATATTCTAACCTGGGTAGATTTTGTTTTGCGACAGCTAACAATTGTTAACCATGTAGTATGTAGTATATATTGTGCATGATTTGATCTGGCAATTAGATGTCTCACTAGCTGTTATGTATGTTAAGGAGTTTATGGGCTTTGGGCTTCCATGCTTTCAATGTATAGGTGTTGCTCTTTGAGCTGAACATGTTTAGCAGTTGTGCTCGAATGTCATGTAATTGTTAAATTATGCAAAAAATGAAGGGGCACACAATGTGCTATGAAGATTTTCATTGATGATTTCTTTTCTTTGAAAACTTATAATTCCTTCCCTTTCTTGTAACACTTTTTGACCTGCATCAGTCATGTTTGGGCGTGGTGGACCAAGAAAGAGCGACAACACCAAATATTATGATATTCTTGGTGTTTCAAAAAATGCCAGTGATGATGAAATCAAGAAAGCCTATAGAAAGGCAGCAATGAAGAACCATCCAGATAAGGGTGGGGATCCTGAGAAGGTAAGCCTCATTGTTACTATTATAAATAAATTATGAACATGTTATTTTTAATCTTTCATGAGCATGCTGTGATTGAGAACTCCAAGCGTACCTTTTGTTGCTGTCCTTGCATGTCTTTTTTCAATCTAAATCACTGATTTTGATATCAGTTCAAGGAGTTGGGTCAAGCATATGAAGTTTTGAGTGATTCTGAAAAGAAAGAACTGTATGACCAATATGGTGAAGACGCTCTTAAAGAAGGGATGGGAGGAGGAGGAAGCCCGTTCCACAACCCATTCGATATATTTGAATCATTTTTCAGTGGAGGAAGCTTTGGTGGTCAGACCCTCACTTAAATACATGTTATTTTATTTTCATTTGTTATTTATCTTTCATTCTTTCAATATTGACCAACTCATGATTACTATTATCTCTTAGGCGGCGGTAGTTCACGAGGCAGGAGACAGAAGCAAGGGGAAGATGTGGTGCATTCTTTAAAGGTTTCCTTGGAGGATGTGTACAATGGCACTTCAAAGAAACTATCTCTTTCTAGAAATGTGTTATGCGCAAAATGTAAAGGGTATGAACTTATCCGTGTTTATATTATCTGTACTTATTTTTAGGGAGCTTTAGCATTGAAAAAGCATACAGTTTTATAATATGAATGTTCAGATTTGGCAGCTCTGTTAATGTAGCAGTTTGACCATTGATGCCAATTTTGATGGTCCTCTTTTTGTTTTTAATAGGAAAATGTAAGTATATTAGTTGCTAACCCATAGCTTAAAACTGGTTGAGCTACCCAATCCCCCATTTTGATGCTCCTCTAAGAAAACAGTGTAACAGTTTGATGCTAATTTTTGTACTAGAATTCACCACATTCAATATTCCCTTTGCTGTAAGGGTGTGCTGAATTAAAAATGAGAATGAACTGATGTTAAGGATGTGGTTTCGTCAAAAAATGAATGTGGGTATTATATTTTTAATGCTTGGTGGCTAGAACAATTAAATAGGATGATGATATGTTCAGTCCATCATAGAGCTTCAATTGTTTGTGTAATCCATATTCAATGGTCTTATGTTGAAGAAGTCGAATTGATGATGTATAGGTGAGGCAGAAGTTTTAAAATATATATACTACACTACATAACTATAACTATATATTTTACATTCTACATTTACATAAACTAACAATATTTTGAATTCTTCTATGGTCAAGAATTTGGGGAGAATGAGGAGTTTTCATTATCATTACCAAACTACCTGTTACTTGCGTGGATCAATCGTTTCAGTTAATACATTCTTATTTGAATTGCTTAGTTACTTCATGTTTTGCATAAATTATTAAATTTAGTAAACTTATAACTTCATAAGAGTTAATTGTCAAAATTTGATAACTAATTAGTAACAAGGATAGTTTGCTTGCAATTTTTGATATATCAGGAAAGGTTGTAAAAGTGGAACAGCTGGAAGGTGTTTTGGATGCCAGGGGACTGGTATGAAGATCATCAGAAGGCAGATTGGACCGGGCATGATTCAACAAATGCAACATGTCTGTCCTGATTGCAGAGGAACTGGTAATGGAAATTTCGTTTTCCATATTTGTCAGGTTGCTTAGTGGTTGTGCTTTGTTCAGCTGATGCATCATTGATGCAGGTGAGGTCATTAGTGAGAGAGATAGATGCCCTCAATGCAAAGGGAACAAGATTACTCAGGAAAAGAAGGTGCTGGAGGTTCATGTTGAGAAGGGGATGCAGCAGGGTCAGAAGATTGCATTCGAAGGACAAGCTGATGAAGCTGTAAGTAGAAGTGATTACATTTCTGAGTTAGGCATTGTGGATTAGTGTACTATTACTTCTTGGGAAACATTACCCAATGTTGATCATTTTAGGGTCCATTATGATAGACAACTTAACTAAGCGCTTATGACATAAGTGCTTATCATATAAGTGCTTATGCATAAGCTCTTTACATAATAAAGAATAAAATAATGTTAAACTATGTTTCTATAAACCCATAAGCTATCTTGGGGAACTTATGAAAATTAGCTAAAAACAGCTTATGAACACATATATATCTTAAGTTGTTTTCATAAGCTTTTCCAAACAGTCTCACAATTGTTTATGCCAGTAGATAAACTCAAATGAGCCGATCTAAATGGGCCCTTTGTCTTCTACATGGTTCGTTTCTGAAGTTAATACTTAATTAATTGGACATGTGTGCATGCTGCAGCCTGACACAATTACAGGAGACATCGTTTTTGTGTTACAAGTAAAGGATCACCAGAAGTTCAAGAGGGAAGGCGATGACCTCTGTATTGATCACAATCTGAGCTTAACTGAGGCGCTCTGTGGCTTCCAGTTTACTGTCACACATCTTGATGGGAGGCAACTATTGATCAAATCAAACCCTGGGGAAGTCATCAAGCCAGGTACTACTATTTAACATATTTTGGAGTATGTTACATTGGAATTCAGTTCAATCATTGTATTTTTATGAATTTTAATTTTAATTCTGCTTTATAGGTCAACAGAAGGCTATAAATGATGAGGGAATGCCACAACACAATAGGCCCTTTATGAGGGGACGCCTTTACATAAAGTTCAATGTTAATTTCCCCGACTCAGGTTTTCTTTCACCTAGCCAGTGCCAAGTATTAGAGAAGGCATTGCCTCAAAAGACCAGCAAGCATCTGTCACAAATGGAGCTTGATGATTGTGAGGAGACTACTTTGCATGATGTCGACTTGGCGGAGATGGGTCGAAGGAAGCATCATCACCGTGAGGCATATGATGATGACGACGACGATGATGAGGAGTCATCCGGGCCACGGGTTCAATGTGCTCAACAGTAGTGCAATTTGTGCTAAAAGTTACCAATTATCTATTCTGCATGGTTATCTTGTGTTTGCATAATGCAGTTATAACTGCATGTAGGTTTTTTACCTTAGGTATGTTACTTCACGATTATATCTTGTCCGTTTGATTTGAATTTATTAATTCTATTATTTAGCCTATGAAAATTAGATGCTTTTTGGCACAAGGTGTGCAATGATTATTGCAGATCTCAGTTGTATGCTTGGGGGGTATTCCCTGAACATATATTGTCAGATTAAATTACCTTCATTGGAGTAGGTATATTCTTCTAGGACAAAAACCAGATACAGCAGTAGTCTAGAACTCGATCCCAGGCAATTCTGGAACTTGTGGCAGCTAAATAAATGGATAGGAATCTCTCGATCAGTAAGTTTCTCCTGATGTTATGACAACTAATGTTTGTCAAAAAAGACAAGTACAATTTATATAACTTTTTTTAACTGGGAACTTATATAAAATTAAAGTGCTATCGATGAGCATCAAACATAATGGTGGAAATAAACTAGGTTATTTGTTATGTCTTTTTGAATGTGCGACCTAACATTTTTAAAATTATTACCTAATATAAAGTTTCTTAAGGCTTAAAATAGACCAAAAGTTTATCACTAAATAAATTTATTGGTTTAGGTCTTTTATGTAGGTCAATATGCTTAACTGTTTAGGACGGTAAATACGTATATGATTTAACACATTATAATAGCAACAAAATTCTATTTTATATTTATTTGAATAGCTTGGCTTGTTAGGTTGAAGATGTTTTATTTAGAGAACCTAAGTTTGGTATTTTTAGCAAAATAGAATTTCAAAAGTATCTGATGTTAATTTAAAAAGTTGGTCCGAATTGGCCTAGGTCTAGGTCTAATATTGTCTAGGTCTACACTTTAAATATTTTGTGATAAAATTAATTAATTTTTTCACCAAGCTGGTTATTGAGGAATAAACTTTGCATACTTAAACACTTTTTTTTTGAACTTTAAAGTATCTCAAAACACACTACTCAACGTCACACTTTACATATATTGTCACGAAATCAAATTCTATTTTCACCGAACTGGTTATTGTGTAACAAACTTTGTGTATTTAAGTATCTAAAATTTCTTCGTAAGCTAAAATACTATTTTAGAGGTCCCTAAAAAATCAAATTAGGCTGAGGCCCTGTGCGATAGCACGCCTTGAACCCCTTAAGGGCCTGCCCTAGTATTGAATCAGATTGCTTACAAATAATGTATTGGGGTTCTTTTATTTCATACTGAATGTAGTGGCTCATCTAAGTTTCTTAGATCTTTTCATTTCTTTCATCATAAAAGAGGGTGATGTTGTAGCTAACATTTTAAGTAAATTTTCCCTCTCAAATGTTAATACTGTCTGACTTGAAGAAATTCCTCCTTGTATTGCTTCTTCTCTAAGATCCAATTTTGGAGGTCCTAATGATATGTTTTTCATATAGAACACAAAGTATTGAGTTTTGAGATTGAAGATTGGTTTAAGTTAAAAAAAATAGTTCATTCAAAAATTAAAATTGAGTGGGAGACAAATTAAATACGTCTTAATCCATTTCAGGAATATTCCAAATTTTAACTCTTTACTCCTTCCTACCTGGTTAATAAGATAAAAAAGTAAACACATTTCTGTTACTTTCCATTTCCAGAATAAAGAACTTTAGAATCACAGTACGATTGTTTATTTCACTAAAAAATGTACTAAAAACTAATACCTTAGATTAGTTTATTACAGGCAATACCCATACTGGTTAAATTGTTGATGAATTAAGTAATTGTTGAACCTAACACATTAAATAAAATAGTGAAAGCCGTTTCCTAGTTACTTAACTTGTGGTGCTTCATAAAATTCTCCCATTTAATTTGTTTTTCTTTTTGTATAATTTTTTGGACAAATCTTCACCTAGGAGCATCTGTACTGTTTCTTTAGAATGAGTGTGGACAAAAAGGGTTTGCATAGTTGAAAACTGGTATTAGTTGGACCCAAACACTGGCCCACAAGCATGTGCACCATGTGTATGTCAAATGTTTTCAATTCTCAACCTTTGTTATTATGTTAATATATAATAGTACTAGTTTAGGGAATAATACTTAAATAAATAAATATATGTATAACCAAGTGTTAGTCCACTATTTTGGAGGAGAGAAGTTGGGAATTCAGTCATCAACTCACCCTATTATTTTGGGAGGTTGAGAGTCAATGGTAAGTTAACGTGTTCTCGATGTAAGAATTAGTCTCATAGAAGACCCGAAAGGCCTAAACTATAAGGATACTCATGTGAACCCACACGATCCAAAATTGCTAATTAAAGTGGATTAAAAAAAATATTCAACTTTAATGAAGCTCAAATATCTAATACACACCGATAAAAATGCATAACAATCGACAATTCGCAATATACTCTCTTGGTAACAAAATATAAACAAAGAATTACATGTAGGCTTTTTTTTTTTTTCCACCCCTTCGTTATCACTCCCACCCCTATAATTACCCCAACGGACGAAAATACCCTTGAAAATTTACAAAAATCACATTTCACAATTCAGAAATCATAATTCCAAAAAAGTAAGTAAATTCGGTTGGGATTTTCGGAAGTACCGATAATTGAAGAAAGAATTCTAATTAACTCGAAAGTGAGTAATTAGAAATCCAATTTTTTTTCAATTTTTAATATTTTTTAATTACATTTATTTTTGGCTTAAATATCATTTACTCCCATGCAAATATCACCATAATCCATTTACCCCCTGCAAAAAAAAAAGTTTTAAAATGGACCTTGCAAATATTAAGTGTTTCTAGTTAGGCCCCTCTGTTAACTTTCTATCCAAAAAAACTGAATTGGCTAACAGAATGCCACATCACCACTCTTTGTCACTACTGCCACGTCAACAACCAGTAAATGTGGTACACCTATGTTAACTTAAAAATAACAATTTTGTTGGAGATGGGTATAGAACTTGCAACCTCTAACTCATCCCACCTCCCTTAAACCACTGGAGCAGCTAATGAGTTGTGATTACAATGGCAACCATAAATATATATATGACATAAAATCTGACCTGAATACTTCGTCTTCTTCCTAAACCCATTTAATCTTTCAAAAACCCAAAACGATTTTATCTTTCTATACCCATTTCGTTTTTTGCCTTTTGCTTTGAACCCATTTTCTAATGTGAGAAAGATCTGGGTTTGGGTTTCGTTTGGGATTGAAAGAAATCGTTATTTGGGATTGAAACTGAAATTTGGGATTGAAATCAAAATTTTGGATTGAAACAGATTGTTATTTGGGATTGAAATCGAAATTTGGGTAAACTAATTTGGGTTTCCAGAATTGAAAAAAAATTGAAATTTGGGATTCGATTGTGTTTTGTTACCATGAATCAAACAAATTGTTGTTTAGTAATAATCGTTTTTAGAATTGAAAACTGAAGATGAAGATATGATGATGAATCCCAATGTGCAGATGAAGTTTTTGTTCTTTTGAAGAAGATGAAGATCAGATCTACAGCGTTTTACACAATATATATTTAACGCAACATCTTGTTACCCAGATGCGCAGTAGCCTAGTGGTATTTGTGAGGTTCCATCACCAAGAGGATGCGGGTTCAACACCCTTGGGCACCAAAATCTTTATTTTTTAAAGTAACAATATATCCCCACTTTGCCATGCCTGCTGCCACGTGGCCAACAATCATTGGTGGCTGATGTGGCGCTGACAATGCCACTTGACAGTGGTGACATGGGGTGCCGTCTTAATATAACTTTCAGTCCACCGCGCATGGCCACCCCAGCCGCTATTACCTCACAATCTTTTCTACCCCCCTTGTAGAATTTTTGCCTTCCGTGAATCGAACTCAGACATGGGGCTCAAATACGTTCAATACATTCATCGACGTTGCCCAATTAAAATATGACATGTGGCAGTGACGTCATTGATGATGTCATGCTGACGTGACATTCCATTAGCCAAGTCAGATTTTTTGGATGGAAAGTTAACCGAGGGGCCTAACTAGAAACACTTAATATTTGCAAGGTCCATTTTAAAACTTTTTTTTTTGCAGGGGGGTAAATGGATTATGGTGATATTTGCAAGGGGGTAAATGATATTTAAGCCTTTATTTTTTTAACAGTGGCGAGTAGACGACCAGACAATGTAGAAGCGAAAGAGAGTCTTCGAGCAAAGACCGCACCGACGACGACGAGCAGAGAGCATGCTTTGGGAGGCCAAAGAATAGCGATACTCTTCTCCAGACACTCTACAGAGGCTCAGAGCTGCTGGGCATGCTTCGACGGCGTCGGAGGTGGTGAGAGAGCCCGCACTGCAGTGATAGAGTTGGTTGAGCGAGCCTCGGCCACGATGTATGAAACGCCCACCGTGACCACCAGTTATGAGTACAATATGCGCAGACCAACAGGAGCACCCGAGTCAGATCATGACGTTCTTGATGACGGTTGGGAGGCTTTGGAGGAGCAGGAGGATGAGGGCCAGCATCAGGAGGAGGAGGAGGTTGAGAAGGAGGAGGTTCAGGAGGAGGAGGAGGTTCATGCGGAGGTTCACCGCCCAAGTGTGGATCACACACCATTATATTTACACTGGGATACACACTGCGCATCCTGGATAGATAGAGGCGAGGCAATATTTTAATTCTTTATTTTAATTTTAATTAACAACAATTAATTACTTATTTTTAATAACGTATGGTTTAATTTTAATTTTTTCAGCCTCGGAAACTAAAGGTTGTATCTCACGGACTGTCGAGCACCAAGTTTCCTAGTAGTTAAGACTCGAGTTGATATCCGCCGAGCACCACATTCCACATGCCCTTTGTAGATCACCAAAGGGCGATGTGTGTGCTCCACACTGCATTGGATGGTCTTCGATTTTGGGTATAGCCGACTCTTTGGGCTCGCCACATCCAGAGCTTAGGGATACACTCAATTGACGAAAGCGGTCTTTTATACGACCAAACATTTCGGCGGATACACGATCTTGGCCGGTGTGGCGGTGGTCTTGGGGTATTTGCTCGGGTAATCAATTTTTTTTTAATTTAAAGTTTTTAATTAAATTACTCATATATTAATAACTGATTATTTTTAATTTAATTATTTTAAGTGTGGATCTACGAGCATTTTCCCACCGTCGTTGGTCGGAAAGTGTTAGCTAGGGGCGCATCGGCCACGTGCCACCACCACCGGGGGGAACAAGAAGCTGGATAAAATAAAGTTGGTGGACTTAAGGGAGCGGATAGATGCTCTGCGCTGGAGGATGTCATCCTCACCCCTTATGCAGACCACATGCAGTATGTTCCTTTGTCGAACATATATGTTTACAGAGTCTGGTTGCTTTGGGGCGATGACGATGTTCCCTACATGCCAGAGACAGGGTGCGTTGGCAGTTCGGGCAGGTACAGAGGATCCCTTCTCCACCCATTTCGTGTAATCCTCCCTCTGCGGACAGGATCATACGGGGGTTCTTGATGTATCGATTCGAGGCGCGACTTTTGGCGAGCTAGCTAGTAGACACGCGGCTACCACCACGCGAGTGCAATCTCGATTACCTTCCTTGAGTACGATCAGTAAACTGTGGTCCGTCTTACTCAGTGCGGTTGCTCGCGAGCCACATCAGAGCCCGATCATCGAGCCCGTTGTCCAGAGACATTAGAGGAGAAGTGGTGAGAGAGCGATGCATTGGCGGGATGCCGCAGATGTCGCCGCTCACCTACTTTACGTGCTTATTTTCAGTCATTAGACATTTTGGACCCATAGTTATATTTGTACTCCTATTTTATGTTGGTCTTTTATATATTTTGACGTATTGTTATTTAAATCGTAAATCGTTCGTATCATATTTCCAAAATAAAACGCATTTAAATCTTAATTTAATATACAAACTTGTTTTAAAAAAAAATTAAAAAAATAATTTCGGAATTACCTTTTTTAGAGGTAATTTCGAAATTTTTAATTTTTTTTAACCGGAATTACCTTTTTTAGAGGTAATTCCGAAAAAATTAATTTCTTTTTAAAAGACAGGGGTATTTTTGGGTTTTATTGAATTATGGGGCTGTAGGAGATAACGAGGGGGTGGGAAAAAAACAGCCATACATGTATCTGATTTAAATTTAGATTTGATACAAACAAACATTTTATTTGCTTCTTATATATGGTGTACATTATACTACATGTTATGTCAGTGTTGTGTGATTGGAAGAGACAGAGAAAATGGAACAAGTCGTCCTATGTTTCTGTGTGGTGCGTCATTTGTATTGTTCCTTCCTAATGATCTAAAGCCACGTGGGTATACGATTTGATTTGCACACTAATTATTCAACTAATTCTTCCCACCATGAATTGTGAGACAATAGTCCTCGTACCATTGGTTGTGCTGTGCCAAGTGATGAATCACAACTGGACATAATAATTAGTTTAATATATATAAACTAATAATAATTATAACAATTATGGAATAAATAAGGACAGATCAATTTAGGACATAATTAGTCAAGTTGAAGTGGACATACTAACAAACTGATGATATATATAAATAATAATTTCATTTTGAGGGACAATGATATTTTAGGATTACTACTTAAAATGTTTGCATATATACGTCACCAAGAGAAATTATATGTAAGTTTGAGATAGTGTTACTTACAGTTACAGGGTCTCATTCATTGCCTGCCTAGCTGGCCACCCACTAATCAGGATAATTATGCAGAAATCATGTTTACAAGCTAAATTTCAAGCACTTACTTCTTGGAGTAATGCAAAGAGTAGTTGTTGTAATTGAAAAAAAGTAGAATAAACTGTTGAACACTACAAAAAAAATGCGAATTAGCGACGGAATTAGCGAGGGAATATTTGTCCCTCGCAAAAAACTGACATTAGCGACGGATCAGAGTCGCCCTCATTAATGGTCACATTAATGCGTGGAATTAGCGATGGAATTGGCACGTCCCGGGTGATTGGATACCGCAGATCGCTCGACTACGCAGATCGATTAAGCTAGCGGACGGAATTGCAGACGCCCCTCGCTAACGCCCAGGCTTATTTTTGGACCGAATACCCCATTATCTCACTCTTCTCTCACTCTTCTCTCATTCTTTCACAATACCCACTCCTCTCCTCTCCTCTCCTCTTCCTCTTCCTCTCCTCTCTCTCTCTCTCTCTCTCTCTCTCTCTCTCACCTACAAACTCTAACCCACCACCACCACCACTCACAATACCCATTCTTTCACAATACCCACTCCTCTTCCTCTTCCTCTTCCTCTTCCTCTTCCTCTTCCTCTACTCTCTCTCTTTCTTCACAAAACCACCACCACCACCACCACCACCACACGCCCCACCACACCACAACCACTCTCACTCCTCTCTCTCTTCAACCACACAACCACAATCTCTCTCTCTCTCACTCTCTTTCTTCCACACCACCACAACCACATACCTCTTTCTCTCACTGTCTTTCTTCCACCACCACCACCACCACCACCACCACCACACCACCACCACCACCACCCTCTTTCTCCCTTACTCTTCTCCTTCTTCTTCTCTCTTTACATGACCACCACACCACCACCACCACCACCACCACCACACCACATCCAAACAACAACAATAATAATAATAATACTAATACTAATAATAATAATAATAATAACAGTAGTAGTAGTAGTAATAATAATAATAATAATAATAATAATAATAATAATAATAATAATAATAATAATAATAATAATACTAATAATAATAATAATAATAATAATAATAATAATAAAAATTCAAATTGATAAGCGTCGTGCCAATTTGGGGTTGCGTCTTTGTCAAGATTGCGAGGAATTAATGGAGGAGTCGGTCCTCGCTAATTAGCGATCGACACAAATTCCTCGCTAAATGCCACTAGCGAGGAGGAATTTAGCGACCGAACTGGTCCCTCGCTAATTCCTCCGCTAATGGCAATTAGCGACGGAATTGGGCATGTTAGCGACCGAAAATTCCCTCGCTAAGGACCGTGTTTCGTGCAGTGGAAACATATGTAATAAATATAGAATGCAGACATCACCAGAAGTTAGTAATATTAATTAATCTGTAGAAGAGTCAGTCAATATTACAATGTTATTCAATTCCCCCCACATGGAAAACAACTAATTAATTAGAAGAACTTCTACCTTGTGCAACAACCCATCTTTATTTAATATTCATTTCTTTCTCTTTCTTCTTCTTCTTTACATAAACCCAACCACCTAGCTCTCTTTCTTCTTAATTATTCACTCATTGTGTACTGCTAATTAGTCAACAAACTTATGAATATGGAAAGTGATGATGCTATTGCTATTGCTATTGCTGCTGCTGATGACAATTTCTTAGCCACATCTTCCTCTTCTACTTCCACTTCCACCTCAACTTCAACAAATTCTGCAGATTCATGCACCAAGCAATTAGGGTCAAAGGAGTGCAAGAAGAGGAAAAGTAGTAGTGGAAGTGAAGTAAACATCCAACTTCTTATAGAGGAGTGAGAATGAGGAACTGGGGTAAATGGGTGTGTGAGATAAGAGAACCAAGAAAGAAGTCAAGAATATGGCTAGGAACATATGCTACTGCTGAAATGGCAGCTAGAGCACATGATGTAGCTGCTTTAGCTATAAAGGGTAATTCAGCTTACCTTAATTTCCCTCAACTATCTCAACAACTTCCAAAGCCATCAACTACTTCACCAAAGGATATTCAACTTGCAGCTGCAAAGGCTGCAAACACTGACTTTGGTCATCATCATCAACAACCTTCTTCATCTTCAACTTCAACCAATGATGATGATGCTACATTGTTTGACTTACCAGATCTTTTTCCTGATCATGGACTTTGTTCTTACTCTTCTACTTGGCATTTATATGCAGCAGCAGCTGATAATGGATTTATCAGACTTGACGAACCATTTCATTGGGAGAGCTACTAGATATCAAGCACATCGGACACGGACATGCAGACACCAGTTTTACGTTGAAATTAAGATATAAGTGTAATTGAAGTATCAGTGTCCTACATGCACCATATATACACTTCAATTCAATTACTGCTACTTGTTTCTTCTATTTTGAAAGATATAAAAGTAACATTTTGTGTAGTCCTAGCAATTGCATAATTCTGCTACTTGTTTCTTCCTTTTGATGAATGAATAATGAATGGATTTGAGAGAAGTGCACATTAATTACATGCTTCGATTCGATTGAAAGTTTGTTAAGAATTGGCTCTTCTCATCGATTTTGCTACTATAAATTAACTCCTAGAGTTGACTTGAGAGCCGTCATTAAAGTTTATCATAAAGACAAAAAATACACTCTTTTGTAATTTTTTCACATTTTTATTTTGTAATCTATAAAGACTAAAAATTGGATACATGGATTATAATCCAAATCTGGGATGATTATAAAAAGTAAAAACATAATTAACCAGCTTAAGTAAGGTTAGGCAATTGTTTTGATTGTTTGTGCTTTGGAAGGAAGTTAACAAACATCAGTATAAAAGTAATTATAAAACTAAACTACCTAACACATACTTTATTGTGGGACAAATTATCCACACTCGTTTAATAGTAAATAAATATTAATGTCATTAGGAGAAAAGGGAATTAGTTTAAAATATTAGTACTAAAGTTTAAGTACCTTAATTTCTTAACGCAAAACAATGAATTACCTACAATTATTATTATTTTTTTGAAGCAAATGAAGTACCTAACATATCTACTTTATTTAAATTATCTTTTGCATCCTTAATTTATCACTTACTCTCCTTCAAAACTAAAATTCGTTTACATATACTCCCTTTAGTTCTTATTATCAAAAATTTGCAGTTTTAGATTTATTGAATAACCGATGTATCTGGTCAATAATATAAGTCAAATACATCAAATTTTCAATTAATCTAAAACTACAAATTTTTCTTATAATAAGAACACGAGTAGTCCTATAAAAAAATGCTAAATTACTCCAGAAGTCCTTTAAGTTATTTAATTGTAACAAGTTGGTCCTTCAACTTCAAGTTTTTTTCGTACCACTTACGTCATTTAAATTATTTAGTTGTAACAAATTAGTCCTTTAAGTTTTTTTCTTACAACTTAGGTCCTTTAAGTTACAAAATATTTACATCCCAAACCCAAGTTTGATATTAAAAAAAGGCTAACGGTGTAAACATTTTGTAACTTAAAGGACATAAGTGGTACCAAAAAAACTTAAAGGACCAACTTGTTACAACTAAATAACTTAAAGGACCTAAGTGGTACGAAAAAAACTTGAAGGACGAACTTGTTACAATTAAATAACTTAAAGGACTTCTGGAGTAATTTAGCCAAAAAAAAGAAGACGAGTAGTAGCATCTTTTTTTAGTGGACTTCAAAACTAACCTAATGTTTAATTTTCATAAATCTTAATAAATTCCCCCTCAAAGATAAAAAAAAACATAGTAATATTTGCCTTAATTACACTTTTGGTCCCCTATTATGATACCCTCACAATTATAGTCCTCCAATTTTTTTCCACGAATTTAGTCCATCCATATTTTCTCGATTTCTAAAATCAAAGTCACTCCCTAATTTGGTCAAACATTTTGCTGATTTACTACTCATTAATCTTACGTGGAATGCCACGCTGGACTGCCTCATTGGATTTTCAATTAAAAAATCTTATTTTTATTATAATAATTGTTTTAAAAGAATTTTATAATTTGTAAAATTAAAAAAAAAACACAATTGTTAGGGCAAAACTCGTTTCACGAATTAAAGAGCCTTTAAACTTACCGAACAAATTTCTAGAACCCTAACTCACAATGAAAAATGCAGTGAAATTTTGACTAAATTATACCTTTAAGTTATTTAATTGTAACAAGTTGGTTCTTTAAGTTTTTTTCGTACCTCTTAGGTCCCTTAAGTTATTTAGTTGTAACAATTTGGTCCTAAGTTTTTTTCGTATCACTTAGGTCCTTTAAGTTACAAAACGTTTACACTGTTAGCCTTTTTTAATATCAAACTTGTGTTTGAGGTGTAAACATTTTGTAAGTTAAACGACCTAAATGGTACGGAAAGGACCAACTTGTTGCAATTAAATAACTTAAAGGACCTCTGGTGTAATTTAGTTGAAAATAAACTAATATTCCCAAAAAAATTCATCAGTGTTTTCTAGAAATTACCAAAATTCCAAATGGTAATCTTGTTTCTCAGTGAGCTGGGGCGAGAAACCCACACACACACACACACACAGAGAGGGAAAGGAACAGAGGTGATGGTCAACAACGCGCATGCCCTGTTTGATGAAACACCCTCTTTGAACTCCCCTCGCACTGTTAAGTCCTTCTTTGCGCTCTTAAATGCCTACATGCCGCCAAGTGATACAGTGTCGTTCACCAATTGCCTTCCCAATATTCCATAGAGCTCGATGTGGTTTCATACAATATCGCTACTCACGCTCTTTGTCAAATGGGATCAACTTATTTGGCCTTGGAAATTGTTGGGGAAATGAAGGACTTGGGCCTGAAGCCCGATCACATTACATTCACCGCTTTGCTTGGTGGGTTTTATGAAATTTAAAGCGTGGGTACGCTGAGGGGGAAAGGAAGAGGAAACAAGAGATAATGAGAGAGCAATGCGAGAGTGAGAGAGAGGTGATTGAGGGATGGGGGAAAGGGGAAAAGGAAAGAACGAGAGAGATGAGGTGGAAAGGAAGAGGAAACAAGAGGGAGTGAGAGAGCGACACAAGACTGAAGAGAACGATGCGAGGGAGAGAGAGGAGCAGAGGTGATGAGGGGGAAAGGAAGAGGAAAAGTTCCGGAAGATGAAGCTAGACTGAAGATTTGGTTTTTGGCAAAGTAAATACTGAAGAAGATGGTTGGTAAAAAAAACACTGAAGAAGATGGAGGAAAAAAACTCAAAAGAATAATTTTATTTATTTAAGAAATTTTAAAAAATATTTTTTATTTTAAAATCCATGTGTGGCTTGCACTTCAGTTGGGCGAGGTCCATGTGAGCAATAGGTTTGACCAATTTTAGGAGGGGCGAGCATTTAAGAAATTGGAAAAATAGCGGGATCAAAATCGTAAATAAAAGTTGGAGGACTAAATTCGTGGATGAGTGATTATAAGGGGATGAAAAGTGCAATTAAACCTAATGATTCTATCTCTATCCAAATAGTGCTTATGCTATTTGGAGAGTGTTAGTGCTGGCTAAAGTAGGTTTCAAAAAACGTGTCCCATAATTTAGATCCTTTTGACAAAGGATTGATGCATTTGACATCTTTTCCAATAATGCTAGGCAATCATAACTTTTCCATTCTTCCCCTCTTTTTGTTGTTGGAAAGGTACACCCGTAAGATTAAATGCATCATGTAGTAATCATGTCTTTACCAATTTGCTTATAAATTAATCTATATCCTTTTTTGATAGACTTATACTACTATATTAGTCTATCAAACGATGTGTTAAGCGAATATTAATAACCAAAAGGATCATATGGAGTGATTTTCTGCTACTAATTAATTAACACCACTTTTCGCATGATGATTAATCATAAGAAAATTGTTATTCTAAGTATGTATAGACACACATGTAGGCACCCCAAAGAAGGCGACATCATCATCTAACACAAGGAAAAATATATAAAAATGTAGTAGTTTAATTTAGCAGAGCCAAAAGAGACTGTTTTCTACTTAGAATTATTCCAAAGCCACTAAAAATAGTAAGTGCAAAATGACCTCACCATGAGAGAGGATCAGCACGACTCGTTTTGCCATTGGCCAGTTGTATTTTATGTCACAAACTGTTTAAGATTCAAAGTACAATGATTATAAATTCTAACTTTTCATCGAACAAATTTTGAATACACGAAGCCGGCCAATAGTTAATGTTCTTTAAAAAAATACTTTTGATAAGTTAAAATAATAGATTACGAATAGAATTGTAGTAATTTTATTTTAAAAGAGCATCTTTCAGCAGATGTAAATACTAGTTAATATCATTCTAGAGTTGACTTATAACAGGCACAGTGAAGTTAATTATTTAAGTTCTGATAGTTGAAAGTTGTTTCCTGAATGTGTATCCCAAAGTGAGAAGGCCTGATAGGTAGGATATCAAAGGCAATCTCAGTTGACATGTTGATCTGGCTGGCAAATCCTGTTGACATGTTAAAAATTCTGCCTTATATGTAAATGTAGTGGTTGGAGCCTGTTGGCACCTCACTCTCAGATAAAACAACAGCGTGGCAGACGTTTCGGCCGAACCGAGCATGGATCAAAGCGCCTGACATGTTATTCACAATTTCATTTCTCAGACAAACTCATATTAGTCGAGAACTTATCATGTTTTAGTAGTCTAATAAACTTCCATATGCCAAAAATCTATACCAAATAATAAAGTGGAGGTGAAATATTTCCTTGGGTCAATAAGCTCATGTACTATATACTACGATGTCATGATTGACATTTCACATGGCATTGCCTGATTCAATTTCCAACATTGGTTTGAGGTCAGAAAGAAGGAAAGTGGTGAATTAAGAATAAAATGCAAATTGGAAGCACGTTACCTTTGGAGAGACGTCTGGCTCTGCAACTAAAATATATCATCAAACTGAAAATAATCCTTGTTAAGATCCGCTATATCTATGAATGTACATTCTTGTCTATGTCCTAATTTAACATATTTATCCGCTAGACTAAATAAAATAAATAAATAAATTGAATAGTCTTAGAGAGAATAATATGCACATGTACAAGAAAGAATTCGTATGCTTCATTCATCTTTCATTGCAAGCTCGTGCCTCTTTTTCTGCCCGACTTCCACAAGTAGAGTTAAGAGAGCCTCGCACACCTGAGATGCATTTCCTTCAGAAACGCCATCATTTATCGAAGAATAAACCATCCATGCATGGTCCAATTTTCTCTTAGGTCTTACAACAACAGATCCAGGAACTTCTGCATCTCGGCATGTCACAAGCCCGTCACTCTTCTCACCATACCTCACCTGCATTAACTGTGCACAAGCAGCCATAGCAGCACCTAGCGGCATTACCACGGGGAGTTTTGTAGTTTCACCAGCTGAAGCAACCCCGGGCAGTTCAGCATGAGCAACATGAGATAGTGTGGCTAAAACAGCTGGGGAAATACCAGCTTCAGTGCGGAAGGAAACAATGGGTAATTCTTCTGGTAGATGATGCTTCTCCAAAAATTCCTTCCGCCTTTCATATGTCAAGTCTTCTAAGGCTCGCATATCTCCCTTGTAATAACAGATGATAAATGTAGATAGAGATGGTAAGTATATAATGACATACATTCGCATAACTAAAAGATACTGGAGTCAACTAAAAATATCACACGATTATGTAGAGCATTACATGACAACAATAGATAAAATACAAAACCTAGCAAAACTTAATTTAATATCATACAATGACACCAATCAAAATTTAGTTCGTAACAGCTGATAAGACTAGTGGCACAGTGGCAACTATTTGAAAAGGCCTGAAGAGGAATCTTGGACTTCTGAAGTGGGTAGGCAAGAACAAAGTTATCCCAGTTTGTAGGAAGAGTAAGTAACTGAAAATATGCTCCGCAAGAATAGACTAGAGGAATCTAGAGTGCAGACCCTGCTGCCGACTTAACTTGTATGAAAAGAACAGATCACCCTCACCCTAGGAGAGCTGAGACATTTTCTCTAGAAAATAAAATGAATTTCAAAGGACTCAAGTAACTTGCCATTGACTACTATCCGGTCATCCCCAGCCACTGTGTTCAATCACACATCAACTCCAGGTTATCATGTGCAATGTGCAAGAGAATACAATTTCAAAGAAAATTTCCATAACCACTTCCTAGCTATCGGAGAATAACTATTTCAATCCATGTTTCTAAGAACAAAGGTGACATAAATAGTGTCCAAAATGATTACTCCCTCCGTCCCAAATTGTTTGTTGTTTTAGCAAAATCAATTTGTCCCAAATTGATTGTTGTTTTAGATTTTCAATGAAACTTTTTATGCTCTTTTCCACTTATACCCCTATTAATTGTGATAACTTTTTACATTTAATAAATGATTCACATTTATCTAGGTAGAGAGATAAATGGTTAAATGGTCAATTAGACAACATTTTTTAAAAAATCTAGACTCTTAATCATTTTTCTTAAAGGGTGTGCCAAAACCTTAAACTGCAAACAAAATGAGACAGAGGGAGTATTATATAGAGATTAAACTTGTGAGTCATACTAACAAGCTTCAACAAAAAGTGATCGAGCGGAGATTAAACAAGAAAGGCATATCCAACAAAATTATCTTGGTTTAATTGAGGAGATTGATCATGGAAGCCACATACAAAACCTGCATGCAGTGGTCCTTGGCTTGGGAAGTCACCTGAGACAAAATCAAAAACAGTTGACTTGGGAAGCCAAGGACCAAGAAAGAGAAACTCAAGCTCACTCTCAGATTCCAATTCCAAACTATTGCTCTCCCCATGATGCAGGGGGCGAATGAAAAAGACACATTCTCATTGGAAGATAACATTCAGAGACAAAACAGTTATTATTGGTTGGGTGATAACACTTGTACCTGCCTAACTTGTTAGGGGCATAACCCAGAATGACACACTGAAGTGCATGGGAGTTCAACTTATTTTTGTGTTGTGGATGAATATGAACAAAAGCCTCACAACCAAATACCCGTGACTCAAGAATTGCATCATAGGAATAGAAGGACGACGTGAGACCATAGATTGAACCGGAATAACCTTACCTAGAACACACGATGGTTTCCAATTAAACCAGATATGCTCAGTCATTACTGCTTCTCCCCAATATGATTCTTGAACATAAATTTAGAAGGGCTCGTGCAACTTTAAGTGACCATTTTTCCTTTTGGTAACCCCATTTTGTTGCTCGATGTGCATACATTTAGAAGAAGGGCTCATACATACATTTAGTAATAAGCTCTATTTACTACTAAAACTATTTAAGAAATAATTATCCTCCTCATATTTATCTCTTCTCTCTTTCTTCTAAGTATGACCACATTGGGATAGGAGAAGAACCATGTCCCGCCGCCAAAAAAAAATTGCACTATCCTTATCTAAGATAATTTTTAGCACAACAATATGGAACCATTTTGATACAACCAAAATATTTTGCTAAAGAACATTGTATTTCACAAAACGACAGATGCTGAACTATATCTTCAGCTGCTTTGAAATGGGGTTGTTGTAAGGAAATTGACTCCAGGCTAGCTAAGTTTTGGTGGGGGGCTGATGTTGAACATAGGAAAATTCACTGGATAAGCTGGAAGAAACTCTCCAAACTGAAGTCTAAAGGGGTTTTGGGTTTTTGTGGTTTCAGAGATTTTAACCATGCTCTTCTTGGCAAGCACTGTTGGAGATTGGCAACCATGGAAGGGTTGCTTCTAGGGGAGGTTCTCAAGAGTAGATATTATCCTAGAGGGAACTTCTTGGAGGCTGTTGTAGGCCACCAGTCTAGCTATGTGTGGCGAAGCATTTTGAATGCTAGGAAGACTTTGGAATTGGGCAGTAAATGGATAATAGGAAATGGCCAGACAACAAGAATTTGGAAAGATAGATGGGTGGGGGATGGTTCTCTCATCAAGTCAAAATTGCCTCATAATATTGTTGATGATGGTGCCTGTGTTGCTGAGTTAATTGATATGGACTTGAGGCAATGGAACATTCCAATGGTAAACCATTTTTTTGCACCTGATGAAGCTAAAAAAATCATCAGTACTCCTCTATCCTTGAGATTGCCTCGGGATAAGCTGTGCTGGAAGTGGGAAAGAAATGGTGTATACTCTGTCAAAACTGCTCATCATGCCCTGTATGAGGTGAGTGAGAGAGACTTACCTAGTTCATCTACCACCAAATTCATGCCCTGTCAAAATTTGGAAGGAAATTTGGCATTCTAAAATTCCCAATTGTGTTAGAAATTTTCTATGGCATTTGGCTAAGCATATTTTGCCTACAAGATCAAATTTGAGCAAGAAGGGGATTCTTTTGGACCAAATCTGTCCACTCTGTCATGCTGCTATGAAATCCCATTCCCATTTGTTTGTCTTGTAATTTCTCTAGAGCTGTTATGTTTGCTTCTAGTCTTGGGGCGCTGTTCCTGCTGAGACTGACCTCCAGGATTGGCTCCTCCAGTGGCTGTCCTGTAGTAATGAGGAAGGGGCTCAGTTGTTTGGCATTCTGCTTTGGAAAATTTGGCATTGTAGGAATGAAATTGTCTTCCGGAACACCAGGCCCGATCCTGTTACTGTCTCTGCTGCTGCCCTGTGTTTTTTGCAGGAATTCAATTCGGCCAACACTGTCAGAGTTCCCAACAGATCTGTTTGGAGTGCTGCTGCTGTTTCTACGGTGAGGCCAAGCTCTTTTAGAGTGTTTGTGGATGCTGGATGTTTCCCTGATGGGTCTACTTGCTGGGGTTTGTGCATCATGGATTATACCCATTGTGGTTGACCCTACTACTGCTGAAGCCTTGGGATTAAGGTGGGGAATCGAAACTGCTATTCAACGGGGAATTCTGGATGTTTTGTTTTTCTCTGATGCTCAAGTTGTTGTTAATTGTGTCTCGGAGAATTCTAAGGTGGCCATTATTGACCCAATTATTGATGACTGCACCATGCTTTTGGAGGAGCTCCCAAATAGCTCAGTTCACTTTGTTAACAGAGATAGAAATTGTAATGCTCATAGTTTAGTAGTTGTTGCTAATAGACTAGGTTGTAATGACTGGTTGGGACTTCCCCTAGTTGAATTTCTCTGTAACAACTATGTATTGCCTTTTGGCAACTTTCCACGTTAATGAAATCATTTGAGATTCAAAATAAAAAACGTGAAAATGTGCACCATATGCCTGTTTGCCAAATGCAGATTATAAGTAATAAAGGGATGGTCAGAGTTTCAACAAAAAATACAAACATGTATACAAAGCCTTATGCTCTAATATTCAGTTGCAAGAAGGAAGTGGCGATTAGCAAAAGATGCCAAAAAAAACACATTTCAAGTGCAAACAAGGAACAAAAAGGTAATACAAGAACTTGACATACCTTAATTACTCTACAGATAAGAATCTCAGTGAGTTTCCGTAAATTTACATAATCACCTAACTGTCCTTCTCGTAGAAGATCCGAAGCTATAGGAGTACCACCATAAGGACTTTGTGCTAAAGCCAACCCAGCAACTTTATCTTTCAAATCAGACCAATACAAGGATAAAGCAGCTGCTGCATCTACTCCTCCCTTGCTATGCCCAAGAAGCAAAACACGTTTCTTTGAACCCCAATAAATTTCCTCTATATACTCTTTTAGCTCTCTGGCATTTTTCTCAACTGATGCCTAATTATTTATCACTCAAAACTCAGTAATAAAATGAACGAAAAAGAACACAAATACATTCTAAAAAATATTAGAGTAGACAATCTTCGTAAGAATTACTATTATCATACTTTATTACCGTTATTAATTATATTAGTACTACATTCTAAAAAATATTAGAGTAGACAATCTTCGTAAGAATTAATATTATCATACTTTATTACCGTTATTAATTATATTAGTACTAGAGCTGTATTGTAATATACCTCACTATGAATCTTTGCAATATGACAGGCCAAACCCATTTTTGAAAAACTGAGTTTTGTACTGACGAAGTAAAGTGGACCATGATTACTGAAAAGACCTGTCAAAAGAAGCACAACGGTTAATAGCAGAAAGATAACATTATACCAATGAATTTACAATTCTACTATTTACACTCTAGACGAGAATATCTCATTATGGATTGATCATTGGACTTCAGGGTTTTACTCTGGGGTGCAAGTGTGTGTTTTTTTTGGGGGTGGTGGTGGTGGTGTTGGAAAGAGGCTTGGTCAAGGTTATAAGTTGACCATGAGAAAAGTCAGTCATTTTACCTGGAACAAATAAATAAACCATCGAATTTGGTAACTTGTGAATACCATGCCTGACAAAGTAAGAGAAGACCCGAGTTAAAAATACAACAATACAATTTGAGAAAAATAAATCAATAAGATACTGACTTGATATTGTCAAGAATTTCCAGGAATCTTTCTGTTCCATCTTCAACTGGGGGCATTCCTGGAGCATGTTGAAGCCAACCTATATCATCTGCAGATCCTCGAACAGTTCTTCGAGCGCGATCAATCAGGCTGAAGTCATAAAAAGAAGTTTATCGTCCCCACATCAACTTTCAAAAGAGCTTAAAATTTTTGAGTTTATGTAGTTCTGTCTTTGGAAAGCGGAATCAGAATTTAAATGGAAAAACCAGTATCATAATAAACCATATCTTTCAATCATTTGGGTAGATTATTTTACAAGTTTAGATTTTCGTAATACATTGGGGATAGAGAGAGCATATTTTTATGTTTCTCATCCTGAAAAATGGTCCAATTATCAACGTAGAAGATATATTGCAAAATTCATATAGTGGGACTAATAAGATAATGGCATGCATAAAAAAATTCAATTACAAAAGAAGAAAACAGTCAACTTTTATTCACTGAGCCTATAGACTGTTTACTTTTACTCAATGTCTCAATGTACATATAGTATCCCACATTAATATTTTTGGTTTATCCATGAGTCCTAGTTAGAATATAGAACGTGGTAACAGACATACTGCTACGTACTACAGTTCAGCTTTATTACTTAAAATATCTCTGGTAGTGGCTATTGGGTCAGATAGCATTCTATTAAAGTTTCTTATAGTAAGGTAGATTGCGTTGCAAGCTTACCTTACCTATAAATAGAGGTACAACTCATGAAAGAATGAATAATATTCACTCATTCTTAGATAATTCTTTGTGAGCACTCTCTCTCCTTTCCACTTCCTCTACTTTATTCATAGTTCATACTAATACTCTGGGAAAGAAAAGAGAAACATGGAAAAACAACAGAAGAAAAAACAGGGACACAAAATTGAAATATGAAAATGAAAGCAGAGGCTCAATATAGGGAGGAAAAAATATGTGTGAAGAAACTAAAAAATAACCAGCCAGAAATAATTAGTATGAGATACCGTGGGTTTTCTTTTAAGGATTCAGAGGTTCCTCAAACTCCTTCCTCTTATTCAGTGTTCATGCATCTAGTGCATTTAAAACAGTTTACACTCCAGAAACAGATACAACAAATAGAGAGGAAATGATGAATGGACTATGGAGTACCAGTTATTTTGTAGAAAGGTTTAAATTCGTAAATTCAGGCATACGATAGTCTGTTGTCACTCCACCACAGTAGGTAAAGCATATCAGACACATCAACAGTTGATAACAACTGTCACCAGCCACTGAGCAATGGCATATATTCACAACCCCAGCGGAGTGCCCATTACTATCATAGTTTAAAATCAGCTGCTATATTATTCTACACCTTTCTTAATATGGACTCACAAAATGTTAGCAGCAAAGGTTGTAACTTTTATTAAGCCCTTCCTGTCACAATTTTTTTTTCAGACCTTCTTTCAAGCCAAAATATATAACTTAAAAATCAAACCCTCTTAAAAAGGGAAAAGAAAAAAAGTTAAAATTAATGGTTCAGAACCATCTTCATATACTTTTAACCAAATATACATTGTGATGGAAATTATTTTAATGACAAACGCATTGAGATACAAATTGAATGGTAAATATCCAAAAATGACATAACAGTTCTGTTTCTTAATTTTGACAGAAGAGGCTTTTAAAGGGCTTATCTTATCAGTAAAAAAAACGCATTCAGATTGGGATGACAGATAATACCCTTGAAAAATGGAAATGCCACTTTGTCCAGTATGGTTTGATTCAACAACTGCACTCACATTTTGTAATGGATCTCCACTGGAAGCCCTTGTGACTTGACCAAGCATACGTGGAAGTGTAGAAGTTGAAGTGTTAGATGATTCAATACTTGTAAAATTGTTTCTGTTTGAAGAAATATGATCAATTTCAGTAGATGAAGATGCCTCAGTTTCTGCAGAAGAAACAGCCACGAGTTCTTGTGCACGAACGTTAGAAGTACCAGAGTGGCTGGGGGAATGTTCTACTGCAAAATTTACAAAAAACATTAAGGTCTGAAATTGCTGAAGTCAAGTCTTGTAGTTAGTAGAATTAATAATAACAAAAAAAGACATCAAACAAAGTCATTATAAATCCAATGTTTCGACAAAAATCCAATAAGAAAACATGAGGAAACCCTATGTATCAGAGAACTGTATAAGAATATAAAAATGAAGTCAATATTGAAAGGCCTTTTTGAATTCAACAAATTCAAAATAATGTGTAGGTGAAAACAACAAAGAATGGCAAATTTTCAGGATCTACTTAGATCTAAAACAAAATCTGAAGTAAGTAACAACCACAATTATATCATCGACTTTGCTACAGCTGGGTTTAGGTAAGGTTTGACAAGTGCATGTTAAGTTGTAAAACAATTATTCCATTCTTTGTGGCTTTGCTTTGCTTGTCCCTTAAAAGATATGTTTATATCTCCTGAAAGATGACCATAAACCAAAGCAATCTGATTAAGTTCTGCAATCTTTAATTCCCATGTAAAATGCACAGCTGAAGTGACATAAATGCATACTTTCTACTTCTATGAGCAAAGCAACTTCATACAATTTTCCTTGCAGATAAACCACATAATTATATCAACATGCCACATGATAATTCAGCTACATTATATGTTTCTGAAATTTTCTAATGAATGGCTGCACAATTCTTTAAACTACTGAAAATAGGACCAACTTAAAGTACACCCCAGAAGAACTAGATACACCGCAAAAGAAGCTTGCCTGAATAGTCAGAGAAACAACCAGTTATGTACGATGTTGTTTGTGCAAAATAAGAAGCAGCTTCACTTAGAGCCGGCACAGATGAAAATATTTGGGGAATCAGCCCATCATTTGCCAAACCATCTTCCTGAGGCTGTGCCTGTAAAAAATAAGCTTAATTAATATTTGGTTCATCTTGAACACTTTTTTAATTCTCTCCATGTCTTGCAGATTTTCCAATAACTGAAAATGTTTTTTAAAATAGATATAACTTCAACCAAAATCTGCTTATTTAAATTTAATATCCTAAAACATTTTTTTTGTTAAAAAGATATCCTGGTGTAAATCATTTGCTTATTTTCCAAATCCAACCTTGGTTTATGCATAGACATCTCCAACACAAGTATATAAAATATAACAAATAATATGACCTAATGAGCATAAAATCAGCATGGATTAATGGTTAAGTAGTGGAAGAATAACATGTGTTGGAAGAGAATTCCGAATTCTATGAGATTACCACGGCATGTAATTAAAATTGTTGCTAATTTTTAGGGATTCCTAGTCAATTAAAGGAATTGTCTATTCTTTGTTTCCTTTTTCCATTTCACAGTCAATATATGTACTGTTTTATTAGGGAAAATCCCAAGTCCCACATTGACTAGTTAGGCCTAAACCCTCACCTTACAAGCCGGTTTTGTGGGGTTGAGTTAGGCCTAAACCACATTCTAAGATGGTATCAAAGCATATCCTAGATCTATCGGGCCACCTACCATTAAAAAAAACACGCTACAAACCCAACAGTGTTGCGCGTGAGGGGGTGTATTAGGGAAAATCCCAAGTCCCACATTGACTAGTGATAAGGTCTCAAGAGGGTTTATATTATAATGAATAGGCAACCCTCACCTTACAAGCCGGTTTTGTGGGGTTGAGTTAGGCCTAAACCACATTCTAAGATGTTTGATCATTTGAATAAGGTGGAGAGAAGAAATCATTTCTCCCTACTTTGATCTTATGGTATCACGACTCACAAGCCAACCATTCTTCGTCTTAGAAGACAACATGCAGAATTTGTAATGGTGTTTCATCAAGTATACGAAACAAATTATTGTGAAAGAAAGGTTGATGTTCAAGGTAGTATCATATGATATGTAGAACTGGTGATGACACTCAAGACATTGACAACCTCAACAGCTGTTCACAGGCAGAATTTGTAATGTTCTTACCTTGGACAGATAATAGTTTTTTGGGATGAAAATATCTAGAAGCAAGAAAAGTATTTTCATCTCACATGTCACAAAGGAAGCACACTTTTAAGTCTTGATTGGCTTTAGGAAACAAGATAATGGGGGTACAAGCCTGCAGGAACACCCACAAACTGAAATTGGACGCACAAGAATACTGAAGATGGTCCCCTAGTTGAAAAGGGTAGATATGAACTCCTTGTAGAAAACTAATCTACCTATCTCTCACTAGTTCGGAAATTGCCCATACTGTTAGCATGGTGTTAAGAAAGAGGAATCTTGATGCTGCAATCCACTGTCTCAAAAGTACTCCTAGGAACAGAGTACTATTCAGGAAGAATAAACACAGAGGTGTTTGATTGTTTGTGGAGACTGAATATAGAGCAATTGCTCAAGGATTTTATGAATTGATCCGGATAAATAGGTTGCTACTGCTACAAGACTTATTTACTCCTCTTCAAGAACCTGTGAAGAAGCTTTTTAGTGACAGAAAATCCATCACATTTTTAGTACATACTCCATTTCAATATGACAAGGTGAAGCATGTAAGGATTGACAGAACCAAGTTGCAGGAAAAATATATTCTGACAAAGGCCCTGTTGATGTCAGACTTCGAGTCTCGTGTTAGCAAACTGGGAATGAATAATCTACTCTCCAGTTTAAGGAGGAGCGACGGAAGAGAATCATCATTCTGTTCTTATATTATTGTTAATTTAGAGATTCTTAATTCATTATAGGAAATTAGGAATTGCCTATTTTTTTTCCTCCTTCATTTCTCTGTTTAGCCTATATATGACTACATGTACTGTTTGATTATTTGAATAAGGCATGAGAAGAAATAACTTCTCCTCCCTCTGATTTTATTCTGAAATGGTAAAGATTTTAGGTTCAGATCCTGGTGAGGACACTTTTTCCACTCATTCTAATCCGAAGTTCATCTTATATACTATGTAATAAATCATGTGATCTTAACAATGTTGAAGCAGTCTTGTATATATGGTGGAAGGCCAACATTTAGCCCCTGCTTTGAATCTCGGAAGGCCAACATTTAGCCCCTGCTTTGAATCTCGGAAGGCAGTCTCATGATGGGCCACAATGAGTTAGCCCATTTATTTTCGTTATCTTAGGCCTCTTAAGCTATAGAAAGACTACTGACCAAAACAAAAGCTATACAAAAGAGTAAAAGATTAACTTCTTGTGAAGGAAATGTCTTTACTTTTCAACATAAGCCATATGAGACTGTTTTCTTATCTTTCTCTTCTTCCAAAGAGATTCTTATGTAGATTTGGTGTAGCCTTGAAAGATAATCCCTTCATATAGTACCTTAAGCATGTTCCACAAAAACTATGCAGGCCAATATTACCTTCTATTCTACGATCAATACACCAAGAGCATGTTTGGTTCAAGGTAAAGGAACAGGAATAAGAAGTATATCATTCCCAATTCCAAGTTTGGTAGAGAATTAAGGGATGATACATTTCTCTATAACTGTCCTTTCAGGCTTCAGCTAAAGGACAAAATTTTAGTTACTTGAAACAAGAGAATATCCAAAAAAAATGGATACTTCAAAATTAGAGCCATAGTCCTACCATACTCGTACCCAGTACGAGTACTCATTGGGTACTCATGGTACTTCTATGTCTGCTGGTGGTCCAATATATAAAAGATATGTTTGTCGTATAGTAAAAAAAATAGATTTTTCATTCTTGTTTTTGATGATATTGAAACTTTTCCTATTATATTGTATATTATTTCTTTACTCTCTCCTATATACATAACATTTTCCTATATTTTATTGTATATTTTTCTATTATATATTTTACTTATTTGTGTTTTCTATCTTTTAGTCATATTTATATCAAATTTATGTTGCGTACTCATACCTTGGTTTTTAAAAAAATCATGTATCCCGTACCAACACCCAGTACGGTACTAGTACCCATGCAACATAGCTATTCATTATGGTATTAAAAGAACTAACACTAGAACCAGACAATGAATCCTTGCAGCACACACAATAAAATAAGTAATATAACCTCCTAATTACCCTAATTGTTTTTTGTTTATTCGTAACTAGCTGTTATTAGTTAGAGGCTGCTGTCATCACCAGTGGGTACTGCAGGTGTATCTCTTTATGCAATGCATACCGCATTTTCCCAGTTCAAATAAACTTCTAATGAGAAATTCTAATGTTTAGACAACCGGAAACACTTTTACTACTGATATTTATTCTCCAAAATATTAAAAAAAAAAAAAACTATTTCTAATACAAAATTCATCAAATGTTAAACATATCCAACATTTACTCTATGATTTTTGCGCATAGAAATCAATTAAGAGAGAGAGAGAGATTATAAATCATAAAAATGGGCAAATACGTGATTCACGACTAAGGGCGTGGTTGATTCCTCGTGCTGTGACCTCCGAGCTTGCACCATCGAAACTAGTTTCTGCCAAACGCGAGAAATGAAGTTCATGTTGATTAAATCAATCCTCAACAGTAAAAAAAAGGATAAAAATGCAAAAATTGGAAGTATAAACATAAACATAAACATATCGTTATACATACCTTGTAAATTTTGACGAGAATCACAGTGCCTCAGATTTGAAGAAACCAATTTTGATTGAGAATTAGGGAAAGAAGCACAAGCAAAGCAGCGATGATATTGAATTCAATTGGTTCGGTTCTTTCGTTTCTTAACGGGTAAGACGAAAAAGGTTGCTCGATGAAACTACGTCGTTTCGTAAGACTTTTTCAGTTTTCAGTTTTCACCCTCTTTTGCTTTGCCCTCCAATTAAATTGGTACATTTCCATTTCAATTTTTTTTTTAAACACACACATTTCAATTTCAAATTTGTAAAATTGATTGTAACTAAAAAGAATGTCTTTTAATAAAAGAAACCATTTTTAGTTACAATCAATTTTACAAAATTACAAATTGTTTATATATAGTTTTTGAAATGAGATTAAGAAAGAGACACATTTCTTCTCAATTATCTGAGGTTTCTAATTTCATTTTTACTTTTTTTTAATAAATTAACTGCATAAAATGGGGTCGTTTTTTATTTTTTTTTAAAATACGTAAAACCCGGTCCGGTTTTACAAAACCCACCGGGTCACCGGTTTTCACCAAAACCAACCGAGTCATGCCGGTTCCCACCGGGTCGATACATTTCCGATCCATAGATTGGCTCGCCCCGGTGACCCCTGGGTCGAGCCGGTTTTTAAAACACTGCTTTTAAGTGAGGATCAATTAAGTCCTATTCACGGGTATATTCGTTAAATGCATCTCTTTCATTTCTTTTCGTAACTTGTATCATTGCTCTTTGTTAAAGAGTAATTCCTTTTAGTACGATACGAAAAGTACGATGTTTTGTTATTTCCATCACAAACCTCCGTGTTTTGTCATTAGGTGGCATCGTTAAGTGCATTTCTTACATTTGTTTTCGTAACTTGTATCATTGCTCTTTGTTAAATTGATCGTCAAGTATAATATAAAATATTATAATTGGTTGTGACTGTATCACTTAGCTTGAAATCTCGATCATTCATAATATTTTATGTTAAACTCTTCAGGCAATTTAATTTATTCATCGTTGAAAGACTTACTCTACTTTAAAACCGATAAACTAAAATTGATTTGATTGTGGAGCGATTTTTGTATGGTACGTTCATGTAAAAGTGAGTTGAACATTGTATTTGAATGTAAGATTACATTTTCAAGCAAAGCTATAAATCCTAATTTCTAATTAGAATTAATTTTGCTCTAGAACATCTAAACATGCCAAAATCAATTATATATCTCTTTAACCACTTGTAACTTCCCATGCGAATCACAAGTGAGTACGACAAGTGGTGCATACGACAAGTGTCATATTCAGGGGTGTCAAAGTGATTCATTTGTCAGATGGATTGGACTGAATTTTGTTATGGACGGACTGAATATCCAATGGACAAATGAATTTTTGGATTGAATCCATCTGTTTGAGTTTTTGGATGGTTGTAATACATCAATTATATTTTTTTAATTCCATTGAATTGCAATAGCTACAAAATCAAAATCCGTTAGACAATTATAAAAAATATTTTTAAAAATACTTTTCAATTAAAAAAAAATTTATCTAGATTTTTTTAAAAAAAAATTCAGAAAAAATATAATAGATACATGTTTATATATATATATATATATATATATATATATATATATATATATATATATATATATATATATATATATATATATATATATATATATATATATATATATGGAGCCACCATCGATCCGTCACCAGGAAGAAGCAAGGGTCACCGTAACACCACTGCGACCACCGCCGCTAGCAACCAAGGGTCACCGTAACGCCACCGCGACCGTTGTCGGAGTGCCGCCGATCAGTGAGCTTCGCTGTGGGCCGCCGAGCTCCACCGTCGAGCGCCGCTAACACCACCAGCACCACCATCATATATATATACACACACATATACACATACTTTTATAAATACAAAAATTTTAAACAAAATTCTTCAGTAAAAAAATAAAAATTATGATTAATATATTTTTTTATGGAAATATTTTATGTTTTTCTTTTGGTATTGAAGAGGGCTAAAAAGCCCAAAAAAGACTACACAGAGATAAATCTAGGAGTAGCTACTCCTATAAAATCCGCTTGCCACAAATGGCTTACAATAGATGGTAAAATCTCATAGAAACATAAAATAACATCGTGAACACAACCAATAGATGTCATAGCGTCAGCACAACTGTTAGCCTCTAGCTCTATAGCAATGAGAAAAGCGAACCTCCCAATCAAGACGCAAAAGAGAGCGAATGCGGTTTACAATAGCAGCATTGGTGGCACTCACTGGCCCCGACTTGGATAATTGATTCATCACAATCATCAAGTCAACTTGGAAGTCAATCTTGGAAAAACCACGGTCTCGCGTAAGAAGAAGATCGTCTAAGACACCCCAAAGTTCCGCAATGTAAGCAGAGCAAGTACCCAAGGCACGTGCATAACCACAAATCCAACACCCGAAATCGTCACGCAGAACACCACCACTACCTGTTGTCTTGTTTATGCCTTTCACTGCCCCATCAAAATTAATACAAGTCCAACCTGTCTCAGGAGGGGACCATTTTGGCGTGGATAGTTGACAGAGATCGAGTAGTGAGGACGCTGTTGGATTGTAAGAGCACCTGCAGCGGAGGGTGCTTATAGAGTTGCGCAAATTTACGAACGCCACTCTCGACGAGTTTGCCGTTGGAGGAGAGCGTTTTTAAATAGAAAATTGCCAGCATGTCGAACCAGTGTCGCGGAGAAGCAATCGGGTCGTAAAAATTATTTAACCAAAATTAATTGAAAAAACTGGAATAAAAAGAACGTGAAGATAAACTGGAAAAAAAAGTTTTGTACCAAAAAACACCACATCAGGAAGAACAAGAACAAAATCAAAATACAAATGCTATGAGAATGAAAAATCAAACAAAAAACCCAAAAGAGAACCAAATCAACAGATTAACAATAATAAATTACATATCTCACTCAAAAAAAATTAGAGCTTCACAATTGGTCCAGATCTAGGAGAAGAGAAATGGATACATCAACCAATGACGTCAACGCCGAGCTACCGATGTTCCCCCGCCGGACCACCATCATTGCTCCGTTGAACAGTGTATAGAGACACTAGCAAACATGCATTGAGCCGTGAATCACATGAAACTGTGATGAGATGAGAGTGAAGTTGTCAAAGAGATTAAAGTGAGAGATGAGGTAGCAATGGTGAGAGATGAGCTATGAAAGAGAAGCTCACACAGGGGTAGAGTAGATCGATGAGATGAGAGGGATGGGTGTGGTCAAGTGGCTAGTAGGTGAGGTCAAGGTTTTGAATTTTTTTTATGAGGTAAAAGGCAAGTACCATTTAGAAGGCTCTAGAGAGCTATTAAAAAAGAAAGAATTTATGAAAGTAATTCCATTTTTCTGTTGAATATTACATTAATGCCTTTTTTTTTCTATTTTTGTTTTCTGCTCAAAACAATTTACCGAAAAAAAATGGTCAAAAGACAAATAAAAAATAAAAATTTATTTAAATAAAAGAGTAGTGGTAGGTCCCATTCTTAGTTTTTTAGAGAAGATCATGGTTGGAGGAAAAAACAAGTGGATTGCTTTAAAATGAATTGGCAGTGATGGACCCATTTAAACAACGCATTTGTGGCTCACTGATGTAGATGCTCTAAGGCAGCCTTATAATCATTACAATCTCGAATGACTATTAGCCAAGGAAGGAGCATGTGGACGAGAAAAGAATGAATTAAAGAATTCCTTGTTGCGCCATGTTCACAGGAAGTGGCAAGCAGTGGCCCAAAACTTACAAGGTGGTCCAAATAGCAACAACACGTGGGCAATCGCGAAGCACGTGCAAGGTAGTCTCAAGAGGATCAACACCGAAAGAACACGCAGGGCTACCCAACTTCGTTTTAAACTTCATCCAATTTGTTAAAAGTCTGTCATACCATATGTTTTAAAAATATTAGTTGATGGATTGAATATCCATCCATAAAAATTGGTAATTGATGGATTGAATGGGATATTTTTTAAATGGATGAATTGGATTCAATTTGTTTGGTACACATGTCTATATGGCAATTTTCTAAACACCCATAAAAATGCTATCAATAATTATTTTTTGACACCCAAAACCTTACTATGCACCTAGAGAGAGAAAGAGACAGAGGGAATAGTATAATAGAGGTAATAGGTGGGTGATATGAGACAGAGAGAGTGAGATAGATAAAATGAGAGTGAGATGTAACTTTGATAGGTATTTGAGTGTCTAAAAATTCATAGTTGAAATTTTATTTTTACATTCAATTCTATTATATTCTAAGTACAAATGTAATGGAGATTGAGTTAGGGCGCAGGTAAAAGAGGTTCTTCCAAATCAGTTTTACAACATATTTTTTCACAAGATTCATTTATGAGAAGTTTCACTTCCTCTGTTGGGTTAGCCACCAATTTTGGATCTACATCCTCTTTCACCTCAACAACATCTTCAGCTTTACCCCAAAGCACAACATACAAGCCAATTATCACTCCAAATATTGTGCCTATCAAGCTACACATCATTAATAGCAATAAATCACTTATATTAGGTGTCAGCAAAATTTTAACTGTGTTAAAAATTAATCTTGATGTGAAAACTTTACCACCTTCCTGTGTATATTTCCTCATGAAGTATAATGGCAGCCAATACAGTGACAATCAATGTAGAAAGAGGACTAAAGACTGCAGCTAAGAGAGGACCTTTCCTTGATATGCACCATGCTTGTAAACAATACGTTACTGCGGATCCCATAACTCCCTACAGCATACATAAAAGTTAATACGAATTAAATTAGGCCATTTTGTACAAGTGCATACGCATAATAATAATAATAATAATAATAATAATAATAGAAATTAAATCATCTGCATTTTATTTTATATGCATATATACATACCGCAAATAAAGAGGAACCAAATTCAAGTAAGGAATTAATCTTCCAAGCATTAAGGCTTGGCTCCAAGAATAGTGCCACTGCTGCTGATTGTAATGTTGACATAAAACACATCCATAATGAAAGTGATATGTAATTCGGGTGGCTTGCATATGCTGGAACCTGTGCAAGATCATATAAGTTAAAGGGAAAATTAATATACAAGTGAATCTTTAAAAAGCTACTACTAGTTTATGAGTATATGCATGATATTAACCAAGGTATAGTACGTAGATATATATCTATCTACTCTATCTCTACCTGCAAAATGAGCCAAAGTGACCATGTAAAACAATACTAAGAGAAAGAGACATCCCAGCAACCAGTTGTCATCAGTTCCCTGGGAGAGTGAGGTGTCTATAAATATTGTTGATTTTGATGGCATCATCATCATCATCATCATGTTTTGTGCATTTAGCAGCTTTGGACCCCTCAACAATGCCATGACCAGTGCTCCACTTACACATATCAGTGTTCCAACTATCTTGGCTATGCTTCTGAAGCTTCTAATATTCACTTTCTCCATTCCAGCAAAAACTGCAATTATGAAAGTGACAGCTGGAATAAGATTGTTCATGGCAGTCGCAACTGAAGAAGAGGCGAGATATAGACCCTCGTAATATAAGTTTTGATTCAATGTCACACTGCAAATTAAGATATATATTATAATAATTAATGTCATGTCAACAACAAATAGTGATGTGAGTTGAGAACATATAATAATGGAAGCAAATTACACAGTACTCACCCAATCAGTGACATCAAGAATATGATGCAAAAACTCCTCAAGTTTAAGGAGTGGGAGAAAGAGTTTCTGTTGCTGTAAATTAGAAAAAGAGAAATTAAGAAACAAATACATACATTGTAGTACTATATTCTTATATGAGCTAGCTAGGTATAAATAAGATGAGAGTGAAAGTTAGTACGTAAGTACCCTTCAAAATAGGCTATGGGAGCAATTGCAATGGTTCCAAAAGCTTGGCGGTATACAACAAAGATGGTGGGGGTCATTCCGTGTAAAAGAGCAGCTCTTGTGAAGAGACTAATAGCTGCATAAATCAACTGTATGAACAACAAAACCATTATTGGCAGGTAGTAATCTAACCCCCTCCTCCTCCTCCTCCTCCTTTTCCCATCTTAATTCGTTTTGCTTTGGTTGCCAAAACAAAATCCTTATCAACACAATTTATATATATATATATATATAGCAATAATCCAACATGCATGCATGATGTCTATCTACTAATATTTATTTATTATTTATTTGGTTTGCTTCGCTTCCCACATGGTTGCTTAAGCTGATAAACGTGGATTGCATTGCGACGTTGCATTTTGTCCTCTCCTTAGAAAACGGAAAGTCCACGATGACGACGACGACAATGTGTATCCATCGATCCAGACAGAATTAGCTAGTGAGAATTAATGGAGAGGAAGTTGTTACTTATTGGGATCGATATATATCATGATCATGTGAAGTGAACGATATATATTCGTTGAGGAGATCTTTTCTACACCAGCTAGCTAGCTAGCTTTACGACAATAATTAATTGCTCGCCTGATAAGCATCATCTTTCTTTATTATTCCATTGACTTTCCATCAATTAATTAGTAATTATTAATCAACAATGCTCACACATCCTCAGCTTATGTTAGTTTTTATACTATGTCATGTCATGTCATGTCATTTACTCTGGTGTCCTGAGTAAATTTTAATGATTAGCTTATAGCGATATGTGGAGCACTTCCATCCCCTCTAAAGTCATCATTTTTGGATGGAGGATGTTCAATAATTCCCTCCATGTGCGTGCTGTCATGCGATTTCCTCTACTGAGGAGTTGTATTGTATGTCCGATGTGCAGTAAGGAGTGTGTGAGGAGGACTTGCATCATTTATTTTTGCAGTGTAGAATAGCTCGTGAGGTATGGCACAATATCGGTTTGTGGTTGAATTCTCAGCTCTCTAGTCCCTCTCTAGTCCGTCTGATTTTATGCAACATTTTATTGGTTTTGGCGAGTTGTGCAAAAGGAAAAAGACGCGAAAAGTGAAGTATATTTTGTGGTTGTCAACGTGTTGGCAGGTAAGTATTGCAAATAGGAATGGCAATGTAAATAACTAATTTTTCTAAAATTAATTATTTTTTGTGTACCAACGAAATTTGCGACAGAATTTCTTTGGATAGTTACGGAATTTTAAACAATTTGCGACAGAAATTTTGACAGTTATTTATTTAAGAATCTTCAATTAATTTACGGCAAATTTGTGATAGAAGGTGTCAAAGTTTGCAACGAAAAATTCTGTCGGAAACTATTTGCGAATTTTGCGGCAAATTTTTGTATGTCGGAAACTTTGCCGGAATGTGAATTTGCAACGGATTTTTCATCCATTTGCGACGAAAATTACCGTCGCAAATCAACGATTTTTTTATAGCGACCCAAAGACAATATACACCTGTCCATGTGACAATTTTCCTAACTCAGCAAACACCTATATATATATATATATATATATATATATATATATATATATATATATATATATAAATGCTAACATCAATAATATTAATTTTATGACACCTATAACCTACTACACACACAAAGAGAAAGAGAAAGAAGTATAGCAGGTAATATATATTAAATGTGCAACATATATTATACTCCTATATTGCTGAACTTAATTTAAAATAAAAAATAAATGTATTATACGTGTATTTTCTCTGTATCTCATACGTATACGTTTTTTGGTACACTTTTTGATCTAAATAACATTACTCTATTTTAAATACAAAACCCTTCTAATGATGTGATGTAATGGACTGAGCTGGGGCGCATGTAATAAGGGTTCTTCCAAATCAGTTTTACAATTTGTCTTTCCACAATATTCATTTATGAGAAGTTTGACTTCCTCTCCTGGGTTAGCCAACTACATCTTTTTCACCTCAACAACATCTTCAGCTACCCCAAAGCACAACATACAAGCCAATTACCACTCCTATTGTGCCTATCAAACTAGCATATAAACACATTATTAGTGGTAATATATAAGTTCAAAATATATACAAATTGTTGGGAGTCAACAAATTATAAAAACTTGGTAATTGTGTTAAGAAAACTTTACCTTCCGGTGTATATTTCTTCATGAAGTATTATGGCAGCCAATACGAGACGACAATCAACGTCGAAAGAGGACTAAAGACTGCAGCAAAGAGAGGACCTTTCCTTGATATGCACCATGCTTGTAGACAATATGCTACTGCAGGTATAATAATGGAAATTAAATGACATAAAACACATCCATGGTGAAAGTGATATATAATTCGGATGGCTTTTATAAGCTGGAACCTGAGGAAGATCATATAAGTTAATTAATGGGGGAAATTAATATACAACTAAATCTCAACCACTACTTGGAGTTAGAGTAGTCAAACTTTGTCCGCTCAACCCAGCCTTTCTCGACCCACTGAGCCAATTAAAACGTAAAAGCGAGTTTGCTTGGGCCAGCTCAATTGTCTACTAGGCTATGTTTTTTGTAGGTCAGCAGGCCCACCCAATTCAGAGATAGAGTTGAGAATAAATTACCCACCCAATTAGTGAGGTGAAGAATATGAAGCAAAAACTCCTCAAGTTTAAGGAGTGGGAGAAAGAGTTTCGCTTGCTGTAAATTAGAAAAAGAGAAATTAAGAAACAAATACATACATTATAGTAGTACTATATATATTCTTAATTATATGAGCGAGCTAGGTAGGTAGGTAGGTATAAATAAGATGAAGTGAGAGCTACTACGTAACGTAAGTACGTAGGCTATGGGAGAGAACAGAGATAGTGGGGCTCATTCCATGTACAAGAGCAGCTCTTGTAATTAAGGAGATTTATACCTCCATAAATAACCACCTGTATCAACAACAAAACCATTATTGGCAAGTAGTAATCTAACCATTCTCCCACACCCATGCATCTTAATTTTGCAATATTTGCGTTTGTTTTGCTAGCCAAAACAAATTCCTTATCAACACAATTTATATAGCAGTAATAATCATCCAACATGTCTAGCTGTCTCGATCTCTAGTCTTCTTTTGATATATTTATTTTGTTTACTTCCCACATGGTTGCTAAATAAATATATGGAAATTCCACGACCACGATCGACTACACTACGTACTGTGCAGCCAGATATATAGAAGTCAAGTGAGACAGCAGCGGTGGTGGGCTGGCTTTGAGATCTTTTTCACACCAGCTGTGTACACGAACTTATTGCTTGCGTTGCGTGATATTATTATAGACCATTCACTTTTCATCAGTTAATGTACAAAATTAAATGCTCTGACCATTTAATATAAAACATGCTCACCTTATATATGTTAAGTTTTTTATAATATCTCATTTACTCATTTTTTATTATACACCCACATTTGTCTCACTGTAACACTATCTTTGCCATTCGCAACACTTAATCAACACTCCTTAGTTTTACTACCTCCTTTTTTTTTCCTATTTTGTTTGTTATTTTAGTAGATTTTATTTGTTCTGAATTGATCGTTATTTTATACTTTTACTGAAATATTTAATATTCTTTTTTATTCATACCCCTATTTATTATGAGAACTTTTTACATCAAATAAATTACAAATAACCTGTGTGCTTCTGAGGCTCGATTTCTCAGATCACCACCCCATTGTCATTCAACCTACTGGTCTTAGTTCCACTTATCGAGTTAAACCATAGTCGAGATAGATGTTATAATATTACAAATAAAAAATTTAGGAATTTAAGGAAAACAACGATTGAGAGAGAGAGAGAGAGAGGTGTTGCATAGATGTTTGAGATTTAACGATATCTAAAAATCATAGTTGAAATGCTATTGCGACATTCAATTCTATTATATTCTAAGTACAAAGTCCTTTTCTTTAGCAGAAACACTACTCCGGAGAATAAGGAAGAGGTGACTTCTTTACTTGAAGTTAATGAAAGTCTAGGCATTGGCAAGTATTTGGGGCTCCCTTCAATGGTTGGTCGAAACAAGAAGCAGATTTTTGGCTTTCTCCGGGATAGAATGTGGAAGCGTATCCAAAGTTGGTCTGGGAAACATCTCTCCAAAGCAGGTAGAAAGGTTCTGTTGAAATCGGTAGCTCAATCTATACTCACTTATATTGTATGAGTGTTTTTCTAATTCCAACCACTTTAGGGAGCTGGAGAGAATGATGAATTATTTTTGGTGGGGTACAAACCGTGGAGCAAGGAGAGGTATTAATTGGCTTAGGTGGGATAAACTCACTATTCGGAAGGAATTTGGAGATATGGGTTTCCGACACCTTAATTGTTTCAATTTGGCAATGCTAGGGAAGCAAGCATGGAACATTGTGACGCGTGCAGATACTATTGTTAGTAGAGTGTTTAAAGCAAAATATTTTGCTCAAAGTGATTTTATGGGGACTCATTTGGGTCATAATCCCAGTTATGTGTGGTGTAGTATCTTCGCTTCTCGGGTGGTTGTTAATTTGGGTGCTAGGCGTGGAGGATTGGTAATGGTGAGAGTGTGCCGGTGTGGAGTGAACCGTGGATTAGAGGGAGAAAGGACAGCTTTGTTAGATCTCCAATTGTGCCTGGAACTGAACATTTCACTTTTAAAGATTTATTTGATCCTGCTACACCAGTGAGTGGAATGTTCGGCTTGTGAACCAGATTTTTAATAATGAGGAGGCAGCAATTATAAAAGCCATGCCATGTCTTATTTCAAATTATAATGATAGATTGATATGGAGCAAAAGCAAAAATGGTAATTATTCTGTGAGGTCAGCCTATTTTTCCATAATGGAAGACCTTGTGGATAGCTCTAGCTTTCGAATAGATGGTGAGTGGATGAGCATTTGGAAAATGAGAATTCCTCCGAAAGTAAAATTGTTTCTGTGGCGTGCTGTGAGGGAGGTACTGCCCACTTGCAGTAATCTTCTTCGGCGTCATGTTATGTGTGAGAACCATTGTCCAATGTGTGAAGGGAATCCGGAGAATGAATGACATGCTTTTTTTGATTGTTTACATGCTGAAAATGTGTGGAATAGTGCTGGTTTGTTGCAGCCAGTGAAGACAGCTATGGACGAGTCCGAAAGTTTTCGTGAGTGTTTTTTTAAGCTGCTGTGTTCGTTGACAGGCAGTGAAAAAAACAGATTTGTTATGATGTTGAGGGCTCTTTGGAGTAGGAGGAATGATAAGGTGTGGGAAAGGGTCTTGCAGCCGGTCGGTCAAGTGGTTAATCGCGCAATGGATTTTTTTCATGAATGGGGGCTGGTGAGGCTACGGCCTGCTGTAGCTGAAGCAGAAAATCAGCAACAACAGCAGATCAAATGGGAAAAACCAGCAATCGGAACGCTCAAGTGCAACGTCGACGCAGCTCTATTTGCGAATGATAATAAGTATGGCATCTACTATCTATATTAACAATCAACCCACTACCAAAAATACCAAATTATCCCTTACTTTTATCTCAATCTTAGGGATAAAAGTGTCATTTCAAATTATTTTCTTTCACTTTTTTATTCTCACTCACTTTTATTATTAGTGGGTCTCACTCTCACATCATCTTTTTATTTTTTTATTTCAGTTTAAAACCTACTTTTCTTTTTCTCTTTCCCTTTCTCACTCTTTCCAATTCTCTCTATTTTCAACATAATCAAAACATGCGTCAAAAAAAAAAACATAATCAAAACACCCACTACCAAAAATCTTTTTTACAAAATTAGTAATTTTGTAAAAATTCAGTAATTACATAAAATTGATTAAATTAATATTACATTATGTAGAATTTACTATTTACTATAATCTACTCGAACTACTAAACCCAATTAATTTAACCACTACTATTTGTCTAAAAAAGTGATACCGCTGGCAAATATTTCAAAACTATTTTTCCTAAAAAAATCCAACGGGAGCGCCAACATAAGCGCAACGCGAGCGCAGACAATTTTTTTCTAAAAAAACACTTTATTTTTAAATTTATTTCTTCTACAAAAGCAGTAATTAAATAAACTTAATAAAATTAATATTAAATCATGTAGAATTTATTATTTACTTTAATTTACTCAAAACTACTAAATTCAATTAATTTAACCACTCTCGATAGTCAAAATAAGCGATACCGCTAGCAAATCCATCCACTTTTTTAGGAGAGTAGAACGGAGCGCCAATGAAAAAGCCAACAAAAGCGTAACGGGGTGCCAACGAGAAGACCAACAAAGCGCCAACTGAGCGCCATTATTATAAGAAGATACCGACATTATTTTTTTATTATTACACCTCTATTATTTATATTATAAGATATAAGATGATACCGACTTTTTTTTTTAAATTATTTTTGCAACACAACTATTTTAATAAATTTGAAATATCGCCTTTTATGAAGTTTTTCCTTTTTCTTTTATTACATTTTGTAACTTTTAACGTATTAATAATTCATAGAAAATTATAAAAAATACAGTATCACCCGTGCGTATGCACGGGTAAAATACTAGTAGGTATGTGTATTCGGGACTCCTCCGGTGCTTTCTTTAAAGGCAAAACTATGTGGTTTAATGGGATTCCAACACCTCAAGAAGCAGAGGCAATGAGACTTTGGCAAACTCTTGTTTGGTTGGGAGATTTGGGACTGACATCAGTATCCATAGAGCTGGATTGTTGTTTACCAGTTGTGAATGGATTGAAGACAGACCTACGGTCTAACACCGAATTTGATGTGCTTTTGTCTTATTATAGAAATTATTTATCTAGTTATCCAAGCTTTTAGGTAAGCTTTGTGAGGAGACAAGCTAATCTTGCAACTCATACGTTAGCAAGAGTGTCAAGATTGAATGCTTGTTCCTATGTTTTTGATTTTACTCCATCATTTATTGAGAGACCATCATTGTTAATGAAATAGTATGAGTTTCTTACTGTCAAAAAAAAAAAAGTACAAAGTCCTTTTATTGATGAGATGTAATGGAGATTGAGCTAGGGCGCATGTAAAAGGGGTTCTTCCAAATCAGTTTTAGAATACATATTTTCACAAGGTTCATCATCTATGAGAAATTTCAGTTCCTCTGTTGGGCTAGCCACCAATTTTGGATCTAGGTTCTCTTTCTTCACCTCAACAACATCTTCAGCTTTACCCCAAAGCACAACATACAAGCCGATTATCACTCCGATTGTGCCTATCAAGCTAACACATAAGCGCATCATAAGTTCCAATTATTAATATATATATTAGTTCAAAAAATCACCACCTATAGTATATAGTGTCAGCAAAATAATAAAATGTTGATGTGGAAAACTTTACCTTCCGGTGTATATTTCTTCATGAAGTAATAAGGCAGCCAATACAGTGACAATTAATGTGGAAAGAGGACTAAAGACTGCAGCTAAGAGAGGACCTTTCCTTGATATGCACCATGCTTGTAAACAATATGCTACTGCAGATCCCATAACTCCCTGCATCCATACATACATACATATATACTAATTAATATTAAATTAGGCCATTTTGTACAAGTGTAGTATAATGGAAATTAAATCATCTCCATTTTATATGCTTGCATACTGCATATAAAGAGGAACCAAATTCAAGTAGAGAATTAATCTTCCAAGCATTAAGGTCTGGCTCCAAGAATAGTGTCACTGCTGCTGATTGTAATGTTGACATAAAACACATCCATGCTGAAAGTGATATGTAATTCGGATGGCTTTCATAAGCTGGAACCTGAGGAAGATCATATAAATTAGATTAAAGGGAGAAATTGATATACAAGTAAATCTCAATTAAGGACTACTTGGACTAAAAAAGTAGACATTTAAAGAGATATATATGAATGGCAAACATAATATATAAAAAAAGTCTAGCACAATGGGTACTCAACCCATATACAAATGAATAAACCACCTCGAAAAAATAACTTGAACACTATCTCCTAGAAATACAATCAATTAGGTCTACGAACCACTCATAGAATAAGCAGGAAGGAGAAAGACCCCTAGCCTGGAACCATCGCCAAGAAATTGATAAAATCTGGTCAACACATCTGCCAAAGTCAAGTACACCTCTAGAGAAAATACAGTTATTCATCAAATCCCAAATAGCGCAAACAACATTATGCCAAATGAGCATCAAACCACGTATGCATCTCGCTGGACCGCCCACATGAATGAACTGGAGAAACAAAGATGGAATATCCTACTGCATCACAAAATCAAAACCAAGCCAACTAATGATGGCATACCAGATCTACAGGTACATAAGAGATGAAGGGAGGAATCGTAAGCGTTCCGACAGAAAATACAATATGTAGAATCACCCATCTTCTAAACAAGTTTGACTAAGTGAGCACTTTATCATAAAGGAGCTGCCAAGAAAAGGCAACTACCTTGGAAGGAGCAAGACTCTTCCAAACCTTGTTTAGAATTTCAAGCAATTTGTTAGAAAGACTCAAAACATGGGACAATGGTTGAGAGAGAAGAAGATAATCTGAGGACAATCCAGAACAATGTGGGTACCATACTCAAGCACCTGGCACCGCTGAAAGAGTAACAAAATTAAAGCGAACATTTATCGCCTCCAAGTGATAGCCTAAACCCAAACTCCATCAATCAAACATCGATAGGAACTAATAAAGGCGCTAGGATCTATTACCACAGAAAAAGGGTAATAAGGGTTGGATAAGCTGCAGTCAACGATGTAAAAAAAAAACTCCTATATAAGAGCTTCACAAACAAGAGCTATATATATATGGCTGTCATGCTTCAGACTTGCTGCTGAAGAAGACTTCATCATTTCCGACACACACATCAATTAGTCCTACTCCTACTCTCCTATTCTCCTCTTCAGGGGAGTACTATATATATCTATCTGCTAATACTATCTATCTATCTAATGCACATATATTAATTTCCATGACTCAAATTAAAAAGCTAGCTACTATGAGTATATAATTAACTGAATGTTTATGCATGATAAGATATTAAGGTAGTAGAACACTGAATTGATGCTTATATATATCTACCTGTAAAATGAGCCAAAGTGACCATGTAAAACAAACTCCTAAGAGAAAGAGACATCCCAGCAACCAGTTGTCATCAGTTCCCTGGGAGAGTGAGGTGTCTATAAATATTGTTGATTTTGATGGCATCATCATCATCATCATCATGTTTTGTGCATTTAGTAGTTTTGGACCCCTCAACAATGCCATGACCAGTGCTCCACTTACACATATCAATGTTCCAACTATCTTGGCTATGCTTCTGAAGCTTCTAATATTCACTTTCTCCATTCCAGCAAAAACTGCTATTATGAATGTGACAGCTGGAATAAGATTGGTCATTGCAGTTGCAACTGAAGAAGAGGAGAGATATAGACCCTCATTGTATAAATTTTGATTCAATGTCACGCTGCAAATTAAATGTCATATATATATATATATATATGTCAACAACAAATAGTGATGTGGTGTGAGTTGAGAATTATATATAATGGAAGGAATTAGCAAATTAACCCACCCAATCAGTGACATCAAGAATATCAAGGAAAAACTCCTCAAGTTTAAGGAGTGGGAGAAAGAGTTTCTGTTGCTGTAAATCAGAAAAAGAGAAATTAATTAAGAAACAAATACATGAATTATAGTAGCTATAAATAAGATGAGAGTGAGAGTTACTACTACTACTACGTTACATATATACCCATGAAAGTAGGCTATGGGAGCAATTGCAATGGTTCCAAAAGCTTGGCGGTATACAACAAAGATGGTGGAGCTCATTCCATGTAAAAGAGCAGCTCTTGTGAAGAGATTCATAGCTGCATAAATCAACTGTATTAACAACAAAACCATTATTGGCATATACTCATCTAACCCTTCTCCTCTTCCCATAGCTTAAATTTGGTTTTATGCTTTGCTTTGTTTGCCTAACAATTCCTTATCAACACTATTTATATAGCAACAATAATAATTAATCATCCAACATCTCTCGATCTCTTCTTTTATTTATTTTCTTTGCTTCCTTCCCACATATATATATATATATATCGTTTCTGAAATCAACGTGCATTCTTCACATCCAATGAACGAATGAATGAATATTACTGTTTCACCCAAGAAAACGGAAAGTCCACGACGTCACTGTGCATCAGAAAGATTAATGTGATTCAAAATCTTGGTCTTTGTCGCCATCAATTAATTAAATGCTTTCTTTTTTTTGTTTTATTCAATTGACTAGGTGAACATATTTATTATTCTCCTACCATACCATTTTAATTATCATTTTAAAATAACATACATTGATAGAGGATCGCATCTTTCAACATTTTGGTGGAAAAATTTGTTTCTCACCGTTTACCAATATACCCCTCATTTTAAATCTCACTGTTTACCAATATACTCTCACTTTATATTTTTTGACCGACATACACCCACTCTATGTTTTGTACCTCACCATTTACCAATATACACCTCATTTTCAGACTCACTTTGTTTTACCAATATATCCGCGCTTCTATATTTTTTGGTGACATACCACGACAAATTTTTATTTGTCCAACACTCTTTTTTTATCCACTTTTGGTGGTAAAATTTTATTCCCACTATTTACCAATATACCCCTCATTTTGTACCCCACTCCAATATACCCCCACTCTAATTTTGGACCGACATACCCCTGACAATTTTTTTTTGACCAACACTCTTTTTTTTATCCACTTTTGGTGGGAAAATTTTATTCCCACCATTTACCAATATACCCCTCATTTGTACCCCACTGTTTACCAATATACCCCCACTCTATATTTTTGGACCGACATACCCCCACTCTATATTTTGTACCCTACCATTTACCAATATACCCCTCATTTTGTACCCCATTGTTTACCAATATACCCCCACTCTATATTTTTGGACCGACATACCCCTGACAAATTATTTTTTTTGTCCAACACTCTTTTTTTTATCCACTTTTGGTGGAAAAATTTTATTCCCACCATTTACCAATATACCGCTCATTTGTACCCACCCAATATACTACACTCTATAATTTTACCAATACCCACGACAAATTTTTTTGTCACTCTTTATATTTTTGGATCGAAAATTTTATTCCCTCACTCAATATATTTTCATTTGTAGCCCACCATTTACCAATATACCCTCATTTTTGTACCTCACTCTATATTTTGTACCCTACCATTTATCAATATACCCCCATTTTCTACATTTTTGGACACTCGACCGACATACCCTTGACAAATTTTTTTTTTTTGTTTTTTTTTTTTTTTTTTTTCCATTTTCAAAAATTTTATTCCCACCATTTACTCAATATACCCCTCATTTTGTACCCCACTATTTACCAATATTTACCATATTTTTATACCGTCACTCTATATTTTATACCCCACTATTTACCAATGACATTCATTTGTACCTCTCATACCAATAACCCCCACTCTATATTGTTGCAAATATTTTTTTGTCCAACACTTTTTTTTTATTATCAAAATGTACCCTCATTTATATATATATATATATATATATATATATATATATATATATATATATATATATATATATATATATGTGTTGCGTATTTTTATACCCCCCTTATAAAATGTTGATTTTTTTTCGAAACTACATCTGTAGGCCTGTTAATCATCTCCTCGTGGATCGCACGAGTAATCGTCCTAGTATAAATGAATGATCAAAAATTGTTTTCTTATTATACCATTTTTTTGTTTGGGCCATTAATCCCTATATAGAGTGTCTCAATGTTTTTAACAAAATACTAATCTCCGCTCTTTCTTAGGATCAAATTTTGAGTCCGACTTATGATACTAAACAATAGTTTAGTAATTGTTTAAACGAGCATAATAAGTAATTTCCACATCAATGAAAAAAATCAGTGACCACACCAAAGTTATATTGTGACAAATATGAACTAATCAGTGTTTTCATTTATCCACTCACTCACCACACAAAAATTAAATTGTGTCTAGTATATACTAACTATTGAATTGTTGTATAATGATCACCGAAAAATTTAATAACTATTACTAATAAATTTCTTAGTATCATAAGCCGTTGTCATTTTCTTTCTATATTTAATTATTACCTACCTCTCATTTTATTTGACGTTCAAACTTATGACACACACACTAATTAAGAAAAATAACTATAGTTCAGATTTAATGATAATTATCTCATGTTTTCCTAATTTTTCCTTGTTTACTTCATCTCTATCTTAATATTATTAAAAAAAGAAAATAAGATTAATGCTTCATATGATAGAAAAACAATTATTAATACTTCATTGATATTATAAAATGGCAATTGAAATGAGACAATTTTTTTAGCTAAAATGTTATATAATGAGCCGAATGGAGTATTATGATATGGATGAATAACAAATTGCATATTAAGAAAGTATGAGATAATTATTATAATTTTTAACCTATTAATTATTTTTAGTCTATGTGTCACAACCTTGAATGTTAAATAAAATAGAATAGAAATAATATTAACTTTCTTTAAAATTTTTGACAATAATCAATATTTTAATTTCTCACATGATATTCGAATTTGGGTAACCACAAAAAATATTTAACCTAATAACCACTTGTGCTATGCCTTACAAATGAATATCCAAATTGTTTAATATACTCGAACTACTAGAAAAAGTCTGAGTAGCCACAAATATTTTGAAAAGAATTAGATATTATAGGAAATAATTTTCTATGATTATATGCACCATTTTGTCAATACATACAATATGTATCAATATAAGCCCCATTTATTAGAGGAAAACAATTGGAAGAAAGTGTTGAGGTTCCAAAATGTTGAGGTTCCAATTTTGATCAATTCCTCAGAAAAATACGACATGCATTAATGAATTTAGAAAAATTATTCGCATAAAAAAATTATTGAGCATAATTAACACGAACTATAAAGATTAGCAGACTGAAATGTGGTGAATTAGTAATTGTATGCAGAAAAATACGACATGCATTAATGAATTTAGAACCGGGAAGAAAAATCCAAGCACATATTGAAGATATAGCGAAAATTCTCTTGACCTAAAAATCAATAATAAAATTATGGAGTTGGTTGAACTAAAATTAAAAGGTCCAATAAAAGAAATAAAATGAAAACTTGTGATTTATACAAAACAAAATAGAGATGAATTTGCAAAAGACATTAAAGAAATGTGTGATAAAAGATTCAAAAAGTAAACATTACCTGCATTTCATGTTGAAAATCATAAATAAATAAATAAATAAATAAAAAGGTAAAAGAATGATGATAACAAATTATAAACAATGTCTCAATTTCAAATTTTGGGTGTGGCAAACAAAAACTCTAGTGGAAGAGGAACCACATGAACTGACAAAACCAAGTACACATAGCATTAAGTTTCCCAACGTAGATTAGTCACCGACATTGTCGATAAATACTGTGCACCAATAACACGAGGTAACCAAAAAAAAGTATAAAGAAGGAGGTTTTAAAAATTCAAGTAAACACTGCTTATAATATTATATAGCTAGAAGTATTCAATTTATCTAAAATTTTATATGCATGATCATTAGATTATATGCTAATATACAACAAATGGATTGACGAAATTCAATATCTACAATGAGATATTAGGACACAGTAAATCTTATTGCTGCATTTTTTTACTGTGAAATCTGTCATTAATTTTATAGAAGGAATAGAAATGATTAAAGTATGTAATAACACCCATAATGCTATCAAACCCAACAAAAACTTCCCTTTTGTTGCCAAAAAAACCCAAAGAATTTTCAGCCTTTCAAGAAAATTTCCTTGGGTACAGGTAAGATGCAGTAGTAGTAAATAAAGAAATAAAAGATTTGTAACAGAATTTTTGACTGTGAGCCTGAACTAATGATATTACAGAATCAACTTCATAAATGTTCACCCTAATTTTATTTTCAGGAAATTTAATTGTTCTATGAATGTCAGTAATTATATAGCAGGGAATTCCACCATTAGAGCTGTTTCACAATCAGGAGCTGGTACAAGCTACATATTGTGGTAATCCACTAGCTACCATCAGATCAGATTGTCAATACAAACACGCTTGACCTTTGCCAAACAAAATATCAATGGTGTATATCTATTTTACCAATTCAGGAACCCACCTTGGGGGAAACTACAAAAATGCTTCACGAGATTTTGTGGGCAGCTCTAGATCAGGTTCAAATTCACTTAGAGGTAAGAAGTATTGATCAACCATATCTGGAGACACCTTTTCCAAGGTTGGAGGATCCCACTGCATATATTTCATAGCCAATCAATCGAGTATAAATTTGGATTTCAAATACAGAAAATATTGAAGAGATTGAACTAAGCCAATGAATTTCAAATCTAGGAAAAATTTGTTATACAACTGCCATCATTGAAATGGAACCATTGGCAAAATTCTCACTTAAATAAGATAATGTAAAGAAATGGAACCTTTGGTGCCAAGTCCTTGTCCACCACACGTGCCCTCACTCCCTAAAGGAATTTGAATGAACTAATGTTAAGAAACATACAAGTTTGTTTTAGTTTCCAGAAATTCACACTGCTCATATAGTCATACCTCACAGAAGTCACCAGAGATCTGCTTAGATATTGCTTGTAAAGTCATACGGTACTCACGTAACAAGCACTGATCAAAGGTCTGAAATCTACCTTCTCGTATCTTCCCCAATTAGATGGATTACATTATAAAAGCAGTTTGATACAAGAAAAGATGAGAAAGAAAACAGGAATTCAATGTGTATAGATATCAGACAAGCAAAAGGTACTCACAGATCTCAAGGAAACCATCAAGCTCAATGGAGAAGCTTCTTTAAGTCTATTTAGGGTAGAAATGCACCATGCATCTTTTGTTTCACTTGCTGCAGCTTCCTAATGAAATTTTAAGAATGGTAAGAATAAAACAAAAGAAAGGAAGACATCCAAGAGACGCCAAACATTTTCCAACTATCTTCAATGTATAGATAAAACAGTAAGCATGGACAAATAAACTTTGTTTAAATTATTTTATTTTATCCCACTCCATTTAAAACAAAGCTGTGAAAAGAAGAAAAAAGAGGGGTGGGGACTTATATAGAAGAAATTTTCTTCCTCCTGCAAAATCATTAAAAATAGATTTATGTTTAACTTAACAAAGCCCTCAACAAGCTTGGTGTTGCAAACAAATATATATATATATATATATATATATATATATATATATATATATATTGTGATTCTCAAATGACATCAGTAATGAGTTTGAAATTTGTTATAATATATATGCTATTGGACTGGGCCTACCTTTCTTGTGCTGGTCTTCATTTCTTAAGTATAATATATTTTCTCTATTTGGAGCACTTATCCTTTTAGGCATCATATGAAGAAAAATGAAATTCTCAATATCAAACTGTGTTAAAAGCTCTATTATGTATTTGAAAAAGGAATGCAAATCTTACCAAAGCATCAACAATCTCTTCGACTGTGTCATGGCTAAAGCATTTATCTAGAATTTCAAGCCTGCAGAAAATGAAAAATAGATATAAGCGATATCTTACATTTTGAGCCAACATACAAAGTAACTAAAGAGAGCATCCTCAAACTTATTTTTCATCATATATATTCGTATCTTCTTGTAGAATTTCTAGAAGTGGTCCTTTCTAAGGGGGTTTCTTTGTTTTGATTTGTAGAGGGAATGAAGGACTCTTTGAGATGGTCTATTTTTTTTCTTTCCCTTCTCTCTCATAGTTGTTCTTTGCGTTATTTCTTCTTTTATCCAAAATAAGTAAAGACTCCCCTCAGAGAGAATGTAAGACAGGCCAAACCTTTGGAGTACACTATTGCTTTCTGGGAGTACAAGATCACCATACTGTTCTAAAGTGGTTTCAATGACAGATGGGTCATCGGTAACCAATTTCCTCAGCTGTTCTTCAATTAATGGAAGCCTCTAAAAGACAAAACAAACAAAGGTTTGAATGTCATAAATCCTGAACGTCTACTAAAATTAAAATTGAAATAATAAAAACAAGCATTGTTTAACAAAACTAAACTGCATTTAGTGAATAATGTGTAGCAAGCCCACACGTAACCATCTCTACTCCGTTGAGCTTTTCCCCTGTTAGAGCCAAGTACTCTCCTGCATGCAATAACAACCTATGAAACAAAGACTGACCGAGGAAATTCATCCACATTTCAATTGGTTATTGGTTCTTAGCCCATGAATTTCCCTTCAGTCGTTTTTGTTAAAAAACGGGGGACAAATCCTTCTTTATTCAACTATATATTCTGGTCAATACACACACATATAAGTTCTTTAAAATTGGGGAAATTTAGAAATGAAGATGAAGAATATGGTGGAGATGAAGAAGGGACGATCCCTAATTTTATTTAATTTGAGGATTTATTCAACTAAGCTTTTGAAAATAAATAAAAATAAGAAATAATGACATGTCAAAGCCAAATGGGACAGCAGTTTGCCACATCAGCATTTAATTGACGGAAAAGTTAACCGAAGGATGAAAAGGAAAAGGTATGAATTTGTAGGGATTTATTTTAAAAAAAAAAAATTGTAGGGACTAAAACCGAATTTCCTCATATTTGCGGGACCAAAAACATATTTAAACCTAAATGGAAATATGGAACTGTATCATCTCTAACCCGATTCTGATTGAACCACAAATTGTTTCAGAAGGACACATTCTAACAACTTGTCATATAGAATTGTCCAAAGTTGCTACTACCCCTTCCCCTCCAAGTAGACAAACACAAGTACAACATTATATCTCTGTTAAAATGTGTTATATAAATTTCAATCTCTCAATCCAAGCAGAGGCATTTTGAGTAAATTTTACTTAAAGCAGAAGATGAGGCGTGTATAAACAGGATAATACCTAAGTGACCAGGTAGATGTGAAAGGTAAAAAGATGCTGCAGCATCAGGATGGAATCCAATAAGAACTTCAGGGGTAGCAAAAATCTGCAAAATGGTGATAAGTAATTGCGAAGCTAAGCATATGCAACCAAGTTTTTCAATGCATATATCTCCCAAAATGAAGACAAACTTCTGGAAATTTAAAACCATCACAAATGGTGTCTGCATCTGTGGCTAGCTTCATAAGCATATTGGTGATAAATGCCACTCCCCATTTATGATTTTATATAATACCAGAACTAATGCCACTAGTTAAATTCGGCGCAGAAAAGAGAAACCATCTACGTCAAGGCAAACAATTTTCTACACACCGAAGCAGAATGCTAAACCTATCAAGACCAAAGCCATGGTGTTTTCAGAATCAATTTAGCATAAATTTTTATATACATTGTACAATTATCATTGGATAAACTACAGACACCAACATTAACAGACTCAATGATCCTATCAGAAAGGAAAAGTGAGTACTATAGTAAATGTTTGCATATTACTAGTAACTAGTTATATGGGTTTAAGCACTTTGGGCCACAAAGTTAGGCCCATTCATGTTTCTTGGACAGCAGCTAGTTGGTCCATATCAACTATTATTTCACTTCTCTAGGTTTATGAACTTTTGGATTACCTATATTCTGATGCCTCAAATGGTCAAACCAGTTACCATTCAGGCTCGCAACAACTTCTGCCAAATGAAACCAAAAAAGGCAACCCAGTGCTATGAAGTTGAGCCAAATGGCACAAAAATGACCCAATCAAGTTTCCCTACTAATTGCTACTACCATAATTTACAAGACACCGTATACTTCCAACGTCGGACACAAATTATGTCAGCTGTAGAGTAGAAATGAATCGTGCACAAATTGCTAATTTACATATATTACTTTTGGCTACCCAAATAGAAAAAATTTATACTCTTGCACAACCCAAAGCTTGAATCAACCTACCAGTCAGAGGTTGCATCAATATTGTAGAATTAAAAGCCAAATTGATGTATAATATTCAGTGTCTACCATCAAAACTAAATTTTCTTGAAAGAACTTGCCAGGAAAACAACATAATCTAAATTTTATTAATAGAGAACCCTAATCCCCTTTCTTGTACCAAATTGATACTTGAATAGGGTAGCAAATGAATGAACGAAAACCAAGGTGTTTGAGAGACCTGGGGTATCCCCTCCAAATGAACACCCAATCACACAAAATCTATTTCTCTTCGTTTCTCTCCCATTCCATATTCTTTCACGTATCCCATTGTAGTTAGTATTTGGTTACACTAGGGTAATACCTTTTAAGGTATTGATTCCCTATTGCCCAACCTATTTCTCATCATAAAGACCATATTTATCAAAGGTCTACTATCACTGTTCTGCATATAAGCCTATAAGGTATGTTTTTACATTTACCGTGCTCTTATCAAACACTTAAAAAGTGAAGCATAAAGCATTATGCTGTCACATAAAGACCTTACAACCATGGTTGAAGTTACTGCTGAGTGGCTAGGAGACCTCACAAGTTAAATCTGCCTACAATAAACCCACAATGGGTTTGAACCTTCCCTAAATCCTTATATAGCCTGAGCTTTATAGTACCAACCGAGTTACCCGTCTGAAAATGTTGATGCAACCCAGAAATTTGATGCTACCCAGAAAGTTGTCCGAGCTTCTGAGTCAGATAGAAAGGGAGATTATGTAGGTTGGGTAGGTGTGTAGGATAGCAGGGTTTTTGTAGGACCACCTCCTTATATAAAAAACTGAGGTGAGTGGAAGTGTAATCCTGAGTTGAAAAGAATACCAAAAGATGTTATCTGAATTCAGTTAAAATTACATAAGGTATAACTATTTGAAGATCCAAGTTGTCATTTTTTATATAAGAAGAAAAAAAAATACAAAGAGAATAAACTAAATATTCCCATCGAGCATCGGATAAGAGCATCACTGTTTATAGACCAAATATGGGTCTAGAACTGAAGGTAACATAACTTGCATACTAAAAAGTTCCCCAGTCTAAAATAGAAAAGGGAATCATAATCCAACTAGTAAGAATGCATCCCAATACCCAAACATGTAAACCACATACCTCCAGATCCCAAATCCTAACTAACAAATAACAATCCACTAATGGCAAATACATGAAAAATAACTTTATCTCATCCTCCATCAAAATAGTCAAAAATGAGAACAAGCCTATGTTGAACAAGAGATTTATCATGTACATATTACATACAGTTTTGTCTGTTGCAACCCGGAATGTCCCAGGGATTGAAATTCCTGCACCACCACCCATGGTAATGCCATTCAGAAGAGCAACCTGCATCCAGTTCATTATGGCATAATGTTAGGTCTCCAAGAACAGAGGTTTGAGAAAACGGCTTATTCGCCCTTGGATTTATTGATGAACAATAATGAAACAGATTACACAAAGGAGCTATTCTTCCCTCACACTGGATAAACCAGTCACAACCCAATTATTATCAAGAGGCCTAAGTTTGTGTTAGAATTTTGTGGTATATTATAGGTAATAGTTGTCCAAGTCTTTTGTGTTATAGGTGACGCTTCTTTCTCGGTTATATGCACTGATATGGAATATTATGTCAAGAACCAGGCTGCATTGCATCACCACCACTTGTTGTAGTCCTAAAATAATGATAAGCTTGGAAACACGGGAAAAGGAAACATGCTAAAACTCAAGTGTCATTTGCAAACATCTGTATTTCAATGGTTTTGAATCAACATTTGGACAACAATTTTATCATAAATATAAAATATTTTTCTTATGAAACAGAAGGTAAGAGTATATCACATTTATGTCTAATAAAAAAAGCACAAATAATTTATCAGCCTCCAAATACCATACTCACATGTGGCTTCATATATGTACCTATGAGGTATATAAACCTATATATTGTTCTAAAAAATTCTTTACAGGCGTCCATGTTCCCTGCATAAATTGAAAGAAACGTAAAAAAATTGCATGATAAAAAACAGAAAACTATGTAGCAGAAAATCAACATTTAAAATACAAGGAATAGAATTATTAAAACAAAAATAGTGTTTAAAACACTGAAACCTAATATTGGGAGTTGGGTCTTGCTTCACAGAACATCTAGAAAATGAAACTTATGAAAACTATGGTTTTCTCCTCTCTTAAGAAATGCACTAATTAATGCAGTAGTCTCCTCCAGCTAAGTATTTGATAGTATATATTTACCTTTGTTAATGAAATTGTAAAGCGAAACAATATCTCCTCCAGCTGCAAATGCCCGGCCACTGCCCTTAAGTTTGAGATGAGCAACAGAAGTGTTAGGATGGATCGCAGCGCATAATGAATTGAAAGGTAATAATAGAGAATATAGGTATGTTACGTATTACCTTGACCATCACAAAACCAATGTCAGGATTATCTTCCCAACTTGTATAAAGTTTATGAAGTCTAGCAGCCTGAGAATTCAAAAGAATCAATTCATGTTAAAAAGGGAGTGGAGTGACTATAAATGAGAATTAAATAAGTGCGAAAAATGGATTTAACCATGGAAGTGTTGATGGCATTGAGAGCAAAGGGCCTGTTAAGAACGGCAACCCTCGAGTACCCATTTCCTTCAACCGAAACCTGTCAATGTGTTGTATCGTGAGTCGATCGAGTAAATTATTCTGAGATTGAATTGAATATGAATAATGCTGAGAGAGAAAAGAGTCGAACTTGATCATCATCGGCGACGGTGACAGAGAAGCTTCTGTGAGTGTGAAAATTGAGTCGATGATGCTTTGCCCTTTCTACGAACCACCACGCTGCCCTTCTTCTGCATTCCATCATCCTTTTCTTACACCACCCCCACAATTCTACTTTCAATTTTATATATATATATATATATATATATATATATATATATATATATATATATATATATATATATATATATATAAATCTCCAAAACACCCTTCTAAAATAAACCCAATACTTAACTTAATTTAGTGGAGGATGACAAGATTTCTATTTGGGAAGTCCCGGATATAAATAAATACAAATAATAAACATACACATCGTCTTTCTCGCTTACACGTCACATTTGAAATTGTACTGAACTAGTTACAATCTTCGGTTGGAGAATCAGTCGAGTTGCCCTCCAAATTGAGAAGTTGTTGGTGTTGAGTTTATTTGCGAGTTGATCTCCTTTGTGTGGTCTGCTGAGGTGGTGATGGTACTTGCACTAATGTCTGTCTAAGTCAGCATATGAATTAGATGATCTATGCGGTAGTAAATGTGTAGCGTCTATTTGATTAGCATTAGTGGAGTACTTTGGACCAATCATATTAATAAGCCTTACGATTTTCAACAATGCGTTGGGCTTTGGCCCATTCCAGAACAAGAATGATTTATGTTTTTCTTTAATTGACGTGGATGTCCAATTAGAATCGCACTAACTTTTCATATTAAAATCTATTTCAAAAAAATGGAATCATATTAAGCATTCAATATTTCAAGTGTTCAAAATGGTAACAAGATGGATTTTGTGTCCTTAATAGAAAGTCTAATTAGGGTATAAATCCGCAATATATCATATAATTACCCCTTAATATTTGTATCAAATATTAATGATCCATATCACGTTTTCGATTCTTATGATGTTCTGACCACAACAAAAATTGTATGACATGCCATCCAAAAGCACTTGGATGAGATGGTTAGAGTCTCTTCCAACTTAACCAAGGTTTGAAATTCAAATATAATCTTGAACATTCGGTAGTGATATCCTTGTTTTTTTTGTCACCGTAGTCTTTGTCGGTGACTAATGTACGTCGAGGAACCTGTCTGCCAAGTGTATATCCGGTTTTGTAGGTCAGTGCAGTTCTCCACTCTCAACAGAGTTTTTGTCACACTCAAGATTCAAATCTGAAATCTTGGGGTGGGATCTGAACTCAGTTACCACCCGAACCGACCCATGTTGGTAACTGATATCCTTGTTGGATATGTGTTCCATCATTACCAAATGGACCATACTAACTTGCACAATTTATAATATTTAAAGAACAACAATTTGTATAAGTATATGAAATAATAATATTAATCATGTAATTACAATTTTAAGATAGAATTGACCATCCTCGCCCACAAAAGAATTTTGTTGGATTTAGGAGAGTTTCTCTTTTTACTTCCTAGACTAGAAGGCAGAAGCAATTGAGCAATGATTCTAAGTAGACAAGGGTAATCAATTAAGGCATGACTTGGCCAATGTTTTCTCCTCAATGAGCTCTTGGGCTGTTTTATCCATCTTTTCTCTTGAGAATTGATCAATCTTAAGCCCTGTCATAGTAATAGTAGCAAAGTTATTATCAAACAAACCATAAACATAAATTTGTTGTGTTTGCTGATTACTTCATCAAATTGAAAGCATTAGCTAGAAAGAATAGAAAGACGCTTATGATCAAATCCTATATATATATATATTTGGTGTATGTAAGTACAAATAATAATGTACTACGTACCTTGTACAATATTCCATTCTCCTTTCTCACATGTAACAGGAAAAGAGTAAATAAGGCCAGGTTGGATACCATAAGACCCATCAGAATACACTCCCATTGATACCCATGTTCCCTAAAAAATATATATATAGATGCAAATACAACAAAGAGAGGTAATTAATGTAATGTAAAGTGAAATTCAAGTTGAGATAAAAGAGATCACTGACCTTAGGAGTACCTAAAACCCAATCACGTATGTGATCACAAGCAGCACTTGCTGCTGATAATGCACTAGACAACTTCCTAGCTTTGATAATTACAGCCCCACGTTGCTGAACACTGGTGATGAACTCAGTATTTAACCTATGACAAAGAAATATTACTTTTCTAATGAAGGAAAAATTGAAAATGCTTGGATTGAGATAGTTTGAAAAAATTGATGAGGTACCAGTTATCATCAGCAACTAACTCTCTAACAGACTTCTGGCCATTGCTTATAGCTACAGTTGCATGGTTGACATCTGGATATTGGGTTGATGAGTGATTTCCCCAAATGATCACATTTTTAACATCACTAACATAAACATTTAGCTTCTCAGAGATTTGGCCTAATGCTCTATTATGATCAAGTCTTGTGAGACATGTGATGTTTTTCTCAGGGATTGAAGGAGCAAATTCTTTCAAAATTAGAGCATTTGTGTTAGCTGGATTGGCAACCACTAGCACCTGCGCGCATTCAACAGTGAAATGTTGTAATTAAATTGTTTTCATAACTAAATAAATAAAATTAGGCTAACTAGCTAGGAGAAAGAGTTCTAACTTTACAATCTGCAGCAGCATGTTCCTCCAGGGCTGAAGCCTGTGCCTTGTAAATTGAAACATTCTTAGACATTACATCTTTTCTTTCCATTCCTTCTTTCCTTGGGAATCCACCAACCATAACTGCAATGTTAACATCTTTGCAAGCTTCAACAACATCTGTAGTAGCAACAACACCTATATGCAAAATTATATCATGAGATTAATATCTGACAAAGAAAAACATGATATATGGTCAGCATTAATTAATTAATTAATTAATTAATATAAAAAAACATGCATGCCTCTAAGAAGTGGGAAAGCAGCATCAATGAGTTCCATCTTCACCCCTTTAAGAGACTCTGCTGCTGGTTCAATATCAAGCATATGCAGAATTACAGGCTGGTTTGGACCCAACATCATCCCTCTTGCAATCATTGGAAACAAGAGCATACCCAATTTGTCCTATTGTTCAAGTATATATATATATATATCAAAATTAATTAAAAGCCACATGTCAATCAATACATTAATTTATCAAATTTCTAATTAATTCTTATGGTTAAGAAAAATACTATAAATGTATCAAATAAATAAATAAACCATGCCTGCAGCACCGGTGACCAATACTGTGATTGGTTCCTTATCAACTTTGAGAAGACCACACATATATCTAATGATTTTCCAAAACAAAAAAATACAAAATAAAACAAGAACAATTTTTTTAAGGAGCGTATTGTTTGTAATTTCCCAAGCAAACATTTCCATGCTCATTATTTCTCTGTTAGGATCCTCCTCCTAAAACTATCTACTTCATTTGTCTTTTTATATAGGTTATTAATTAACATTTGAAATTAAGAATTCATACTCATTCCACTACAGCAAGGCAATTATATACCAAAACTAAGCTTGGACGAAATGCAAGTACAATACTCCTACAAGAGAATAACACGTACCTCACAACAAAGAAAAGAATAACAAAATAAATGAGCTATATATTACAATCAACCTTTTCCTTAATTTTCATTTATCCTTTGTTGAATTGCATTTTGGCTGTAATTAGGTGATTTAATTGAAATTATCCTCTGGCTAACTCCTTCATTGGATTTGGCGATGCTTTTGTCCTAATATCTATCATGTATGTTATTGCCTTGTTTTAAAACGTGATCCAGAGGACAAAAGAACGAACTTACATATATAGAGTTACATTCTACGGATATACCAGTAACTACTATTCTTTATTACTTTTTTTGGTCCAATGTAATGTAACTACGTACTATTCAATATAGAAAATGTAACTAGTAACTAGTATTCAATGGGAACACTAAGTGGCACCACCTATATAGGTCTCTCATGTATTGAACCCACGTGACTGTTTCTGTAATGAAGCTCAATTAGGCTTTGATGCTTTTTTTATTGGGCCAGAAAGGGGCCCAACATTTGACTATTGAACTGACACTCCCTTCTTCTTAATGTGGACGCATGATAACCACAAGATTAATTTAAACCACCTCCATAAGCTGCCCTATTAATTACCCCACGCGTTTCGTAATAATTCGTTAGAACAAAAATAGTAGTAGTAGAGTTATCCGTAAGGTCCACCTCAACTGGCAAATAGTGAAATTAATAGTCTGGATATAATGTCCCAAGTTCGAACTCAGGACCTCAAAACCGAACCAATCTGCACCGCAAACACTCCTACACTCCGTCTATATACCAAAAAAAATAGTAGTAATAGTTTTCCTTTTACAATAATTGTTGTTTTATTTTTCAATACAATATTAACTATTTTTTCATTTTTTATTCCTAAATTAATAATTTAAATACGACTCTCAAGTCAAAAAAAGTCAATATTCTTCAGTCTTCAGTCTTCACTATGTATTTTTTTATAATAACAAAGTTTTTTTTGACTGAATATATTCGATAGTAATAAGGTTAATAATTTTTTTTTGAAGCAATAAGGTTAATAATTTTATAAAGTAGTACTTTTTATTTATTTATAATTTTTTTTAATATGTGAGAGAAAAACTCATAGGACGACACTTATTATATATACAATTTGTTTGATACATCCAACATATTCTCTCTTAGCTCTGTCTGCATTGCAATATAGCATAAGGTTTCTCAGTTTGATTTCCTTTTGAGAGACAAATAAACATATATACATGTCTTGCTCTCAATCCAGACTTCAAAAATGGCCTCCAGTCAAATGAATAGGACACATGAAGTGAAGATCAGCTATAGCTAGCTAGCTAGGTGCAAAGGAGAATAATATTCATGACAAGTTAACATGATATTTAATTTGTCTAAAGTACGTACTATTCCAATATTGACATGATATATATATATATATATATATATATATATATATATATATATATATATATACCATTTTGTTTGTAATAGGAGGAGTTTAAGATACATAGATAGATAGACCAACATGGCGTTGTATAGAATTGATCAATGTCAACAGACTACACAGTAGTACTACTCAACCATGCCTTAGTTTTTGTACAATATCAAGTGCACACATAATTAATTACTGCTCAATATGTACATAATTAAATCATTAGATTTTGGAAATTTTAAAATTCAAAATTAATTTTCAATGTTTGTTTTGGGTTGGGATCATTCTTTAACTTCCATATTTCTACATTTCTCTAACTTTTTATCTATTTCACTCTCTGTATTTATCGTCTCTCACATAATTCTCTCTTCCTCTTGAATTATTGTATTATTTTATCTCTCATTTTACCTTATTTTACCTAAAGTTATACCTTACTCGCCAAAAGTTAAATAAGAACTAGCCACAAGTTAGTCAAGTAGTACTATTTTTCTATTAGAGAGAGGATTGTCTAACTTCGAGTTCTCTAACTTTGGTGTCTTTCTATTTAGCTCTCGCTAAACTCATCTTTTTTTTTTCGAAAAACTTATGGTGAGGGGAAGACGGGATGCTGATTCACTGCAGTCACAACAGTTAGAGCAATTAAGATCATTGGATTGAGTTAATTTTTAATCTGGGTTGTTGATTTATTTTTAAATAAAAAAAAGGAAAAAAATATAAGAAGAGAGAGAGAGAGACTCAACTGATTCCAAGACAGTGAAGACTTTCAGACCCGTTTGGGTGGTCAGGATAAGGAGATGTGATATGATAAATCTATTATAAAAAAAGGAAAAAAGGAATAATATATATTATCTTATATCTTATCAGGTGTTGCACATCAAACACATGATATAATTGTGTTATTCTGTCTCTATCGTATCCTATCTCGATCCTGTTTCATATCAAATCATGCATCTATCCTATCCTGACTATCAAATGGGCCCTCAGGCTCTTTGAGCACTAATGAAGGTAAATTACATTTATTTAAACCCAATGAAACTATAGTGGGGATTTCAACCCGAAACCTCCCGAATACAAATAGTGTCATGCTTAGTGGCGAATCCATACACAACTCAGGGGAGTCAACCGCACACCCAGGAAAAATAAAATTAGCATTGAGATATCCCTATTAAACTCTTTTTTGCAGACCCTGAAAATATTTTTTGTACACAAACTAGGCCCCTAGTTTTGCATCAGTCCAATAAGAGGTACATAAATGAACTTGTCTAGTGATTTACACGGAGAAATATGTATTTAATAACATTGATGCTAAGCTCATTATTCAATAATTTGAAAATATAAAATCACATAGAAGACAATTATGAGTTGTGGAATTTATTTATTTAAATTTATTACAATTTCATTTGTATTACATTTTTTTGTGATGCAAGTGTTTAAAAAATTTGCACCACCTAACCTATATTCCTAGATCCGCTACTGGTCATGCTCACTCTAAACTTATATTTTCTATCATCTAAATAATATTATTTTAATCACTACATTCTCTCATAAATACACAAAAGTCATCAAAGTTCTATTAAAAAAAAAGTCATCAAAGTTATTGATATGTAGTAGACCTTGTTGGGGTGAGCTGATGATGAGCCTTGGTATGGTGGACGCCTTCAACAGTTCGTCTGGGTGACCTGCAATTGCACTTTGACGCCCAAGTCAGTGGGGTGAGTAAAGAGCAGAAATTACTAATGGGTGAGAAAAATTACCTTGTCTGTGTTAGGCCTCACTTATATACTGCACAGTGGGTGGTCAAGAACTGTGTGATCTTGTACGGAGCAATCCTAGCCGTAGATGATAGGGTTAAGAACGCACAAACCACTCTTGGTGTGGTTTGAGCTGAGTTATGCCTTTCTTAATGGGTCGGCCATTAGGCCCAGTCCAAAACAGTTATGAAACGAAAAAGTGGCTTGTTTTTTTTGGACCCCCACCCTCTCCCCTTAAACCCCCACCCGCTCTTTGAAAAGACCAAAATACCCCAGCGCTTTTACAAAATCACAATTTCTTCACATTATTGGTCATACCTACGATTGACCACCTTCACTCGCATATACGCCACAGAGACGTATATACGATCAGCCCAGAAATCCACCACTCGCATATACCCCACCACAAGCCTATATACGACGAGCAATTGTTTACTCATCGTATATACCCATTTTCAGGCGTATATACGATTAGACAGAATTCATCCACTCGCATATACGCCCAGAAGACCCTATATACGACGAGTTAAAAAGTATGCATCGTATATACCCACTTTTTTAACTTTATTAACTTTATTATTAATTTTTTTCGGATGTTTTATTTTACGAGTTTCCATAAATTTTTGATTTCATTGATTCGATAAAACAAAATTAAACAAGCGATACAACATAAACAACTAGAATAAAAATAGATAGATAAAATGAAAATACAATAGAAACTACTGAGCTGGTGGAGTTAATCGACGAATGATCTCAGCGACGGTCCTTCTGGTTTCGACGTACAAATGAATATAACTCTTCCATTTAAACATAATATGATTGGACATCATCTGTCGGAGGTCATCCTCAGTGTTGACATCCACAGCAGACCAGTGAAGACCTCCATCAGTCCATTCCGGTTTCCGATAAACGATACGAATTATCTCATGCTCGTCGTTCTCTGGTTGAACCATCCGCGTGAGTTTTTCGCAAGAGCGACAAATGATCTGCGCAGTTGTTTAACCTACACGATACAACATCTCTCCCATCGAAACTTATACCATCATCTTTCAAGATGATGCCCTGATGATCAGCAAACCCCATATTAGAATGAACGAGAGTGAGGGAAGAAGGCTTGTAGTATGACATTAGCGAAGCCTGCATCATCTTCACTTGTGTTGTGTGAGAGAAAGAGGAAGTTGATTTTTTGGTGTGAAAATAATGATGGTGGGAGTGAGTATTTATAGATGAGGTAAAAGATTATCAACCGTTGATTCCGTTAATCAACTTTGAAAGTGAAATCATGACCGTTAATTTTTTTTTTACAAATAAGAAAAAAATATGTAAGGCTCATCGTATATATATCATTTGGGACATATATACGATGTGTTAAAACTACACATCATATATATGTCCCAAATGATATATATACGATGAGCCTTTTAAAAAAAAAATAGATTTCAAAGGGCATTTTGGGGATTTCAGTGTGGGTGGGGGTTTAAGGGGAAGGGGTGGGGGTAAAAAAAAAACCCGAAAAAGTTAGAGTACCTATTTTCAAAATAATAATAATGGGTGTCCAAAATGATTTTTATTCAATGAATCTAACTATGATAATTTGAGAGAGTAAGAAATACTATAATTTAACCAAAGTGAATGAATGATGAGTTTGTGAGATCGAGCATCAATTATATGGTTTCAAAGTTTACCAAATTTAATTAATACCTGATTAGAGTCAAACCAAATTAGTTCAGTAATGAAACTAAACAATCAAGATAAGTTTTGGATAGTGTAAATGAGTTTAAGAAAACCCTAATGGTTTATGCATAAAGCAGGGTGTTAATTATTAAGAATAAGAATCACATGGGTTTGAACCACTAAAATGCAAATACAGCAAGGCAATTACACAGAAAAAATGAAACAGAAGGAGTTGCACTTGGTGTAGTAAGTCGTTTTCAAAGGTTCAAAAACGAGAAAAAAGGTGGGTTTTGTAAAAGTAAGAAAGCGAAAATTGAATTAAGGAGGCATAGCATAGCATAAAAATGGAGGTATATGAATGAATTAATGATGACGATCATCTGACCTGGGAGCCACTGATGAAGCAGACCAAACTCAAAACAGAATGTGGGTCCAATATATTTAATGTCTCTCTCTCTGCTTCAGATAATTAACCCCTTCCCACCTGTCCCCTCTGTCCTTCTCCTTTTCCTCAGCTAACAATTAGGTTTCCTTCTTGTTTTTTTACTACTTTCACTCTCCTTATCACATTCTATCTCCTACTATTACTAATTAATCTCAACACTCTTCCTTCTTCCTCTTATTTGGCACTAGACCAGGGCAATTCGGTCTTTTCGAACTGGTACTACTAGTTATTTTAGCTCCATAATTAAATCCCATCCACTCATTTTGAACTAGTCATCAGAATTCAATAACAAGACACTCAGACAGAGCTTTATCTCTTACTGTGTGTTAATTTGATTCTATTTCAATATGTTCAATTTGTATAGAACAAAAGTTTTACAGAATCTCAATCATATATATCAAGTGAAAGAGTTTGCATGATTTTATGTTTTTTTTTATCAAATGCATGATTTTTGTTGTACGATAGATAGATAGATAGATAGTTTAGTTGATGACTTAATTAAGAACATCATCACAGAAAGAAGTATGAAAAAGAGGTTCAAGCTTCAAGCTCTAAAAACTACTACTAATATTTCTCTCTCTCTCTTAATGATCAGTAATTTTTTTATTTTTCTTTTCTATAAATTCTTTTTTTATTTACTATTTACAATAATCTACTTAAATTATTAAAACTAATCAATTTTATTACTATCAATTGGCAAAAAAATTCATACAAATGGCAAAATTTTAAAAATTATTTTTCCTAAAATATCGATAGTTAAATTCTCAGTTTCTTTTTCCCTAAAAAAGTGTTTTTATCCCCTCATTATATAAATCTAAAGTGCTAAAACGTGTACAGAATCAAATTTCGGTTATTTACACAAATACGTAGTTATAAGTCAAAAAAAAAAAAACAATGACATTTTGAACAAAATGAGGGCAAATATATTCGGTAAAAGACAAAAAAAAAAGTAATGGTATTTTCGTAGTTTAGTTAAAAAAATCAGGCCTATTATTTCGGGAAAAAAGATAAACATATCTAATGGTATATTTGTAGTTTTGACAACAAAATGATGGCAAATATTTACGGTAAAAGACAAAACAAAACTAATGGCATTTTTGTGGTTTTGATAAAAAGTTAGGGGAATCATTTTGGGAAAAGACAAACGTATGTTACGACATTTTCGTGGTTTTGATAAAAAAAAATGATGATAATCATATTTGGTAAAAGACAAAAAAAGTACTCTTTTTGGTCTCTTTTATAAACAAAAATTAGTATTAATTTTGAATGTACGTGTTCCATTTGCTCAACATGTTAGTAGTATTTTGTTTTTTTGCATGTAGATGGAATGGTCACTGCCACTAGAAACTCACAACACAATTATGATGTTACATATTCGAACTCAGGATATGGTATCCAGCCTAACAATTTTAACATTTGCTAGTTGAGCTAGGTCTTATGGGTTCGAACTCGGTAACCACACAAATACTAAATTGTGGTTAGAATGTACTAACCATTGAATTATTCTATAATGATTACTTAAAAATTTAGTTATTGTTACTAAGAAATTCCTTAGTAACATAAGGCTTTGCGAATTGCGAGAAGTATTTTGGTTTAATAGAATGGACACTTGGCCGTTACCAAGTTGAACTTAAAGGCTATGTTTAGATGATAAAAGAAAGTGGAAGGAAAGAAAGTTGAGGGAAAGAATATTAAAGTAAAGAAAGTGAGAGGATTACTTTAGTTGTTTGGTATGAGAGAAAGTGAAATTGAAAGTGAGAGGAAAGAAATAAGTGTCTTTATAAAAAGACTTTGATGTCTCAAATAATTAAATAAAATTTTATAGTAGGATTGTGTAAGAGTATTTTGGTCAAATTATACAAAAGTGCCCTTTTTTCATGATGCCTTTTTTGTGTGGGTTCTACCCAAAAAGTTTCTTTCCTTTTCTTTTCAAAAGCAAACCAAACAATGAAAAATAGAATATTCCTCTACCTTTCTTTCTATCTCATTTCTTTCCCTGGAACCAAACATAATGAAAAAGATGGTAGCTACTAGAAGAAATAGATAAAGAGGAGCGTAAAAATGTAAATGGAAATATAAGAATTTGAGTAGGTGAAATGGTAATTTGATCCAAGTCCAAAGATATATGAAGAGTACAGATCACCCACCCACCAATTACCCACTGTCTGCAGAAGTAGAAGCAGAAGCCGCCTCATAAACTCAGTTTCCCTTCCCTCACTCAAACCCACACTCACACTCACACTCACTCATTCCTGGTAGAGAGAGAATTAAGTAAAGTAGTAATGGTTGAGAGAGAAAGAAAGAGATGGGGAAGGGGACAAAAAGCTTCAGTTTTTTGATGGTGAAAGTGAGATCGATGTTTTAAGCTACCGCACATCTATTTATATTTATACTAGCAACAGAGGGTAAGAAAGAAAGAAAGAGTGATAGAGAGAGAGAGAGAGAGAATAGACTTAATGTACATGCCATTAAAGACGACAGTGGAATTAAGAAGAAGGAGCGAGGGAGCCAACCCAACCATAACTTGTTCAAATCAGGATTCTTGGTATTTTCAACCATATCTTACTTTACTTCTTCTTCTTTCACTCACTTTCAAAAAATATATCAACCACTTCTTTCTCTTACTCTCTCAGTCATTAGTAAGTAAGTATTACTGATCATCACTATACTAACTTGTGTACGTAACGTGCTTTTCGCAGGCTATAGTGTAACTAACTAGACAAACAAACAACATGTTGGACTACGAATGGGGGAACCCATCTTCCATAATGCTCACCGGTAATGAAGACTCCTCCTCCGCCGCTTCCTCCGATCAAAACCACCACCGTCAAATCTTCGACCATTACGCCTCTAACCCCATGCTACCCGACCACTACCTACACGGTCACGTCTCCACTCCCACCGACAATCTCGATTTCACTCACCAACAACAACAACAGCACCACTTCACCTCACAAGTCCACCACTCCTTTTTCGACCCACGCGCTTTCCACGGCACCTCTTCAACCTCCTACCCTCCTCCTCCCCAACCACCAGTACCCCAACTCTCTCTCGAACCCCTCCCTCAACAAGCTGGAGGACATGGACATGGACTCTTCCTCGTACCCAAGTCTGAGGACGTTTGTCGGCCCATGGACTTTGTGGGCTCCAGAATTGGGCTCAACCTTGGTGGCCGCACCTACTTCTCATCTTCCGAAGATGACATTGTGAGCCGTCTCTACCGCCGCTCTAGACCTACTGAACAGGCCTCTTCCAACTCCCCCAGGTGTCAAGCAGAAGGATGCAATGCTGATTTGTCACAGGCTAAGCACTACCACCGCCGCCACAAAGTTTGCGAGTTTCACTCTAAGGCCTCTACCGTCATTGCTGCCGGGTTGACTCAGCGATTCTGCCAGCAATGCAGCAGGTTGTGCTTGTTGCTTCTTCTTCTTCTTCTTCTTGTTGAAAATAACAAATATGCCCTTCAAACCCAATCAATCATTGACCCAATTGCATTGCAACCCCCACCCCATCCAAAGGAGGTTTCCGTCCTTTTTCTTCTTTGCTTCTCTTGCCTTCTTACACTAAACTGTTTTTTTAATTTAAATTAGATGAAATTTCCTTATTGAAAAGACGTAAAGATCCTTGATTTATATATAGTACTATGTGTATTATTTTGGGGAGCAGCATGTCAAGCAAAAGAATTAAGAACAAACAACAACTACTACTACTACTACAGACAGCTTAATTTGTTAATTTGTTTGTTTGTTCAGTGAGGTGAGTTCCCTCCCAATCCCATATTCCAAACATTGTTGGAGTTGGAGACTATGAATTGGGATTTGAAAAAGATGAAACTAACTGGTCATTGGGGGAGGGAGCGTTGACAATCATTGAGTTGACCTGACCGTACATGGGAAAATCCCAATCCCAAGGAATTCATTTGTTTGCGTCCCCCTATAGCTGCTAACATGTTTTTTCTTACTACTTCCGTATTCTACTACTAGTATTGTTTTCCTACTTTTAGTTAGTAAGTTAGTTAGTTAGTGTTATTGAATTATTATTTTGCTTGTTGATTGTGGTGTGCAGATTTCATCTTCTCACTGAGTTTGATAATGGAAAACGTAGCTGTAGAAAGAGATTAGCTGATCATAATCGTCGCAGAAGAAAAACTCAGCAGGCAAATACTAGTACGGAAATTGACAAATCTCATACTAATTCTATGGAAAATTCTTCTTCAAGTACTACTAAACTCTTTCCTTCCATTATTGAAATGCATCATGTCTATTCTGGGTTATATAGGTTAGGTTAGGTTCTAATTAATATTTTCTCCTCTTAATGTTTAATTGTAATAAGGATCCCCAGCGGAGTCAGGAGGAGCTCAATCTTCATCGTCGGTGACGGTGGCTGTCTCCCCACGGGATTATTTCGGGCAAAGGCCATACCAAACCACAAGCCCTTCAACAACTTCAAGCTCACTCTTTTTCTCAACCGGGGGTAGCTTAGCTTAGCTTAGCTACTACTATTGCAGTTTAATTAATTTGCATGCCTAATTAATTAACGCGGCAATAATAATTTAGTGAACTTCCTTCCACTTGTAACTTTAATTTTTAGTTATTCTCCCAAAATTAGTTTTAATTAATTTCGTGTTGTTGTTTATTAGTATGAACGTACGGTGATTAATTAAGTTGTAGTAGCATGGATCTATATATGTAAGTTAGTAATTGAATTTAATTTTATTTACCCGATGAATAATATAGTTAATTGTTGGGTAGCTAAGCTAGGTATATATGTTTGGATAGTAGTAGCAAATGGAATTCTGCAAGATGGGTGTTATGATATGGTCGGCTTTAACTACTGCTGTAAATTATAGTTATGGTAAAGCGTAGAACAACAAATTGGCCCCCTCTATTTGGATTTTCCTGAAAATAGAACCTGTTTCTTTCGGTCTCACTGTGTGGTGCAGCACACCTCAACAGTCCTATACACACTCTTTTTTGGGTAATCAATTATTTTCCTTTTCTCTGCTCCTCGATTTTTTTCCTCTAAAATGAAGGGATCATGTAAATTAGTATTTATTACTATCCAATCAATTCAATTTTTTTAAAATGTTGAGGAATAGTTTTAATTTTATACTACTAGCTGGTGGGAACATACATTTATTTTGGAATCCGAAGCTAGCCGTCAAGCTGTCTCCTGTGTGGAAGCTAAATAGCTAGCTGTACTAAACTAAACTGAGTTATATGCATTTAGTTGCCCATATCAACCTGCACGCAGATCAGATACTCTCTCTTTCTCTCTCTCTCACACACATACAACCACAAACGACACAACATCATCATACATGTGTGGCTACCAGTTGAGTTGGGTTGGGGTCTAACAAGAAGAAAAGTGGAACAAGATAGCTAGATCGATATATGTAATTAATTAAGTTTAAGGAGGTGATTTTTGCATTTGATTGCATGGGGAGGGGGACCTAGCTAGCTCTTTCTCTCTCTCAAAAAGACAAATATATGTGTTTGTGTTGTATCTGCCTAGCTAAATAAGTTAGCTGCAACGCGTTTTGCTTACAATAATCTTATTAGCTAAATCTACAAATAAGTTAGCTGCAACGCAAGTTTTAAGCCAATTAATTAACAAGCGCATCAATTACCAAGTTTTTAATCACGCCGAAAATTGTGAAAAAGTAGGTTGGTTATTTAAAAAAACCCACCCATGTGACACATTTTTTGTTGAATAGCATTATTGTTTTTACCTCACCCACCCATGTGACACATGTTTTTAATGGAGGATAGAGCAAACAATAAAATAAAAATGGGAAGGGACACGTATCTATATATATATATATCTAGACCTTAGTTACATCAAATTATCATTAACATGAGCCTGCCATTTTCAAGTTTTTAATTAGTACTCTGATCAAATTATGCAATGTGTTGTGTGGGAGAGGAAGTAGACAGCTTTTGTCGTGATTATATATAGCCAACAAATTATATATGTAGGACGTTCCCTTCACTCATCCATTTACGGTATCGATCGGTCAATTTCTACTAAAATTAATGACCTAAATCACTGCCTAACTTGAAGATGCAGATCTAGTTTTAGTATCTGATGATGACCAAGCTTAGCTTAATTAGCTTAATCATGCATTCACATACATAAACATCATTAATTATGCATTCAATAATTTTACCTTCAATTATTGCTTCCGCTTTCTGTACGTACGTTTTGTTAACCAAGGTTAATTAGTACCATTGTACTTATTCTATGAAACTTTTCAATGACTATATGTCTTTGGTTAGTATTTTTTTCTCAATGACTCTTTTGGCCTTTTGCCATAAATATTATAATTTTATACAAAATACACAATATCATGATAAAAAAAAAATCAAGATACCTAATTTTCTAAAAATTCAAATTACACTATAAACATTTTCATATTTTGAAAATATTGTATGATTGTCCATACCATAAAAAAATATATCATCCTATGTATATTAACCAAATGATTATTTACATGCAATCCAAGCTTCATTCATGTAAGAGAGAAAGAGTGAAATAGGAGGTCGTGAAAACTAGACCAATCGACTCGCTATTACTTTGATATATAAAATATTAATATTAATATTAATTGTTTAATAGTAGTAATCTATACCAAGATGCAGAAATGACTCAAGGAAATCAGGTACAACCTCGCAAGGTGAAACCTACTACTCGGTATGTACCAAAGCTCAATAAAGGGAAGTCAATTGCCACAGAAAAATATGTTGAGCCTGTGATGGAAGTTGCCCCATCCATATTGCACGATCCTAGTGTGGTTTTGGTAGAGGAAGAGACTGATCCCTATCGCTTCAAGGGTACAAATAACATTGTTATTTAACCTGAAGAGATGGTTAGGCGCCCAAACCCTCTTCTTGATGTAGCAAATAATGATCGTAATGTTATGCAAAAAGACTCTTCGATTTTTCTGCCTCCTCATTGTGAAATCTCTTCTGAGAAGGTACATTCTACTTTTGTTCACAGCTCCCCAGTGCATACCCCCACTTTAGGGGTGTTGGTGGTCCCCTCTTCATCAAATAACTTTTTGGAGGATGTCTATTCTTCTTCCACCCAATCTCCCACGACTCGGCTAGATGCCTCCTCCTCTAACATAGTGGATACAACTGACATGAGAATCTTAGGGAAGAATTGGGGGGATCTCAGGTGATGAGGAAGTGTCTGCTGCCTCAGAATCTTTTGCTACATCGAACCCGGCCGGTAGTTGAATCTGACATGAAAATTTTAAAAAAGCTTTGGGGTGAGTCTTCAAACGATGTTGGGGATCCCGTGACTTCTGATTTCCATGGGGCAGCTGTGCGACATGCTTACTTTGAACTGATTGTGTCCAAGACTCAAAAGAATAAATTACGACAACAACAAAAGAAGTTGGTGGTTGCCGCTGATCTTTCGTTCTCAAAAGTTCTAACCACGAATCAACTTTTTGATATGTTTTGTTTTGTAGAATTTGTGTTTTTATTGTTTTAATTTTGTTTGGCTTTTTTGCTCTCTTGCCTTGAGTTTTGGTTTAATCCCCCTTGATTTCTTTGTCTTCATTTTTTTTCCTTATTTATTCAATTTTCTTTGGTTAAAAAAGAAGTAGTAATCTATACCAAACTTTTGAAAAGCTCAAGCCTTTAGCATTTGACATCACGTGCCATGTTATTTAATTGATTTCCTCATGTGTTGTTTAAGAAAAGCTATATATTCCGAGTGAATTATTAAGTGGAATGCTTGCTTCGGTTCGGGTTCACATCATGAGAAACCTTCTTTGTTCCCATCACACGAACCTTCCATCAAAACTCCCGTGGGCCACCAAGCACTTTCATTGATCTGTCTAATTTTCTTCTTTTTACTTTCTTACGATGCGCGATATTTACTAGATTTAACGTTATTAATCTATACCGCGGAGACTGGAATGTATAGTTTTCTCCTCTTAATAAAGTTTGTCGCACTCAAAATTTAAACTCGACACTTTGAAACTAATATTTGAACCCAACAACCACTTGTAGTAACTCTTAGTGTGTGTTTGGTTCTGCGGTGAGTAGAATTGATACTAACAAAATTGATTTTCCAATTGATTTTAGTTAAAAGTCAGTTGAACTTGACGTGATTTTTGTTTGGGTACCTTTGCTGAAAAACTTTTTTTTTCAATCTTTGCTGTTTGGATAAGCTAAAAAAGTGATTTTGTAGAAAGTAAAAAATCTGTAAGTGTGGAATCAATTCATTTTCACCGCAAAAGCTACAAATCTCAACTTCTCTTATAATTGATTTTGAGGGGTAGAATTGATTTTCATTAAAGACACCCAAACAATAATTTGCAGGTTAAAATCACAAAAGTAGAAGTAAAAGTGTTTTTGTACCTCTCCACCACTAAACCAAACGGATACTTATTGGCATGTGTAATTTACATTACTTTACTTCCTCCACAAGCTCTCCAGTTTTTATTTTAAGTAATGTAACAAAAAATATGAAATATCACCATCATGCGTGGTTCAAAGACTTTTTACGTCGTGACAAATGTTTAAAGGTGCAATCTATGTGTGAGTTTCATACCTTTTCTCTACAAAGCTTCCTACGAAACATGTTACACTATTAACAAATTTCGCCGTTTACTTGTTAACAAGCTCAATGGGCCCAAGGACTAAAGGGCTATTGCTTTTCCCACACCCCCTCCTACTCTTTCACACCCCTTAACAAATTTTAATCCAAAAATAACCTCGCCAAACGCCATTGGTGAGGCGTGTTTAAAGATCGCGTTCGAACGCTTGTTGTTGAACACGTTCGAACGACGCTCGCTCGAGCAGGTGAAATTACGCACGCAGAGGTGTGAAGTCAATATTTAACACACTCGAGCGATGTCGTTGAGCGAGTTCGAACAGGTCATGCGAACACGTTCGAACGACCTCGTCGAACAGTGAAAAACACTCAAAGAGGGTGTGAAGTCAAGATTTAACATACACGAACGATGTCATTCGAACCTGTTCGAAGGCCCGTGTTCGAACAGGTGAAATTTCGTGAAAAAAAAGAGATTTTGGCTGGCCTTTTGGTCTTTTCACACCCTTGTGGGGTGTGTTTTGAGTAGGAGGGGTGTGGGAAAAGCAATAGCCGGACTAAAGATGCCTCAAGAGAGGCCCAATAACAAGGTCAAGAGTGAAAATGGTAGAAAATGGCTGAGCAAATTTTGCACAAGAAAGTAAAGGTTCATTCTTATTATTATTATTATTATTATTATTATGGTGAATACTCTCATATCCGTTGAGTTTTGATAGGTATGACACCTCATTTTTCTATTTAAGTATTTTAAAATAAAATTGAATATTAAATTAATTTTGCCTAGAAAGTATCATAATCATTAAACTCTCAATGGGTACGAAAGAATTTACCTCTTATTATACTTCTCCTTCTCCTCCTACTCATTAACACCCCCGACCTTGCGAAAAGATCAAAGTGCTCTTAATGAACAAAATAGTAGATGTCCTTGACCTCTTAATACCAACGCCACATGTCTCACCTCACTAGGTGAGGCTTTCTTTTGTTGTCAATGTCACCCAAATAAATCCCCTCTGGATCTTTTCCACCTCATCACAAATGCTCTTTAGGTCACTGATTGAGTAAGGGTCACTCACCCTGCTAGACTGAGACAACGTTGCTTCCACCCACTTAGACGGGTTTGAATATTGTCAATGATGTTGCGATGATGCCCGTTAATAATATTAGCGCCCAAATAGCAACCTATTCCCGCTGTTTTTGCAAACCCAGTGTGTTGGAGTATGTCATTCTTTAACTCTTGGTCAGTGTTATTGGAGAAGAAAATTTGAGTTTTTTGGGGGTTGATCCTCTGCCTAGATGAGTCACAAAATTGATTGAGGCAATGCATAACGCAATGTGCTTGTTCAATAGAAGCTTCACAATTAACAATAGATCATTCGCAAAAAGAAGATGGGAAATCTGGGGTCCATTATTTCCTGCTCTTGTTGGCTTCACGTAATTAGTTTCCACCTGATCTGCAATAATATGAGACAGACTATCCATGCAAATGACAAATAGATATGGGGAGAGGGGAACCCCTTGCCGAATACCTCTGGAGGGGGTGAAGCTGTTAGTCTTTGCACCATTCCATAAAATTTGGAGAATAGAAGAACACTACAAGAAATTCACGTAATACCGGCGGATTTTTTCCGCCGGTAAATTTCCGGCGAAAAAAGTAGTGTTTCCGGCGGATTTTTGAACATTACCGGCGGATTTTGAAAAAAAAATTTATTTATCTTTTTTAAAAACCGCCGGTAATGTTCAAAAATCCACCGGTAAATTACCGGCAGATTTTTTAACATTACCGGCGGTTTTTTGAACATTACCGACGGATTTTTAAAAAAAAAATATTAAATTACCGACGGATTTGTGAACATTACCGGCGGATTTTTAAAAAAAAAAATTTAAAATCCGCCGGTAATGTTCAAAAATCCGCCGGAACTGTTCAAAAATGTCTATAAATAAAATTTTCTCCTACACTCTTCTCATTTCTTTCCTTCTCATTCTCTTCTACATTTCCTCTTTCTTCTTCCTTCTCTTTCATTCATATTTCTTCTACACTTCTTAATCTTCATTCTCATTCTCTCATACTCTTCTTCTTTCTCATACTCTTCTTCTTTCTCATTCTCTCCTATATTCTTACTTCTTCTACACTTCTTAATCTTTATTCTCATTCTCTCCTAAATATCTTTCTTCTACATTTCCTCTTTCTTCTTCCTTCTCATTCATTCATATTTCTTCTACACTTCTTCATCTTCATTCTCATTCTCTCCTATATTCTTACTTCTCATACTCTTTTTCATTTTTATTCATTCATATTCTACTACATTTTTTACTTACTTCTTAATAAATAAATAATTCAAATAATTTTAAAAAAATTAAAAAACTAATTCGAAAATAGTTTTTTCGTTGAAATGAAAATTAATAAAATAATTTAAAACGATTTTTCAATTTTAAAAAAATTAAAAATTCTAAAACGATTTTTTAAATAAAATAAATTACCGGCGGTAATCTTTTTGTTACCGGCGGATTTTTAATAAAAAAAAATAAAAAATTAAAAACAATTTTTTTTTAAAAAAAATAAAACAAATTACCGGCGGATTTTATTTTTTTATTTTATATTTTTTAAAAAAATTTAATTACCGGCGGAAATTAAGTGTTTACCGGCAGATTTTTTTAAATTACCGGCGGAAAATTTGTAATTACCGGCGGATTTTATACATTACCGACGGATTTTTTACATTACCGGCGGAATTTGTGTCTTTACCGGCGGATTTTTTACATTACCGGCAGATTTTTTTTTATTTTTTTTAAAAAACTTCCGGCGGATTTTTTCAAATTACCGGCGAATTTTTTACATTACCGGCGGAATTTGTGTCTTTACCGGCGGTTTTTCCGCCGGTAATTACCGGCGGATGTTTCCGCCGGAAAAGCCGCCGGTAAACATTACGTACGACGTTTTTACCGGCGGAAAAAATCCGCCGGTAATGACATTTTTCCTGCGGCTTTTTGTTATTACCGATGGATTCCGGCCGCCGGTAAATCGCAAATTTCTTGTAGTGGAAGTAATACAATGCTTAATGATATTTGTGAGCTTTGGAGGAAACTTACAATCATCAAGGCATTGCATAATAAAGTTCCAATTCAACTGTCATATGCTTTTTCTAGATTTATCTTAATAGACATAAAGGTTTTCTTACACTTCATTCTATTCATTGCGTGAACCATCGTCTGAGCAATAATAATGTTGTGATGGATGTTTCTACCTGGGATAAAGCTGGACTGGTAGGGATAGATCATACCACTGAGTAAAGGCTTGATACGATTAACAGTGCAGAGGGATATAAGCCTGAATTGAGTAACGAATTTTGGCTTGTCCACCTTTGGAATTAGGACGATATGAGAGTGTTATTTACTTCGTCAATTACTTTTGGAGATTTCCAAGCTTGGTTAATAAAACTATACAATTTTGGTGCTGCAATGTCCCAGTATTTTGAAAGAAAAGAGTTAGGAAACTGTTAGCTTATGGGGCCTTAAGCGCTCTCATAGCAAACAACGCCTCATTAGGCTTATGTTAGTCTATATGGTCTGTGAGTGACTTATCTCTCATTAGTGAATGTAATGATTTAGGTCTTCCCCAATTTTAATGAATCATTTATATCCTTGACCAAAGAAAAAACTTAGAGTTCTATTTAATTTTTTTCTACAAGTTTTAGGTAATTTTACTATTCACTAAAGGTGGAATAGAACTCATATGTTTCAACACAATATTAAAATATATCTAAAAAATTTAGGTTTGTTTTGATTCTCTTTGAATCACTACTATAATCCTCACACTGCAATGCAAGGATTAAACAATTTGATTCTTGAAATAAAAATAAAAATAATTAATTTTTGCAAATGAAAATCGTTAATCAAGTTTGTTTCGTGGACGTAATTTTATATACTATATTGATAGACAAAGAAAAACTAATAATATGATAAAGAAAAGTGTTTCAAGTACCAGTTTAGAAAGGGCCGACTATGGGCCTGTACAAGATATGTGCTACTGCATAGGGCCTAAACCTAATGTCAATTTTTAGCGTCTAAATTTTTTAATTAATATCAGATTATATGTATGTTTTTATGCCTACGTATCTAATTATCGATGCGGCGCAGCGGCAAGCAAGACTGCGCTTGTCAATGAAATAGAGAGGAACCCTAGTTTGATCTATTTTTTTGGTCTGTTTTTTCCTTTTTTTTGTTTGACTGGGCTGCTTCTTTTTCTTATTTTGATAATTGCTTCTTCTTTTTTTAGCTGTATTTTGTTTCTTTTTACAAATGCTTTGACAAAATGATTAAATATATTATATTATATTATATTACTTTTGGGATGTATTCAACAAAAAATATATTACTTTTAGCAAATGTTTTTTTTAATAAATATTTGAAATTTTCCAAAAAATAATTCTAGTATTTTAAAACCAAAATTAGTTAAACTTACGTTTGAATTTTAAGATTATTGTTATTTTTAGTTCTTAACTGAATTTCTATTGACGAATTAAAATAACTTTTTTTGAAATTTAGATTTGTTTGTAGCTATAGTATTTTCTAATTTATATTTCAGTGAAATAATCAAATTGGCCTCGATATGTTTAGAATATCGTCAATTTTAAATGTTGAATTGGTTGGTTTTTAGTTTGAAAGACTAAATTAGTGGTTCTTGTGATGATGCTAGAGTTGTAGTAGTAACTAACAACCCAAAAATGTGAATTTGATGGATTTAGTGCAATTCCAAACATACTACTCCAAGTCATTCTTAATAATCACAACATGAAATTGACAAAGATTTGATTGATACTAGCTAGCTTGCTACCATGTCTTGACGAAAAATATATCAACATATATATATATTGTGGCTATAGTATGCATAATAATAAGTTGAGCTCTTTTATTTTTGTTTTGACAATATGTAAAATCACAAAATGTGGTCCCTTTCCCAATGGATCCTCATTGTTTATCCAGAAGAATGTAAAGGGATGATCATATTGTTTCATTGGAGCAGTGCAACTCTTCTTTCAGCTCCCAAATCCCCAACTGTGTGGGCCCCACGCACACCCTCACACATCGTTTTCCCTTTCATAAATAAAAATAATCAGTGGGGCCTGGTTAGATTGTTACTGTCATGTTGATGAAGATGCATTATGTGAGGTGGGGGGGAGAGTGGACCCTGTTCCTTTTCTATGGAACTAGTTATTACTCAAAATGCCACTACTAGAGTATTGATTGGTAGCTTGGGGGGGGAGGAGGAGTATCATGATCATATCTTACTTTTCAAACGATAGCACGTGGAAAGATCTAAAGTTATGACACTGGGGGGGCACCTCACTCATTTGCTGCAATTTTCAGATTCAGACTTCTCACTCACCACCCCCTGCAATGCAATGAAATGCCTGTGTGTGTAATGTATCCATTTTACTCGTTCCTGTCTCCCCTACTTGGTTGGTTGCACGTAATGAATTAATTGGGATGGGGAGATAGTAAATAGATAATAATGATGGATGCATACGTGCGGTGCTAGTATTTCGCCTTACTAATTTTAACAAGAACAAGAAAGAGGAGAAAACAAGTGAAAAGTAGTAGTATTCCAATATCACTAGGACGATTATTAAAATGATGCGATCTTGTGATGAGATGAACCTGGGCTCTGGATGTAGTTTCAAAAACATCAACATTTTATAAGAGGTATAAAAATACGCAACACATATATATAAGACGAAGAAAGAATAATAGCGGCGGTGGGATGAGACAACAATCTTGGGTCAAAAATATAGAGAGTGGGGGTATATTGGTAAGATGTATGAAGAACAAATGAGGGGTACATTTTGATAATAAAAAAAGTCTTGGACAAAAAAATTTGTCGAGGGTATGTCGGTCCAAAAAATATAGAGTGGGGGTATATTGGTAAATAGCGAGATACAAAATGAGGGTATATTGGTAAATGGTGGGGTACAAAATATAGAGTGGGGTATGTCGGTCCAAAAAATATAGAGTGGAGTACATTGGTAAGCAGTGGGGGTACAAATGAGGGTATATTGGTAAATGGTGGGAATAAAATTTTCCCACCAAAAGTGGATAAAAAAAGTGTTGGACAAAAAAAAATTATCGAGGGTATGTCGGTCAAAAAATATAGAGTGGGGGGTATATTGGAGTGGGGTACAAAATGAGGGGTATATTGGTAAATGGTGGGAATAAAATTTTCCCACCAAAAGTGGATAAAAAAAGTGTTGTACAAAAAAATTTGTCGAGGTATATGTCATCCAAAAATATAGAGTGGGGTATATTAGTAAGCAGTGAGATACAAAATGAGGGGTATATTGGTAAATGGTGGGGCACAAAATATAGAGTGGGGTATGTCGGTCCAAAAATATAGAGTGGGGGTATATTGGTAAGCAATGGGAGTACACAAATGAGGGTATATTGGTAAATGGTGGGGCACAAAATATAGAGTTTTATTCCCACCAAAAGTGGATAAAAAAAGAGTGTTGACAAAAAAATTTGTCGAGTGTATGTCGGTCCAAAAATATAGAGTGGGGGTATATTGGAATGGGGTACAAAATGAGGGGTATATTAGTAAATGGTGGGAATAAAATTTTCCCACCAAAAGTGGAGAAAAAAAGAGTGTTGGAAAAAAAAATTGTCAGGGGTATGTCGATTCCAAAATATAGAGTGGAGAGTATATTGGTAAGCAGTGAGTACAAAATGAGAGGGTATATTGGTAAATGGTGGGGCACAAAATATAGAGTGGGGTATGTCGGTCCAAAAATATAGAGTGGGGGTATATTGATAAAAGCATGTAAGTACAAAATGAGGGGTATATTGGTAAATGGGGGAAAAAAAATTTCCCACCAAAATGCTATAAGATGCGATTCTCTATTAATATATACCGATTATTCTATACTTTTTTTTAGGGAAGGGATTGTTTAGTGATTGACTGAAAAGTTAGTACTTTGTTTTTTCCACACCCCCTCCTACTCTTTTACACCCCTTAACAAATTTTATTCCAAAAATAACCTCGCGTGAAATGTTGTGAGGACGTGTTTAACTACTGTTCAAACGACATTGTTCGAACACGCTCGAATGACCTCGCTCGAGCGGTGAAATTACGCTGAGAGGTGTGAAGTCAATATTTAACACACTCGAGCGATGTCGTTCGAACGGGTTCGAACAAGGTCATGCGAACAGGTTCGCATGACCTCATGCGAACAGGTGAAAAACACCCAAGAGAGTGTGAAGTCAAAATTTAACACACTCGAACGATGTCATTCGAACCTATTCGAAAACCCGTGTTCGAACACGTGAAAATTCTTGGAAAAAAAAGACGCTTTGGCTGGTCTTTTGGTCATTTCACACCCTTATGAGGTGTGTTTTGAGTAGGATGAGGCGTGGGAAGAGCAAACGCCAAAAGTTATCCCTTTAAACCCTCCCAAACTCCTCTCTTAGTTTATTTTTTGAGTTCCTCCAAAATTCCTCAAATCGGAGGGTTTTGGAGGAGCTCCAAAAATAAACTAGAAGAGGGGTTTGGGAGGGTTTAGGGGATCATTTTTCTCGTCACAAAGAAATTACACTATTAATCTCATGCTCTCCATTCCTCCCAAACATACCCTAAAGGAATTATTGTTGAACCAAGAAGGGTCAGTTTAAGCATTAATTGGGTTCGGATTCCACTCTAAGGTCTCAAGTTTGAGTCTTGAATGTGGCAAAAACTCTAGGCCATTTTTTCAACAACCTTCCCCCTACTAACTGGACACCTCAACCTTCAAATATTCCAAAAATACTCTCACGTGAAACGCACTTCCAAACCCTGTCACGCTGCATTTTGGTTTGGTAGGGAACTATACTATCGAACCGGTTCGGAATTATAGTTTCGTACCGGTCAAAAATCTTGTAGGGGGGAGGTTGCACCTGTGTGATCCCAGAAAAAAAAATGGGGCGCGCAAGTTTCATAAATGACATTTTGGTCTTTTCACGAGATTTGTGGTCGTGGGTGTCCAGTGAGTAGATGAGTGGTTGTAGGTAGGGGTGTTCACGGGTTGGTTTGGATGGATTTTGACAATACCTGTTATCCGAACCAATCATGTTAGTTTGGTTTGGGTTGGTTCGGATTTTGGGCTCTTTTCTGTAAAATTCAAACAAAACCAATTTGATATTGAACGAATTGGTTTGGATTGGGCTCGCGAGTCAACGAATTGGCTTGGATTGGGCTCGCGAGTCATGTGTTAACAAAGTCAATTTTTTAAAACACAAAATACTACACTTTTCAATCCTTCATTTTATCCTAAAAATATATGGTTAAGTATACTTTTAGTCCCTATAAAATTTCACTATTTTGTTTTTAGTCCCTATAAAAAATTTCATCAACTTGTAGTCCCTACAAAATTTCATAATTTTGTTTTTAGTCCCCATAAAATGTAAAATCATGAATACTCTTGTACACCTTTAGAATTTTTGAATGATATTTTGCATACACGTTAAAGATATTAAAAACATCTCCCTCACAAAGAACAAGCTCAAAATTAGATTTCTAGCTAGGTTAGTATTTCCTTTAATTTGTTTATTGAATTTTTTGCACTTAAAAATTAATATTTAATTCATCCGTTGTTAGAAAATTCGAAGTGTTTGTGGGAGAGATGTTTATAATGTTCTTAACATGTATGCAAATCATCACTCAAAAATTCAATGGATATACATAAGTTGGCATTTTATAGGGATTAAAAATAAAATTGTAAACTTTTATAGGGACTAAAAGTTGATGAAAAATTTTATAGTGACTAAAAACAAAATAGTGAAATTTTATAGCGACTAAAAACATATTTAACCCAAAAATATATATTTATAGTTTCAGTGAAATGCAACATCTCATATTCTGTTCACGATAGTAAATTAGGAAGTATAATGTAAAATTATTATTCTTCAAATAGCCACCCAAACCGAACTGCACGCTGCTACATCTTTTAATGTGTTGTGGTCTTTTAGAAGTTCAAGTTTCCATCTTTTCTTTAATTAAAATAAAAAAGAGGATATATTATGGATTTACCCTACACCCAGAGTTTAGTCATTGATTAGCACTGAGTATTTTTGTGATGAGAATGTTGCATATAATTGGTGTAAAAGGTCCTTAGTTGTGATTAATATGGATATGCCAATCCCAACATTAGGAACAACAAATTTGGAGATAGCTAGTGATCGTGACGGTGATCTTTATCACTAGACAAAGGCATTATGGGGCTTTGAACAGAGTGTGTGTGTGAGTGAGTCGCTAATATTTACGGGTTGGACAACGGGTGTTCGGGTTTATATTTTTGAATCCGTTATCCGAACCAAACTAGTATGGGTTTATACAGGTTGGTTCGGATTTGACTCGAACTCGAAAATTATTCAAACCAAACGCCTCGGTTTGGGTTGGGCTACGGGTTGGTTCGGATTTACCCAAACCACTGAACACCCCTAGTTGTAGGAAGTATGAGTTCAACTCTATTGGAATGGGAGAACCACACAGATACGTTGCTAGTCAGATTTCCCACCATAGATTATGTAACTGTAAAACAGAATGATAGCTCAAAACTTAACTTGCATTAATGATTGAGTACAAGTTATAGACATCAGAGTTTGAGGTGCTTAACAACGAAAACAGAGAGCACTTAACTAATTGGGCATTTACAAGGCATTCACAAAATGGGCCAAATATACAATACAAAGGAGGCCCAAAAGACTAAGCTATTACAAGTGTTTCTTACAATGCTTCCCTTAAACTAAAATTGATCAATTTCGGTTTACACAAAGAAAACATAAGCAGGCTATAGAAACAATTTTATTCACAGAAAACAATTTCAAACAGAATATCACTTCATCATCCAGAGCACATTCCCAAGTGAGCCTTCAACTTGGTGAAAACTTCATTCTTCACTGGTTTGGTCAGCAGGTCAGCTAGCTGATCAATTGTGCTGCAGAACTTCAATTCAACTACACCATCTTTGCAGAGATTCCTAAGGAAATGGAATCTCACATCTATATGTTTGCTTCTACCGTGTAAACCGGATTCTTTGACAGTTTAATTGTAGAGTTGTTATCACATAGGAGAGTCAAGCACTTCTCTTGCTTCAAACCAAGCTCTTCAAGTATCCTCTTGATCCATATCCCTTGACAAACACTATATGCTGTAGAAAAAAATTCTGCCTCTGTTGTAGATAAGGTGACAATTGGTTGCTTCTTACTTGACCAAGAAACAACCCCTGCACTCAGCATATACACATACCTAGAGGTACTCTTCCTATCTTCAACATCACCTGCATAATCACTGTCGCAGTATCCAATTACAGCCTGTCTCTGATCTCTTTGGTACAGTATACCACAATCAGCAGAACCTCTCAAATATCTCAGCACGCGTTTGTTGCGCCCGAAAAAGTCCCCGAGGGGCTTTTCTTCGTTTACAACGTTTTAAAACAATGAAGTCGCCACCAATATTTTTTATAAGGAAAATATTGAAGAAAAACCTTTTTGGGAAGGCGGATGGTCTTTTGGAAAACCGAAAGATTTGGGTTCGGGGGTCGGTTAGGCATGGGGAAGGTATTAGCGCCCCACACCTCCTTTCTCATCGAAAGGAACCTTTAATTAATCGTGTGATTTTAAGTGCTTTGATTTGAAAAATGCTTAAATTTGCCTCTCGGTTTAATGAAAGTTTTATTTTGCGCTACGACGCGAGAGTTAACCGCTTTAGTTTTTTGAAAGGAAAAATGTTTTTAGTTTATTGTGCTTGACGGAGGATCCGCTCCTACGTATCTCCGGTGCGATGGAGAATTCAAAGCTACGTAGTTCTAGGTTTTTGGTTTTGTTTTGTTCAATTGTGAAAATTGAGCTTTCATGATGATCAATCGAGTAAAGCTCCAAGTGACCACCATTAGCACTCCATTGTTAATAGTCATGCAAGCAAAGGCTTCGCAGACCAATAACAAAGTTTTTGATTTAATGAAAAGTTTTTAGGAAAATTAGGTGTTTATGATGATCAATCGAGCAAAGGCTCCAAGTGATCACCACTAGTTCCCATTGTTAATGATTAATATGCAAGCGGAGGCTTCGCAAAACCATTAACAAAGTTTTTCAGTTTATTGAAAGTATTTAGAAAAATTAGGCATTCGTGATGATCAATTGAGCAAAGGCTCCAAGTGATCACCACTAGTTCCTCATTGTTAATGATCATGCAAGCAAAGGCTTCGCAAGACCACCAACAAGGTTTTTGGATTTATTGGAAGTTTTTAGAAAAATCGGGCATTCGTGATGATCAATTGAGCAAAGGCTCCAAGTGATCACCACTAGTTCCTCATTGTTAATAATCATGCAAGCAAAGGCTTCGCAAGACCAATAACAAAGTTTTTGGATTTATTGAAAGTTTTTAGAAAAATTAGGCATTCGTGATGATCAATTGAGCAAAGGCTCCAAGTGATCACCACTAGTTCCTCATTGTTAATAATCATGCAAGCAAGGGCTTCGCAAGACCAATAACAAAGTTTTTTTGGATTTATTGAAAGTTTTTGAAAAAATTAGGCGTTCATGATGATCAATTGAGCAAAGGCTCCAAGTGATCATCACTAGTCCTCATTGTTAATGATCATGTAAGCAAAGGCTTCACATGACCACTAACAAAGATTTTGATTTATTGAAAAGTGTTTGAGTTAGAAAGAATTAAGTAAAAAAAACGAGAAAAGGGTGAAAATTGCAAAATGGGGTGTTACTAGTTACTGGGAGTGGTATAACTAAACAGGGGGTGTAAAACGTAAGCCCAGTTCGCATAGGAGGGGCCCAGTATGCGAAACTGGGCTTAAGTGAGGTGGGGGTGTGCGTATTAATCAGAGTGGTGCGAGAAGTAATCTGATAATTAAAAAAAAAAATAAACAATTTCGGAGGCCCATATAGGCCCAAACCCTAATTTCAAAACCAAAAACCTCATTCCCCTTCTTCCCTAGCTTGCTGCGCCGCTTCAACAGAGTGAGGAGAGAGAAACCGAGATTTTTGGCCGTGATTTCCGCCATAGATCGCGCCGGAGATCTCGTGACGGTGAGTGAGAGATGTTTGCGAGGACAGGAGGGACGGCGTGGATCGGTGAGAGAGAGAGAGGGATTGGTCGCGACGTTGAGGGGGTGACGAGCTCGCCGGCGTTGGCGCGCCGGTGATGACGACAGCGCGCAGTGAGTTTCGCTTTTTCCTTCTCTCTGCTCTTCTTCTTCCTTACGGTTTTTCGTTTCGATTTTGTTTTTGGTCCTTCTCTTCTCCTCTCCTTCATTGGATTTCTGGTTTGTTTTTGGTTTGGGGATGAGGGTTTCGGTGCCAGGGTCGTGAGAGGAGGGAAATGGTTTACTGCGAAGGTTTGTGGTGGTTGGATGAGGTGGTGGTGATTTTGGTTGGTTTTGAGAGGAGGCCGACGGTGGTGTGGGGGTTAGGTGAGGGGTGGTTCTTTGGGGTTGGTGATGGTGGTTGTTTGGGTGGTGGTGATGGTGGTTGTTTGTTGGTGATGATTGATGGTGGTCGTTGTGGTGGTGGTGTAGGGGTGAGTGGTGGTCGTTGGTGGTGGTTTAGGGGTGAGTGGTGGTGGTTGTGAGGGTTTGATGGTGGGTGTTGGTGGTTGTTCGGTCTACATTTTGGACAGATCTGCTTTTTTTGTATTAGGTTGATTTTTCGTCGTATTGTTGTTGTCTTGAAATTCGTACGATCGCTTTTTATAGTTGAAATTTAGGTCTCAAAGATTGATTACGGTTTGATCGGGCTTTGACTTATTTTTGGAGTTTTGGAGCGGATCAGCCCAGTTTACTTGAGAAGCATTTCTTGAACCCGGTTTTTCTTCACGCTTTACATTGTTTATTATTTTTTATGATTTAATTATTTTTGTACATGTTATTATTTTTGTATTTTTTGACATTTGGACATTTGAACTCTCCTAATTTGTAATAAAAATTAAATAGATTCTTTTTGACATTTTTGGATTATACATATATACTCAAAATAAATTAAGCGCACAAGATAAGATTAATAATAAGAAAAAGAGTAAGGTCAAACACAAAGACGAGAACGGGCCCGACTGCAGGACAAATACGCTAAAACGAGACCTAAAATAGAAGAAATGAGCTCATTAACTAAAAACACTAAAATCGACTGAATTGTATTCTTAAGCCCGAGGCGAAAAGACGAGCTAAATTTCTAGAAAAACAACTTTTGGTAGACCTATTTATGCGATTAAACCCAAATACGAAGATTAAATTGAAGAACGCGCACGAAAAGATCGATCGTTCGCGTTTCGCCTAATTTAAACAACGGTATTTTGATTTAATTGAGTTGGATAATCGAAATTGTCTAAAGTTAAAAAGGCGGACAAAATTGGGGTATTACAATTTGCTCTCTTTATTTCAAGCATTTCGCCAAAAATATGAATTGGCCTCTTCATATTTGTTGGTGAAATGGAAATAAAGATATAGAAATAATATTAATTTTGTCAGGAAAAATTCAAATCTTTTGTTATTTTCCTTTTGAGAGAGGGGTTAACACTTGTCGCATTAACGAGAAAGCAATAAATTGGGAAAAGCGGTAAATTAAAAGCGAAGAAATTTGGAATTCGGAGGTTGCCTAAAACCTTTTAACGGACTCGCGTCGAGTCCAGGAGCTCTCGGGGTGGCCTTTTCGAGCGCCGATCAATATCAAGTCCGAATCGATTTGATCAATGGATTTTACGTTGTGCCTTAGGTCGATACAACTAATCCGAAGGACTTAACGAAGTCGGATGGATCCATCGCGTGCTCGCATTGCGATGTTGTGATTCGTGGAAGGAGTTCACTAACTCGAAGGAGTTCACTAACTCGGGTTGATGGAGTTTACGAACTCGGATTGATGGAGTTTACGAACTGCGGGGGTGGCCTTTTCGAGCGCCAATCAACATCGGTCCGAATCGATTTGATCAATGGATTTACGTTGTGCCTTAGGCCGCACAACTAATCCGGGCGACTTAACGGTTCGATGGATCCATCGCGTGTTCGCATACTGCGATGTTGTGATCTGTGGAAGGAGTTCACTAACTCTGTGGGAGTTCACTAACTCTGGGTTGATGGAGTTTACAAACTCTGGTTTGATGGAGTTTACGAACTCTGGATTGATGGAGTTTACGAACTCTGGGTTGATGGAGTTTACGAACTCTGTGCTGATGGAGTTTACGAACTCTGTGCTGATGGTGATTTTCTAAAAATGGGATTCTTGGGACTCTCGGGTCCAAGTAACTTTTCTCTTAAATGGTGCGTGAAATGCATGCACTTGGTATTTTGGGTGCATATGAATGCAATGATTGATTTTGGTGGGATGCTTCTTCTGTTTGATTTTTCATTCTCTTCTTTTTTGTTATTCTTTCGCTCTTCTAGGATGCGAACTTGAAAGCGTAATGTACTGTTTGATGCCATGGGGTGATGAATGGTATGGATGATATGAGAACGATGAATGATATGAAGATGTTGTGTTCTTTTGTGTTTGCTTCTTCTTTGTAGTTTATGAGATGCAAATGCTTTGATGTTTGAATGCAAGTGTATGCGGTGATTGATGCTTTGATGAATGGAATGCTCTTATTCTAACTCATTTGTTTCTTTTTGCTTCTTCTATGAAATGCAAATATGATGCAATGCTCTGATGTTTGATGCAATGATTTTTGTTCTTTTTCTTTTATGAGAATGCTAGCATTAATATGATGTCAATGCAATGAAAAGATTTCTGCTTTTTCTCCTTTACTATTTTCCTCTATGAAATGCAGGTATGAATATGGTGCAACTGACGTGGACCGTTTTTCTTCTTTGCTATGTGATGAATGCACAAAATGTGAAGATGCAAATGTAATGCTTTGATGCATATGCTATAATGAATAGATTGAAATGCCTAGATGCATGAGGTAAACATTTTTGTGATGATGAGATGTGAGACTTTGGATGCAAGGAATTGAGATGATTATTGACCAATCTTTTGAAAAATTGAATTTGATTCAAACTCTGGTATTCTCAAGGTTTTTATTTACAAACAATCTCACTTGTTTTCTCTTTCTTTCCATGATGACTGAATTTTAGATATCACGTAAACAACTTGTGGTTCTCTTCTTGAAGCATCGTCTAGTAAGCATGCATAGGAGTGCAAATGTGAATGAATGAGTCAGCTAGCTTGGCATTGGTTTAGGGCATGGACATTTATGGCAAGTGAAGGAATGACAGACATGGTTATTGCCGAAGCTCATGAGGGATCAAGAGATACAATATTGCCCCAATTCAGGTCTTTGATGAGTGAATAGCTTGCCCCTGTCTAGTGGTGACACCAACTAGGGGTGTAGGAGATGATGAATTGGGAATGCTTCGGCTTTTGAAATGAAGGGTGGAGCAAAAGAGATTTTGTCTCAACCCATAAAGTTTGATGTTGCCCCAGTCATAACAAGGACAAAGCTGCCCCAATTAGAATGACAAGGCCTCGTTTAGGATAGTGAGTTGAGAAATTGCCCCGGTGAGGTTTTATAGGAATGAATGAGGTGAAGGAATGGGAACACATTTGCCCCACTCTCGAATGACATTTCAAATGGTTTCTTTGAGTGAGGTTGTGAAAGACGACAAAGTTATGGTGATGGTTATGAGCTGAGGGTGATGTATGAATGGGGTGAGCAATGAACAAACCTCCCCAAAGTTGAGCGGAGTGAGAGGTGAAGGGAATGCCCCCTAGTACACACTTTTGGTTCTCTTTAAAGGCAACTCAAATGCACGGAAAGTTTTGACTTCCTGGTATGAGGAGAGGCTCCACTTGATGACCACTAGACCTTGTTTTAATGAATGCATCTTGGAGTGCAAGTCCTTCTCCTTTTTGCCAACTTTCTTTTTGATTGTTTGTTTTTTCCTTTTTAGCGACTTTCTTTTTCTCGCTTGTTTGTTTTTTTTCTTTTTTTAGCAAACACATCGTAAATGGATAAACTTATTTGTCCTAAGATTAAAACTGAGAAAACGAAAGCAATTAGTCATTGATCGGAATGGACTTTTTAGGGTTGTGATGTGGAGAAGGGGATGGTTGAGCTTAATGAAGTGTTTGGGGTTGATGGGAGGATGGGTCTGTTCGGTGTTGGCCGATCGTCAATGGTTTATGAAGGAAATGGTTATTAGCTTTGATGCGGTGCGGGAAATGGTTATTAGGTTTGATGAGGTGCAGGAAATGGTTATTAGGTTTGATGAGGGCTTGAAAGGTTTATGAAAGAAAAGGTGGTTAAACCCAAGGAATTGAGGGCTTTTTTATTTTTTATTTTAAAGGGAAATGATTTAACCCATTGAATTTGTGGGCCTCGGAAGGGAGCTCTTATGCTTCATGGCAAAATGTATTGACTCTTAATTTATACTCCTTTGTCTTCCTTTCTTTGTTTTGGGATTCTCTTTTTGAAACTTTGCTATCCCCCTCCTTTTGTGATTTTTCTTTCCTTTTGACTTGGGTGAAAATGATATATCATCTTTGATGTGGAATTAACCCCGTCTAGGGTGATGGGGATATCTTGGGCTTTTCTCGGCTTAAGATGGGTAACAAAGGGTATTCTTGTGATTTTGAATCTTTAGGGGTAGGAAATGGACTTTCTGTGATTTTAGGTTTTGAGGTGTGGAGAGATGACCAAATTCCCTTTCAAATCCCGATTGCTTATTTCTCGTGAGACTTAACTTTTAGGACAATGATTCATCTATCTTCATGTGTTTGCTCTTTTTTCTTTCTTTTTTTTTTTGTGCCCTAATTTTTGCCTGGACCGCTCTTTGCGAGTTTTCAATCCACCGGGCGCTCTTTTTTGCCTAGGCCGCCCTTTGCGGGTTTTCAACCTAGCGGGCTTATTTTATCTTTTTATTTATTATATACCTTTTTTAGAAAGGCTTGCACTAAGGAATATGATACTGACAAGGAAAATTAGTGATCGCAGAATTGCCCCAGCATGGAGGACTTAAAGTGTTAGCGAGAATGAACCAAAAAGTCAAGTATGTACTGATGGGAGAAAAATATGCGCTTTAGGGGTGGACGGGGTGGGATTAGACTTGGATGGGGAATGATGATAAATGAAAGAAATTGACTGACTCAAACAAGAGAAACTACACGTGGCATGCATACTTACTAGAAGAACGCTTCACAGAGAGTTAACATTGGTTTAAAACATGATATAAAAACTTTTTTGATGAACTGTTTCAGTCTTTTATCATGGAATGGATGAGATGCAATGTTTTTTTGACGGAAATACAAATGAGCTATTGATGTGAAAAACTGAGGGCCTTGGAACACCTTGAGTTTACAAATGAGTGAGGGTAAACTTTTCCAAAGAAGGAAAGATTACTTTGCAAGAACATCTCGTCTTTCATCACAAAGTTTTTGTTGTATGCAATGCATGGATGAAAATACTATGATGCATACATGATGACAATGGAATGCATGAATGCATGTTCACTTGAAAAGTGTGATTATTCTAAAAGTTTTTTTTTTATTTTTTTTATTTTTTTTTATTTTTTTATGCAAGACGAAATATGGAATGCCAATGCATTTTTGGATGATGAATGATGCTTCTTTTCAAAATGACTTTTATAGGGGCAAGACAAGATATGAAATGCCGATGCCCCCTTTTCTTTTGAAGGATGAAAGATGCAAGAATGGTGATATGAGGCAACTGATTGTCGTTACCCTGAGTAACCTGCATGAAACATTGAGTGGATCCTGACCCAATACTTCACACAATATACTGAAATGTTTCGACAATTAGTTGACTCAACTTAATTTCCTACTTGAAAATAAAACACGTGTGACTGGGTCAAAGTGCCCTGATATCGTAGAGTAACATCTCAAATTTGTAGTCGACAAACAAATTTGAGATATTACCCTTCGTGCTCAAAGGTGCACTTCTACCCATTAAACCATCACATGAGGAAATTTTTCTTTGTTTGAAAGGATGCATGCAGGAGAAATGATGTATTCGAACAAAGTGATGAGGATAATGAAATGATGCATGAATGCTATATTTTGAATGAATTTGATGATGATTTTTGTTCATGATTATGAATGAGATGCTTATGCAATGCGGATGATGATTGCTTATGGTTTTCATTTTTCTTATGTAATGAAAATGAAATGTGTGATGCTTACAATTACTTTCCTAATGTATGAGAGATATTGAATGGAGATGCATGTGAAATGAGATGTTAATGTTTATTTTTTCATGATGCGTGAAAAATGAAAACAATAATGCATGAGACGCGCCCCTAATAAGACACAAACCTTAATGAGATAGAGAAAAATGCATGTATGAATTTTATCGAGTTTTTGTTTTATGCAATGCAAATGATGACGTATGCATGATGATGATGCTCTATGCAAGATAAATGAAAGAGGTTTTATTGGCAATGATTCAAGTTTTTTTTTTGAAGATGCGGGTCGTACGTGGCTTCATATGGACCTAGTAAGGGAAAGGCTACAACGGCAGCTCTTTCTCTCTCTTTTTTTTGAAAAGGGTGGACCACACGTTGCCCCGTACGGACCGACAAAAGAAAGGCTGCAACGGCAGCTCTTTCTCTATTTTCTCTTTTTTTTTTTTTGAAAAATCTCCTCTCCTTTTTTGAAAACATGCCTAGATTACAATGCAACGCACAATTTGGTATGCCCCTTGTGTCCTACGAAGGGTGGGAATCCTAGGGTCTAAAAGGCGATTTAAAAGGGTAATCCTCCCATGTAGTTACGATCACTTCCTCACAATGGCAACCAAGAGCTAAAGTCTCTCTCATGATGGCACCCACAATCGTAGAAAGCTACCGAAAGTGTGAGGCATCATGACAAAGCGCACTCTTGGCGGAACTTTCATGAGAGCCATACAGACAAAGGTCTACGAATGGCAGTCACTAATCGTTCCCACTCTCCTAGGTTTTCGTTCAGACCTTGGGTTTTAGGCCCCACTCAAAACATAGTAAGCATAAGGTGTGAGTGTGTGTAGCAAGGACATAACGCCTAAAACTACCCACATATACCCCTCACCTGCGATGGAAAACCCAGAACAGTTCAGACAGTAGCAAGCAATAACATGTCGTCATCCTAGGGTTCAATATCAAATAAGCTAGCCTAGGGTTTCAACAACAATCAAGTGCATTGCTTACTTCAAGAGAGGGAGCCAAGGAGAGGGGATCATGACAGAATTAGGGAGAAATACATGAGCTTACCTTGAAGAAAGGGAGCAAAAAAAAAGGGAACATGATTGGGATTGGGGAAATGCATGAGGGTATTTAAGCACATAAGCAAAAAGGAGGAAGGAAAAACAAACCTGGAAGAAGAGGAAACAAATGCACCTGCATACAACATAATAAAAAAGAAAAGGAAACCGAAAAAGGGATAGAGGCAAACAAGGTATCCAAATCAAATTAATAGCACATTAAACCACACATTTAATTAGTTAGGCTCGACCCACTTAAAAAAGAAAAGTCCCAGTGAAGTCGCAAGCTATTGCATACGAAAAAGTCCCCGAGGGGCTTTTTTCTCGTTCAACGTTTTAAAACAATGAAGTCGCCACCAATATATTTTTATAAGGAAAATATTGAAGAAAAACCTTTTTGGGAAGGCGGATGGTCTTTTGGAAAACCGGAAGATTTGGGTTCGGGGGTCGGTTAGGCATGGGGAAGGTATTAGCGCCTGATAATTCTATTTTATATAGAGTTATTCATAGTCTTTTACTTAGATAAATGTTTGAAACCAATGCAATAAACTTGTAAATACAATAAAAAGAGATGAAAATCATAAAATACATTATCAAGGAGATAGAAGTTCAATTTATATACAAATTGGTATGTTTGATATGTTTGTTGAGTACTTTTGCAGATTCTGTGATTTTGCATTAAGTGCTTAAGCATCGAGTGCTTAAGCACCAAAGCATGCATTTGAAGCATGCGGTGAAGCAAGTAGCACAAGACCCCACATTGGAAGCACCTCAATTTGATTTCGTTCTAATGAGCCTCTTTGGCCTCCTACTAGCTCGGTGATCACATGGAATCAATTATCAAGTTACCAAAGAAGTCATCTATGGGATAAAAACAACAAACATCATCATTACACCAAGCCAAATGTCATCAACTAATTGGACCCCTTCAAAAGGAATGTTTCCCACTCAAAGGAATGTTTCCCATTCAAAGTGACAACAATTGACACCTGCAAAATAACTAGGATAAGTCACATGATGGTCAAAGAAAACTTCACAAGCAAGCAAAGAAGTCAAATACTTGAAGACAAAGAAAACCCTCCATGGAAGGAAATCTCCTACTTCTATAAATAGGACTCTTTCATCTCTTGTAAAGGAATATAAGAAAAATATATAGATTACCATATAGATACAATAGTAGTTTTAGATTAAAGTTCATCTTGTTCTTCATTTTATTTCCAAGTCTTTTTACTTCACTTTGATTACTCTAAACTTAAGAGGAAGGTAAGAAGGAATTGACATCTCTATTCTTCACTTCTTCCTAGTTGAGAATCAAGTGTTCTTCATTAATATTAAGTTCTTATTTCATGTTCTTCATCTTACTCTTTATTTACTTTCTTGTTATTTAATTTCTTGCAAGACTTGTCCAATCAAGCAATTTACTTTCTTGCAAGACTTGTCCATTCAAGCAATTTACTTTTAAGCAATTTACAATTCCAAAGTTATTTACAATGCTTTCTTTACTTGCTTTGTTTAATTACTTTATGTGGACGATGATGAGCTAAATTCCTTAGTTGGGATGCTCTAGTCATATGATGAACTCGTGAGAACTATTGTGTTGTCAAAAGGGTGCCTCACTTACTAGTTCTTGTACTTGAATTAAACTTGTTTTAAGGTTAACTTAGAACAAGGGGAGTTGTATTTACAAGAGATTGACTTACAACTAGATCTCAAGAACTAGAAGCAAAGGCAAGTGTTTATTTAAGTCTTTGATGAGAAATTTGTTTTCCACAAAGTCACTTAGTAATTCCATGCTAATTCAAAAGTAATTAGCATAGTCTTTGTTCATGTGTGGGGTTTTACTAAGGGAAAGTATTTAGCAACTTGAACCACTTGAAAGGAGGCGAGGGGAGTTTGACACACTTGCTTTCTTTGCTCGCAAAAAAACAAGGGTTTATTGAGCTTATACAGTCACCCTTAACTCGATGTATCTACACTAAGTGATCAAGCACTGTGTGCTCAAGCAGAAAGACAAAGACAACATTCTCACAAGGAACTCATATGGTAAAAGCATCTCAACTCTCTCTTAAATTACATCCTCTACAGTGTATTTAAATTCTGTTTTTCTATATTCCAAAACCAACCACAAATCTCGAATAGTTGTAGACACACTAGTTTACCTATGCTAAACAAACACATTAAAAATTAGTCAATCCTGTGGGAACGATCTTTACTTACTCTTTATTACTTGTTTGTGATTGTGTATACTTGCACATGCTTATTTCACACACCAGCGCCCACACCTTCTTTTCATCGAAAGGAACCTTTAATTAATCGTGTGATTTTAAGTGCCTTTGATTTGAAAAATGCTTAAATTTGCCTCTCGGTTTAATGAAAGTTTTATTTTGCGGCGCTCGGCGAGTTAACCGCTTTAGTTTTTTGAAGGGAAAAATGTTTTTAGTTTATTGTGCTTGACGGAGGGGATCCGCTCCTACGTATCTCCAGGTGCGATGGAGAATTCAAAGCTACGTAGTTCTAGGTTTTTGGTTTTTGTTTTGTTCAATTGTGAAAATTGAGCTTTCATGATGATCAATCGGTAAAGCTCCAAGTGACCACCATTAGCACTCCATTGTTAATAGTCATGCAAGCAAAGGCTTCGCAGGACCAATAACAAAGTTTTTGATTTAATGAAAAGTTTTTTAGGAAAATTAGGTGTTTATGATGATCAATCGAGCAAAGGCTCCAAGTGATCACCACTAGTTCCCCATTGTTAATGATTAATATGCAAGCGGAGAGGCTTCATGCAAAACCATTAACAAAGTTTTACAGTTTATTGAAAGTATTTAGAAAAATTAGGCATTCGTGATGATCAATTGAGCAAAGGCTCCAAGTGATCACCACTAGTTCCTCATTGTTAATGATCATGCAAGCAAAGGCTTCGCAAGACCACCAACAAGGTTTTTGGATTTATTGGAAGTTTTTAGAAAAATCAGGGCATTCGTGATGATCAATTGAGCAAAGGCTCCAAGTGATCACCACTAGTTCCTCATTGTTAATAATCATGCAAGCAAAGGTTTCGCAAGACCAATAACAAAGTTTTTGGATTTATTGAAAGTTTTTAGAAAAATTAGGCATTCGTGATGATCAATTGAGCAAAGGCTCCAAGTGATCACCACTAGTTCCTCATTGTTAATAATCATGCAAGCAAGGGCTTCGCAAGACCAATAACAAAGTTTTTGGATTTATTGAAAGTTTTTGAAAAAATTAGGCGTTCATGATGATCAATTGAGCAAAGGCTCCAAGTGATCATCACTAGGTCCTCATTGTTAATGATCATGTAAGCAAAGGCTTCACATGACCACTAACAAAGATTTTGATTTATTGAAAAGTGTTTGAGTTAGAAAGAATTAAGTAAAAAAAACGAGAAAAGGGTGAAAATTGCAAAATGGGGTGTTACTTAGTTCTTGGGAGTGGTATAACTAAGCAGGGGTAAAGCGTAAGCCCGGTTCGCATAGGAGGGCCCAGTATGCGAAACTGGGCTTAAGTGAGGTGGGGGTGTGCGTATTAATCAGAGTGGTGCGAGAAGTAATCTGATAATTAAAAAAAAAAATAAACAATTTCGGAGGCCCATATAGGCCCAAACCCTAATTTCAAAACCAAAAACCTCATTCCCCTTCTTCCCTAGCTTGCTGCGCCGCTTCAACAGAGTGAGTGAGAGAGAAACCGAGATTTTTGGCGTGATTTCCGCCATAGATCGCGCAGGAGATCTCGTGACGGTGAGAGTGAGAGATGTTTGCGGGGACGGGAGGGACGGCGTGGATCGGTGAGAGAGAGAGAGGGATTGGTCGCGACGCGTTGAGGGGGTGACGAGCTCGGCGTTGGCGTTAGCGGCCCGGTGATGACGACAGGCGCGCAGTGAGTTTCGTTTTCCTTCTCTGTTCTTCTTTCTTCCTTACGGTTTTTCGTTTCGATTTTTGTTTTGGTCCTTCTCTTCTCCTCTCCTTCATTGGATTTTTGGTTTGTTTTTGGTTTGGGGATGAGGGTTTCGGTTTGTGGTCGTGAGAGAGGAGGGGGGCTGGTTTACGCGAAGGTTTGTGGTGGTTGGATGAGGTGGTGGTGATTTTGGGTGGTTTTTTTGAGAGGAGGCCGACGCGGTGGTGCGGGGGTTAGGTGAGGGGTGGTTCTTTGGGGTTGGTGATGGTGGTTGTTTGGGTGGTGGTGATGGTGGTTGTTTGTTGGTGATGATTGATGGTGGCTGTTGGTGGTGGTGTAGGGGTGAGTGGTGGCTGTTGGTGGTGGTTTAGGGGTGAGTGGTGGTGGTTGTGAGGGTTTGATGGTGGCTGTTGGTGGTTGTTCAGTCTACATTTTGGACAGATCTGTTTTTTTGTATTAGGTTGATTTTTCGTCGTATTGTTGTTGTCTTGAAATTCGTGCCTGACTGCCTTTTTATAGTTGAAATTTAGGTCTCAAAGATTGATTACGGTTTGATCGGGCTTTGACTTATTTTTGGAGTTTTGGAGCGGATCGAGCCCAGTACTTGGAGAGCAGTTCTTGAACCGGATTTCTTCTTCTTTGCCTTACATTGTTTATTATTTTTTATGATTTAATTATTTTTGTACATGTTATTATTTTTTGTATTTTTCTGACATTTGGACATTTGAACTCTCCTAATTTGTAATAAAAATTAAATAGATTCTTTTTTGACATTTTTGGATTATACATATATACTCAAAATAAATTAACTGCACAAGATAAGATTAATAATAAGAAAAAGAGTCGGGCCAAACACAAAGACGAGAACAGGCCCGACCAGACAAATACGCTAAAACGAGACCTAAAATAGAAGAAATGAGCTCATTAACTAAAAACACTAAAATCGACTCAGAATTGTATTCTTAAGCCTGAACTGAAAAGACGAGCTAAATTTCTAGAAAAAAAACAACTTTTGGTAGACCTACTTATGTACGATTAAACCCAAATACGAAGATTAAATTGAAGAACGCATGAAAAGATCGATCGTTCGCGTTCCTGCCTAATTTAAACAACGGTATTTTGATTTAATTGAGTTGGATAACTGAAATTGTCTAAAGTTAAAAAGGGCGGACAAAATTGGGGTATTACAGCGTTTGGCAGCAATAAGGTGTTTTTCTGTAGGTTTGTCCATGAATCTACTAATGAGACTGACAGCAAACATGATGTCAGGTCTAGTAGCATT